>JAUIRK010000599.1:0-255026 GCA_030549495.1 Nectonema munidae
ATGATGATGATGATGATGATGATGATGATGATGATGATGATGATGATGATGATGATGATGATGATGATGATGATGATGATGATGATGATGATGATGATGATGATGATGATGATGATGATGATGATGATGATGATGATGATGATGATGATGATGATGATGATGATGATGATGATGATGATGATGATGATGATGATGATGATGATGATGATGATGATGATGATGATGATGATGATGATGATGATGATGATGATGATGATGATGATGATGATGATGATGATGATGATGATGATGATGATGATGATGATGATGATGATGATGATGATGATGATGATGATGATGATGATGATGATGATGATGATGATGATGATGATGATGATGATGATGATGATGATGATGATGATGATGATGATGATGATGATGATGATGATGATGATGATGATGATGATGATGATGATGATGATGATGATGATGATGATGATGATGATGATGATGATGATGATGATGATGATGATGATGATGATGATGATGATGATGATGTTGATGATGATGATGATGATGATGCTAATGATGATGATGTTGATGATGATGATGATGATGATGATGATGATGATGATGATGATGATGATGATGATGATGATGATGATGATGATGATGATGATGATGATGATGATGATGATGATGATGATGATGATGATGATGATGATGATGATGATGATGATGCTAATGATGATGATGTTGATGATGATGATGATGCTGATGATGATGATGATAATGATGATAATGATGATTATACTGTATATATAGTTCATGAATTCTTCTCAAGACCTTTTACTCCCTAAACTTCACTCTATCCAGAGACCCGATTACTACTTAGCTTATATTATTTCAAAATACAAGATAGGATGTGAACCGCTATTAAAATGTTAGATAAATGGAATGGCGTATGTTATAGATTGAGATGCAAAGCTTGTTCAAAATCTACATTAAAATCTTCTTTGAATACACCCATTTCATACATGTCCCTTTCTTTCCCTTGACTATGCAAAAGGATGATTCTTTGAGCTCTTCGAATAATAAATGGAAGTGAAATTGAACTAGCAAGCCTAACTTCGTGTCTCTTTGACTTCAGACTTTTCCTTCCTCACTTGCATTCCTGTATATGTTAAAAACGTGCATTCTTTCATCAAGAGTATTCAGATGAGAAATGTTTTGGATATTTTTAAGTTTTCAGGAAATCCATGTCTGCAACCATAGAACATACGCACACATATTTACACAATTATATATACATAGTCTAACGTTTATATTCTCATAAAATGTATTTGGAGAGAAAAATTTTCCTTCTGTGTAAAAGATGAATAGCACATGATTTTTGTCATTCAAAGGGGAATCAAGAAATAAAAGCGAAATTAGTATTCACTGAACGTGTGGGAAAAAGATTAAATTTGCCAAGGAGTAAAATAAGATGATGCGTGTGAAGAAGATTAAAGATAGACGAGTAAGGGCATCTGATAATAATAATAATAATAATAGAAGGGACTAATAATAATTTATTCTCATTTTCTCTATCAGGGCGAAGGAGAAATCATGCCTTTTCACAGTTTTCTCAGGAGGGATTAACTTTTGGTTTTTGAATTGAATTTGGGTGTATATGAATAATAATAAAAAAGGAGGAGACTTCTTACTTTTACTTAAAATAAATGTCCCTCTTGACTTTATACCTATACCAATGTTTTTCATCAAATGTTTACTAGTGATGTCTCTAAGATCCAAAGTTGCCTTAGAAAGATTTATAACTTATCCAGTCCTCCTCCCGATTCCTTATTTGAAATATCAACCTCCTGCTAAACATAAGTGGTTAAAAGTGTTTGTTATCTAACTAAATGATTTCTTAAAAATTCTATAAGTTAAAAGAAAACAATCTGATTCAAGCTACATAATATTTTTAAATTTCTATGATCGTTGCGTTTATTAATAAACAAAATTGTATGACTATATACAGAGATAATAATTATTTCGGATTTCCCATCTTCACTTTTTCTATATAAGCATCTCGATTTAAATACCATGTATTGGAAGATTATAGACATATTGCCAAAATTCTTGTAATAGAGCCGACTATAACTGATTCGTTATGCTCGGGACCGATTGTATAGTTTTGATCTAGAAATTAAATTTTAAAATGAAAAATTTTGAAATAAAAAGAAAAGATGTAGATGATAAAATGACGCAGGGAAGGTTATGAATAAAAATTTTTAGAATTGATAAAGGAAGAGCAAAACTTCATTCATATGAAAATATTACAGGAAACTTTAAATTGTAAACCACTATGGTCTTCAACCACTTTCAAGAAAATTGATTAGATGTGGAAAGTAATGAATTTTTAAATTGTATTATATATGATGATGGGAGTTTTTAACACTGGTTTTGGAATAAATTTCAAATGTTCTTTTGTCTAAATCAATGTTTTTCAACTTGGTCCATGTCGCTCCCAAGTGGTGGACAATATTTTTAGAGGGTTCCCTATAAGAATATTTCAAATTATGAGTCCATCAAATTTTTCAAAGATGCCAAATAAAATTTAAATGTTTATTAAATGAAAAATTTAATTTTGATGAGTAAACGTTCGGAAATTGGAAAAAATGATATATTATCTCAAAAAGCCCATCTTCATAACTTGTAGAATCAGGTTTGATAGTAAGAGTGATTAAAATAAAATTTATTTTTAATTATTCAAATATTAAATTAATTCAAATATTTGTTCTTTCAAAAAATATATGAGAAGGCTGTATACTGACAATTATATATTTCGTTGTAATGTTGACGAATGTTTTTCATGTCAAAGGACCAACTAAGAAAGATTTTTCAGTTCGGTTTCATAAATAAAAAATGTTGGGAATTACTAGTCCATATTGTATATTTGATAAGGACTTTAAATTTCATAATAAATATTTTTATTAATCTATATTATGTAAACAAAGTAGGCAAACTCTCAGAGGCATTTTAAAAATCCATTTATCCAGTTGTTTCCGTATCATTTAATCATCTTCCTTTTTTATTCGTTCTTTCTTTAACATTTCTTTCCATGAAACCTGCTACATTATACTTCACAATTTCTAGCTTTCTTTATTCTTTCTTCATCTCTAAATTTAAAAACTTTAAAATCTCTAAGTGCAAAAACTGATAAAAAATATGTTAAAGAATTTTTTTTTGTTTTATCATATTAATAAATAGATTTTTACTACATAAAACAATACAACAAAAATTATAATTATTGAAAAATGAGAGCAATATAAATCCTACCAGGGCCGGCCTTAGGCCACTGCAACCAATGCCGCCGCAGTGGGCCCCGCGCTTTTCATTTTAATGATATATTGTAAAATAAAATATTAAAGATTTTGTAAATTTGGCAAAAAAATATTTATAGAAAGCATTTTACATGAAACTCAAAGATGAGACATAACTTGATATATTTTTTTTAATCATGACAAATGAAATGTAAAATGCTGAATTAAAGAACATCTTCTTTCCAAAATAATAAGACTTGTAAATAACAGTTTTTGTTAACGTCTCACTTGAAAGATTGCATTTTCTAAAGGTACACGCTTGTTTTGAAGGATATCGATGTGAGCTTTGTAATTCAAACTTCAGACTATACTAAAAATATATAGCATGAGTTGATAAACGTATAAAGGAAAATCTCTACACACTTTTGATAACTTTGAGATAATTTAAAAAGTTGATATCTTTAACCCTATTAGTGCTGGTGGTGTAAAAGACTCCTTCCCTTCACTAATTATATAAAATTGGCTAAATTATATCCCTTCAAATTTCGTGATTTCTCCTAAAATCACTAGTAGAATCTTTTGATACTATTTTCATGCTTAGTACCAAATTAACCATGCTGGTTTCATTTATAGACTCAATTTTACATTTAGGACTTGAAAATACCTATAAGTATCAATCAAATTTGTGGTTTAGTTCTAAAATTTGTCTCCAAAAATATTGATTCAAATTTTAGATGAAATATATGTGTTATATTAAATCGGCCATGCTAGTTTTAATTCTGAAATCTGTTTTTGCATTTAGAGATTTAAAAATGTCTGAAAGCGTCAATCAAGTGTTCGATTCACGTCTAATTGCAGAAATATTTTTGAAATTTAAATAAAATATATTCTTCTATAACAAATGGAAGATGCCAATTTCATTTTTGGACTTAGGTTTGGCATTTATGGTTTAAAAATATCTGAAACCTTCAATCAGATTTGCGGTTTACTTCTAGATACTGTCTTCAAAAAAATAAATTATCGATTTTTATACCAAATCGAATGTGCTTATTTTATTTCTGTACTCCATTTTTGCTAATACGGTTAAAAAATATCTGGAAGGGGCAATTGAATTTGTGATGTATGCTTGAAAATCAGTTGTGTAAAATTTTTCAAAAAATTGTTATATATTAGTAATATAGTAACAATATAATTTTTTGTGTATTTTGGTTTATAATACTATTTTCAATCATCATTGAAATATTTATTTAAATAAAACAAAACGCCATAAAAAATATTAGAGCCCTTGCGTACATAACTTTAATGTTTTTAAAACTTAATTTACGATATATAACTTATTTATTGATACGAAAAATACAAAAAATCCTTATTTTATTTAACTATAAAATTAATTTGGTCATCGCTCAAACGCACAATTTGAGTGCCATTATACAACTCTTACAGTGCAATAAAAAAAAGTCTCCACTAAAGTGTAAATAATACTGGAATTTTATGTTCATTTTCAAGCAGGGGCGCTTGTTTATAAAACATGTACGATGATCGCATTATACAATGTAATGATTATTCGAATACATGATAATGTAAGATAAGAGAATAAAAGAGGGAATGCAGACTTTCGAATCAATCAAACATCATGCCAAGCTGCTCTGAAATTCCTATCGAACATATTTTACAGACAATGCCTGAGAGCTATATAATAATAATAATCCATTGCTTCAATTACACAGGTCACAGAGCAAACACATGTTTCTCATCTTCTGTCACAGTGATTCTATTCTCTTTCTCTCTCCTCTATTTTTCTCTTCCGCTTTCTATGCTAAAACTAAATCATTCATTCAAGCTCTCTTCTTTCATTCAAGCCCTCTTCTCTTGTTGCTCTCCTATCTCATTACGCTCTCTTCTCTCCAGTGACGTAGCTAGGCTGGGGCATGAGGGGCCGTGCCCACACTCCTATGTACCTCATGGTGCCCCCATGCATCTTATGCGATATCAGTTTTTAAAAATTTCTCCAATGAGCATCAAGAAAGTATAAATAATGTTGCGCAAGTTTTTTGTTTTTAAATTGTGCCCCATTTATCAATTTTTTTTAAAGAAAATTTGTTGATTATTATAATAAAAATATAATATCGAAACAAAATGTTTCAGTTGTTGAAAATGTACTTGATCTATTTATGATAGCTGTCAGAATTTTATTTGTAGACAAATATTAAAAAAAAAACGCAATGATTTTCCTTTCTCGTATACTTTGATTTATGTCCTCGGACATTTCACCCCATTATTTTCATAAGACAGTTCGTCCCATGGTCAATTCGCCCCATTATTTTCATAAGACATTTTGTTTCATGGACAATTCCGCCCGTTGTTTTCATAAGATATTTTGTCTCATGGACAATTCTAAAAATTCTAAAAAATTAAGAGATAAAATGATTAATTTGAAAAAATTAATAGAGATAAAATAAACCAGAATATAAATTTTTTTAATAATTTTACACATATAATAAGCAAAGATGGATGAAACAAATAGCTTATAAGACAATTTGTCAAGGGGTAAATTGTCTATGGGGGAAAATGTCTTTCGACCGTTAGTTTAAATAATTTTTTAATTATAAGGGTTAGCTACTTAAACGTTGGCTTTTGCTGCTTATAAATACTTGAAAATATCAAATAAACTCTAATTATTTATGCCTCCTATTATTTTGAAATTATTCTTAGAACAGACGGTTCCATTTTAAAATAGTGAAAATTGTTTTATTAGTTTATTTTGTTTCCTTTCTCTCTTATGTTAATTATGTAGCAAATTTTTCAATTTTGAGTAAAAGGTAAGGTGCAGCGTATGTATTTTCATTGACCAGGCACTGATGTACCGCTTATGTCAAACTATGAACAAATTTGTATCGATGAGGAATCGAATCTAGAGGCTTCCGTGCTACGTCCATCATTTCAAACCAACCTGCCATGCCACCCATAGATTATGCTGTAGGGGATACGTCAAATTAGTTGTCAAAAAACTTAAGTTATGCTCTAAAATTTTTTAGTTTTTGTTGAAGCTATATAACTTTTTCTGATAGACTTTTTTTCCTTAAAAGTTATTATAAAAGGCAAATCATTGCAAAATGTTAAAAGTTATTTTACTTTTTGTAGCTTTTATCAATTTAGCTTTTAAACTATTTTTGAATGATGCTGAGTAAAATGAAATAATGCGATCTTAATTTTTTGTTTTATTTTTGTTTGCACAATAATAACTTCATTTTATACCCTTGCCCCTGAATCAATCACATCTTTTCATATAAACATCACAGGGTGTCTAGTAGACTCTTTGCTTTTAGACTACATTCCCTCATATAAAACTATCCAACTTTCAGTTATTTGTTTTCTCTATGAATCAAATATCCTTTCATCAATTCCTGTAATGTGCCTGGTAGACTACTTCATTTTTCAAATGGAAAGCCTATTCCACCCCCTAACATTTTTGGATTTTTTTAAACTAATGTATATTCGATGGTTGTAGGTAAAAATGCCCCCAGAAAAAATGCCCCAGAAATAAATGCCCCCAATTAAAAAGTAGGAAAAAATGCCTCCTAATTTTTGATTTTCAGGATTTTTTTTAATTATATAAATATTTTTATTTGGTACCATTTTTGAAAGGCTAAATTTCTAAAATTTCTTAATCTATAGGGTTTTTTCTTTATAAAGTTCTTGAAAACAATAGCAAAGGTGCAGATTTGTGGGAATGTGTTCTTAAAATCAGTTAAAATACAAATTATATTTAGAAAGTGTTCTGATACAAAGTCCAAAAATATTTGCTATTTTATAAAAAAAAATTTTGTATTTAAAAAATTGTCGTATGCTGAGTTTTTTAGTTAAATTTAATTAAATTTTAAATGTTTTAGATGAAAAGTTAACTTTTTGTTTTTTTTACTAAAACCTTTATTTGACATATCTTTTTTAAAATTTTAATTAATAATTTTTTGAAATTTTTTATGTTGGGGCATTTTTTCCTAATTTCAAATTGGGTCATTTTTTCGGTGGGATTTTTTCTAACTTTTTAATTGGGGCCATTTTTTCTGGGGGCATTTTTGCCGGGGGCATTTTTTCTGCGCACCATATTCGATATGCAAATTTAATTAAAATATTTTCGCTGGAAGTATAGTATTTAAATTCACCAATTTTGTAAAAAAAAATATAAAACGCTCACCTTCACAGGCGTAACTCGCAACGTTAAGAACAATCGTAGAGCGATTAAAACATTTACTAGGAAAACTTTAAGTGGGTGAAAAAATCTGAGAAACGTACAAATTCGTACCCGCAGTCAGGTTCTAAATAATGATTTGATAAAGGCAAAATCACCAAAAATCCGAAGATAAGCTTGTCGACAGTGAGATAAATTTGCAAGTAATTTGTGAATAATACCACGAAACTTTGTACTCAAAATTTTTGTGCACCTTCAAGATTAGCATCAGATTCCACGGAATCATTAGCTTGGCCCTGTTGTTTTCTGTTTGGATTTTTTTTTCGAATCATAAACTTGCTGAATATTTTCTATTAGATTTTTTGCTTCATTCTCTGCTTCATCAACTTGAATAAAAGCTCAGCAACAAAACTTTCAAGTGAATGAAACAATGTCACTGTCATGTCAATATCAATATTTGAACTGAAGAGTCCTAGCTTCCTGAAACCGTGTTAGGATTTTGTTCCAAAGAACACACATAACCCCATTTTCCAAAGGGCACATTTTCTTTGCAAAAGTTGATGCAGAAAGTCTAGCCTGCCCTTTTAGTTATTCGTTGTCTGCAATTTAATGTTCAAGTAATTTATAAGGAGAGCTTTTACTGCTCAGAATGGCAATGCCAACGTGTAGATGATAATGATTTAAGCGTAAGAATTCTGCAGTTTTCATTAGGAGATAAGCCTTTTGTTAGTAAACTCCAGCATTTCGTTGAGCCAACCGAATATGCATATAATTCTTGCAAAAGTCCAAAGAAATTGCAAGCATTCAAACTACAGTTAACACTAGCAATTCCAACAAGATTGTGCTGCACATGGAATGTATGTAATCTGCTGTTGGATTTATTTCCTTAATTCTTGCTTGTAAACCAGAATATTTGCCTGACATATTTGCAGCGTTATCATAACTTTGATCTCTGCAATCATTTGAAAGTGTCATTTAATCGAGGGCTTTAATTACATTTTCTTAAGACTTTCACCAGAATGACTTAGAATGGGAAGGAACTTTAAGATCTACAGTACATCCATTTCGAATAATGTATCGTACAATGATAGTAAGCCGAACAATATGACTGACATAGTGTGTTGAATCGACACATATGGAAAAGTATTTAGCATCATGCACTTCATTACATATAGTTGACAAAACATCTTCACCCATTTGTTCAACAAGTTCATTGCATATTGTCGAAGAAAGATAACTTACCGTCCCTTTTCCTTTGCTTCCATAACGAGAAATATGTTCTGCAAAAAAAGATCAAATTTTGAGATTAATTCCAAAATCCCCATATAATTTTCATTTCTAGAGGATATAATATAATGTATACCAGAATTTTCGGGCCCCCAGATCTTTGGACCCTACGCCATGGCGTAACTGGCGTATAGGCTAATCCAACTTTAGATCAGAGTGATCAAAATGGCACAGATGCCAATATGTGAAGATTTAGTCACTATCAAGATATTTTTTAATTTAAATTTAATTTTTCAATTTTTTTTCTTTTAAGAGTCTTTTAGATGAAGAAGGTGGAAAACTTTTTATAATTGAACAATGAACATCACGAATGATTCATCAGAAAAAACCTTTGGATTGGGATTGATTGACAAATATTCAGTCGGAATATATCTTCAAATTACCTGATAATAAAATACATGATACTGATAAAAAACTTACGTACTGCAAAGTATAGAAGATATGACGTAGAGACTATGAGCCGATTAACGAATTTGTTGCCAAAAAATATGGACGTTCTATCGAAATAAATAATTTACTAACAAATTAAATATTTTGAGTGAATTAAACACCTAAAGTTGGTTTATTAAATAAATTAGAAAAAAATTACCAGAGAAATACTGCAAGTAAAATTTATTTTGAAGTTTATATATTTGACATTGATTTGCAGATTTAATCGATTTTTTGACAGGTTTTATTGATTTCATAAAAAATGAACATCACCATTAAATTCTACATACTTGAGATGTATAAAAAGTTTTTATAAGAATAAAAATTTTAATTTTGACTTGGTCTGTCGTATTTAAATTATTTTTTGTCAAATTTTACTGACTTTCATAAAAAAGGAATATCACCAGTAAACACAGCGTACTTGGAAATGTGTATATATGTGTAAAAAACTTTATATAATTATTTGGATAAAATGTTTCTTTTTGAGAATATAAATCAATTTGACAGGTTTGATTGATTTTCATAAAAAATAAATATCACTACTGGATTCAGCATACTTGAAATATACAATATATGTAACATTTAAAGAATTTATAAAAATTTATTAATATCAGAGAAAAAGAGAGGGGCACTTTACGCCCCAGAACTTGAGCTGACAAATTTAGCCCAGCATTAATAGGGTTAAAGGTAATATTGGTATGATGAAATTTATTTTAGTTTAAAAGTAAATGTAAAGCTTATGTTGTATACAGAAGAGACTGCTTGTGTTTCATGTGCTGAGTTAATAATACTGTAAGTTAAATGAGAAACATTATTATCTTTTGATTTCTTTAAATACCCAGGAAACGACAAATTCTACTAGTCAAATGGTGAATATGGTCTTTTCAATTTAACTTGTTATTTATGATGTCGCCTAAAAAATATAAATGGCTACTCCTATATAAAAAAGTTAATGAGTAGTCAGAGTTAGAATAGGTAAACAAGAAGAAAATAGATTATTCACAATAACCCAGTCGTAAATTTTTTTGAAATTTTGCTTTAAAGTTGTTTGAGTAGGTTCAACATCTATAGACTTTGAACAATAGGAACAATCATTGAAATATATTTTGGGAATATCAGAAAGTCAATATTTGTATGCATATCGAAAATAATAAAGGACCAAACATTGATCCTTGAGGTACACCAGAAGAAACCGCAGATTCATACGATTCGAAATTATAGATAATATTTTACTTCTTCCAGAAAAATAATGAAAAAATCTCAATGCTTGTCAATAGTAGTCAGTAGCATAACTACTTTTCATTTCATTTATAGAAATGTGAGGAGATTAAAATGAGTTTTAAACATGATTAGCATTATAATTATAATCATTCAATGTATAGTGATCTTTCGATGAGTATATGAGAAGTAAAATACTTATTAAAAATATCAGCAACCCGCGATTCATTTTCAATTGCGACACCTTTTCAACCAAGGTAATCTTTTATGATTATTAATTCCTAAAACTCCTTTAGTTTTTTCCATATTAGCTTGAAAGAAATAAACTCATTTAAATAATAATTCCTTTTCCAAAGTCTAATATTGTTTTTATTCTATTTCTTGAAGTTTTATACGTTATAGGTAATGCTTCGTATGCTAGACCAGTTGCGTAGCCAAAAAATGGAAGTTGGGGGGCATGCAAGGAATTTAGGGGGGCAAGCATATTGGAAATAAAATAATTAGTATTTGGGGGGGGGGGGGGGGGGGGGCAGAAAAGGTATTTGGGGGAGGGGGCAGAAAAGGTATTTGGGGGGGGGGGGCACTGTTCCCCTTGCCCCCCCTCTGGCTACGCCCCTGTGCTAGACTAGAACAAAGTCTTTATTTTTTCAGGGAGTTTCTATAAAAGTAATAAATCAAGCGAAATTCAAGGTTTTGAAAATGTCCTATACTTTCTGTTATTTATATGACTCCTCTTTTTTATAGTTGAACTTTTGTTGATAGCGGTTGGAACGACATTAATTTAAGGAAGAATTGCATTCTGTATCAAAATAGTTTTGGGAAGGTACAGCTTCATAAAAACATTGTTTATCGAATCTACATGTTAGTGACAGGTTTCATTTAATATTACCAATTTTTAAAGACACGATTATAGAACGGTAATCTGAAAAATATTCTCTAAAGACAAAAATACAGATTTATCAAAATTAAATGGTACAAAGAAGTTGTCAAGCAAAGAGTTAGAAAAATATCTGGTCTTATGAGTTGCATAATGAGTCCTTGAAACTTAACTTTACGAAATGATCTTACACAAAAAAGTTTTACTTACTTTTGTATTACCCAATATAATATATCAATATTTTTTTTGTTGTAATCTGTTACATAGTCTTTATAAAAATCTTCATCTTCTTCATGAGAACAGAAGTTTACGTTTTGACTTATTCTATCTTTATTTTTTCTTTTCCAAACCAATGCATTTACACGAACACTTTCCGATGCAAACACTTTCCTTTCATCTTCAACTTTAAAATCTTTCTCTAAAATTTGGTGTTCTCTTTCATTTATATATTTTGTTATTATGATGATTGTAAATTTTTGGTTACATTTGAAAGTCTCAATTAACTGCTACTTTGATTCTAAAATGAAATATTTTGATTTTATAAAAAAACATCCAATACTATGAGAACCAGTTCAGGCACTGAATCATATCACCACGATCTGTTTTTTCTAAAAAGAATATTTACAAACTTTATTATCTTTCGCCCTAACTTTATTTAAATTTACAAGGGGAATTCTATTATTCTCAAAAATTTTAATTAAAACAGCAACAAAAAATCTGTTTTTAGCAAAAAAATTAAGAAAGTTTCAAAATTGTTAACTGTCTAAAGATTGTAATTACAATTATAACTAGAATTAATAATAAAAGTTATAAGACAAGATTGACACTTGAGCCTCAATGGTTGTTAGGGTGTACCTCTCAGCTTAACAGTTGAAGTTCAGAGGTTCGATCCTCAAGGCTTCCAACTCTTAAAAACAAATTTACAAAAACTGTGATTAACCTTGCGGCTGAAAGTGCTTTGATATCTCCAACCAATCAACCAACAAGATTTACACCATTTTAATTTTTTTGCCTTAAAATTTTAAAAAACTATTTGTAAATCCGATCTAACAAAACGCATTCCTAACCTAAATCTAAGGCATACACATCTCTGATTAAAAACGCGTTGTTTTATTTTTAAAATGAGGATAACTTTTTGTTTTAACAAACGGAATTCATTTTATTAGCAAAAATAATTAATATATGAAAAATTGTATAAAAATTAAATGTTAATACAAAATTATTACTTTTTGATATTTAGCACTGAAAGCACTAAATTACAAATCATTTATTTCATTTTCAAAATGGCGCATAAAACTATGTCAAAGATTGGAAAATATACTATGAAAAAATTATTTAATTTTTATCGATCAATTTTTAGCAAGCCTTTCACTCAAAATAATTGAAATTTCTTTCTCTAAATCCTAAAATTTCAACAAAATGTTTTGCCATTATTTTATTACCCCTCAAATTCAAAATATGAAATATAGTGTATACAATTCTTACAATATAACTAATAATATTATAGTAATAGAGTTATTTAGTTAATGGTTTGTAGGTTAGTTAATCGTTTGTTTACATAATTAATTGATTAGTATTTTCATCAAATAAAATTTCGCAAACTATGGGGCGCTTGATATTTGATCGAATTTTCTTACACATCCACATCTGGTGACACACGCACAACAAAAAGAAGTACAAATGCAACACCTCGTGATTTTATTTAAAGGAATGTTTTTCTATATTTTTACATATGCTGACTGTCTCCGTAAATGAATTCACATCCAATAACTTTGATTTTCTGTATAATCTCTAGAAACGGGGGTGCAAACCTGGAGTCCGTGGACAGTTTCTTAATACTGTAAAAAAAACTCATCAATAATAATAGAGTTAAACCCAATATTTACGCTTAAAATATTTGAAACAAATCATTTTTATCATTTAATATGACGAAATTATTTTCTTCACAACATACACTTTCCCTAAGACAACAACACCAACAAATAAATGTCTACAGACTATTACTCTAATTTTACATAACATGTCACCTCACTATTATATTTTGAGTTGGAATCGACTGTCTCAAATATTGTATTATATAAAAAAGTAATAATATTTTATATTTATCAATAATTTTTATATTTTTTTTTGTTTTTTTTTAATTTTAATTTTTGAAATTAAATTATTTTTAATGTAAAAATTATTTGTATAACTTTCAAAATTCTATGTTACCACTATTTTATCTGATTAATTTTGATGTATATTATCCTAAAATTATTCGTTTATTAATTTATATACTACCAAACCGAATGCTTATTTCACTAAAAATTTTTTTCAGTAAAATGGATAAAGTGGCTTTTAAGAAGACGAGCAAAAAATTCTACAACTTCAACATCAGATTTGTAATTACAAGATGGGATTGCGAGTAGCTCTGAGAAAAATCTACAAGAAAATGAAAATTAATAACACTGACACAAAAATCACAGAGAAAACGAAAGTAGAAAGCAGATTTTCTGAAATATCGCCAAGAATAGATATTTTGGCCAGAGCAATCCCTGGCTCATCCGTTACACTAAAAATTAACTTTATTAATGATTACCTGAATTTTATCAATAAACTGTGATTTTTTTTGTTTACTTTCATGTTTTATAAATAACGTCTTTTTATATTCGAACAACATTTGGCGTATGAGCTCCCAATGTCAGTAAGCAATATGATACCAAATGGAGAAGCAACTTAAAAATTTTGTGCACCCATCGTGTAATAAATATAAGACAGTTTTAGATAATGTAACAAATATAACTTACTAACACAATGAGTATTCAACGAATTAGTTAGCAAAACAAACTGCCCCACTAAATAACTATATTTTGTTTACATGGAATGTAAAGCATATTTATACTAATAATAAATTATTTTTAAATAAAAAAGTACATATCATATTATAAATTTTTAAACTTTTGAGAGGTAGTTGTTGGTGACTTAAATTTAATTAAAAGACCCCAATACTTCCTTTATGCCAAAATTATTTTGCAAATTTAAGCGATGAAGCAATAAATAAAAATTCATAGACTCTGTCTCATAGACAATTGTGGTAAACAACTCCAAACAAAACTTTTGAGACATGTATATATTAAAATTTTGTCCAAAAGTTTTGATATGAATTAAAATTAGCGCAGAAATATGCAAAAATGGTAATCTTGATCATCAGGATTCCCTTTGTTGAATGCAGACTAGACTAGCATATAAAATTGTTCGTCGTAAAGGATAGGAGCATCCATCATTCCTATTGGGTATTCTATTCTTCTCCTTCTTTCAAAGCTTGCACTTCATACCAATAAAAGCTTGCAATCATTTTCCAAGTAGAGGCTATTTCGAAAGCCCTACGGAAATTTTATTCACCGCTCTCTCCTACACATCTAAAAATATATTGTACACATACTAAAATGTAATACATATACCTATATATATTGAGAAATTAAAGGTTTTCATCAGTTGCTTTGAAAGGTGAGGTATAATTTTTTGTTGCAAACTTTGAATTTTCTTCCCATCTCTCTTCTTTGCCTCTTTTATCTCTACTTTCAACCCATACATTTCCACATTTCTTCAATTTTAAATCATTCGGATTAATCCTCAAGATAAGCCTGTAAAAATACTTCCATAAATTTTCTCTGCACTTTTGAATCCAAATATTCTTAGCACTCACAAAAAATAGATACGATAATGTTAAGATTTTTTAACAAATTTGGTAATCTTTTTATAAAGACAACCTACCTCGATAGATAAAGATAGATCCTACTATCTTTACTCTTTCTTTCTAGCATCTTTTGGAAACAAAGCATGTTATTCTATATTTAGCATAGAATTAGCTTAGATTTCGAATCATGACGTTTGACACATAAAATGTTGCAAATTTTATGCTGATTTCGAATATGGAATCTATTTTTCAATAATTATTCATTAAAAAGTAAGTAAATCTCACTCTCACTTTAATACGAATTTCAGCATTGAATTATTAACAATTTTAAAATCAAAAGACACTTTTTGCTATAATAATTTTGGTTAACTATCTTATAGATCATTGTGTTAATCAAAGTTAATCCTATTAGTTATAATGTCCAAAAGAATTTTCTAATTTAAATCCTATTATATAACATATTTTTATTAAGCAACCTATAAAAGTTGCGTCTTTAATTACAACTGGTTTATGAGCATAACAATCAAAATCGTCAAGTAACTTAAAATGAGACGAGTGTTCGTTCATCTAACCTTTTTTTAAACGGCTTGAAGGTTGGTGAGCACACACCATGTTCTGGAAGCTTGATCCAATGTTTATATAGATTTTAGCAAAGTAGGTTCTTCTAACGTTACGATGAAATGAGGTTAACTCACGTTTAGGGGGATGCATCGGAAAAACCTTTTTTTAAAAATCTTTTTTTTTTTTTTTTTTTTTTTTGTGAAAAAAAAAGGGGGTTTTCCTTTTTTTTTTTTTTTTTTACGACATATCCTGCATCCCAATTATTTTTTAGTGAATCTTATTTGAAATTTTTTTGTGTCCAGTATGTGGTTTCGCTGGGGGATGATAATTCCATACTCTAAAAGTGGCCTGACAAGGGTTTTGATTAATGTTAGCGCATTTTTGGTATCTAATTGTGAAAAACAATTTTTAATTACGCTGATATCCGAGTACGCCCTTGTTGTGAGATTGGCTGTGTTATCATCATTAATCTTAATAAATCATTGAAGATATCTTTTTCTTTTTCTTTGAGAGAGGGAAAATACTTTATTTGGAAGCAGTTTTATTTTAAAAGAGCATCAATAGATGGTGTGAAGCAAAAAGTAAAAAAATATAAAATTGACATTTGCCTCCCTACTATAGAGATGTATCGGATATCCACATCCGCATCCGCTAGGATGCCAAATTTGATGGGATTCAAAAAATTTTACACCCGATACATTTCTACCCGACATACGCAAAGAAACACTTTAACCCATTTAAGACCAAGCAAAGCAGACGATATCTAAAAAAACGCAGACGATTTATATTCAAAGTCATTGAAAAAAGCAGACGAAGATGAAATTACTTATGTTCCAAAATAGGAACATTGGTCCTAAATGGGTTAAATAAAAAATCACTACTTCAGAGTTTAAGCCACATTTGTTAACATTTTAACAAATTTTAAGCCATATATTGAATCATTATTTTTATGGACAAATTTACAAGAAGTAAAGGTAAAGGTACCGTGTGGTGTTTTCATCGAGAAGGCACAATTGCGCCGCTTGTATCGAACTATGAGAAAGTTGGCTTGATGCGGGATCGAACCCACGACCTTGAGTTATCGAAACCCAGTACCTAACCAACCTTACTCACGCCCCCTGTGACACAACTTACAAGAAGTGATGCTGTAAGTATGTAGAACAAGGACACTTTATGTTGGGTTAGCAATGTCCAGTTCACCATTTTCATTTTGTAAAGGTTGCATCATTGATTCACAGTAAAAAATGATTAATAATAAAGAGAGGCGTTGAAAAATAGAAGGACAGCAAAGATTTTCTCAAATAATCGTTATATTTTAAGAATAGGAGTATGGCGGGCACGTTTCCAAATCGATCAAACAATGATTTTTTAGTTAAATCTTTCCAAAGTCTTGGGCTTACCAATTTTCGTATGCAACTAATAGCGTTGGCATAGGATAATTTGCCACACCGTAAGACAATAGGACACACTTACATCTTCTCACAAGGCCATTTCACAGTAAAGTATAGCAAAATTTAATTTGTTTAGCATAATACGTATACAGTAATGAACTAATGCATTAATTGTCTCACTAACTAATTCAATATTTATGAGAGTAACTACTGACAAAACATTTATCTCACTAACAAATTGAATAAGATTTTGAAACTATAAGCCTAAGAAATGAGGCCACCAAAATAACGAACAATTAGATCACTGATGAACAAACTCAACAACTCTTGGACTAAATACAAAAATAACCAAATAATGAAAGATGTAACTATTTAACCGGTTATCGACAAAAATGTGAATCGTCTGCGTTTATTAATGCTTTTTAATACAAATCTTCTGCTTGATACTAGTTATCGTCTGATTATTCTGGTCGTTAACGGGTTAACTAACTAACTAATTAACCCTATGACGATCCGTGTCACACTCTTCTATTGAAAAAAGGTAGATGATTAGTCTTAAAAATTCTGGTCCCCAAATTAGTAACAAGCATGTACTGTTTTGCTAATATTTTGAATAATTTTCCACCGGTCAAAGTTAAATGTTGGAAAATTTTCGTGAAAGAAGTTGTTTCTCACACTTCTGAAAAAAGGTTTGTGAAAATGTATGCCACATTTTAAAAGGATAGAAAGAGAGGAGATTGATGAAAGTGATGGTATATCCTTGTGGCAGCAATATGCATCCACTGTACAATTAGAAGAAATGTTTCTGAATACTTAGCAGGATTCTCCTATACAATGTGGCATCTTCTATCGTTTGTGCGTGATAAAAAAAGGTATAGCAAGTAGGTAGCACTTGTAAGAGGAAAGACATTCAAATGTGTTTTTAGTGGAGAGATTTTACTAATTTTTAACTTTGTTCTTTTTCTGTGAAGTGGGGAGCGGAAACCTTGAAATTCATATTCTCAAAAGTGTACCTTTTCAAGAATCCTCATCTATCCACATCCACATACATATTATGTGTGAATTTATACGCAATGCACAAAGTAGTATATATATATGCATGGTTTAGAAGCTGTCATTATCACCATTGTCATAATCATTTAATTTTACAAGGTCCACAATACACTTCAAATATAACAAAAACTTCATTGTTTTAAATCAGGTAGTGTAATTCTTTCATCTATACTATAGGCTTTGAGGAAGCAAGTCTAAATCCTTATTTTGCAGTTGTTATTTTTAAATTATTTTTAGAAAAACTTTTTTTTCTTTATACAGAAAAGAACTTTGTTATAATTTAAAAATTTGGAATGGGGCAGGAAAATCTTTTATACACGAATGAGAATGAAGCTAGAAAAGCAAATTTCCTTTTCTACATCAAAAGTTTTTTGATGGGCGGACTCTGTCTTATCATGCTTCTGTGTTTATTCAAACTGGGAAGAGGTGAATTCAATTTGCTTGAAGATCATTCAAACAACCAAATTGCTCTCACTAATATGCGTTTGGACTCTTTATCAAAAGACTTGCAAAAATTACAGGTGAACTCTTCATATCTATTTTCTTTTTGTCAAACTGATTCAAAAATTTTGCATGCAATTGAACTTTCAATCAATCAAAATTTTAAATGATTTTTTGTCGTTGATTGCATACATTTAATGCAATTTATTAAGTCATAATAACATTTCAACCAATCAAAGTTTTGCATGAATTTTTTTAGGTTTGTTGTTTAAATTTCCATACAATTTTTCAAGTCTCGCTTTTAAATTGATCTGAGTTTTCAATGTATTTTTTCCTGGTTGAATTCAAAAGTTTGCGTGCAATTGATTAAGTTGAACTTTTCAATTGATCCCAATTTTTTATTAAATGAAAACCTTTTAATTTTGTAGGCGATTTACTAAAAACAAAGAAAAACTTTTTAAGAACGAATATGAATTAGTTGCAAATAACCTACGCTTCAACAACAAAATTAAAAAGTTTCAAGTTTTAAAAATGTTTTATATTAATTAGAGACATTAGAAATTTATATTTGAAGTGATTTATTTTTAGTCAACTTTATCTGATAAAGGTGACTATTCTAAAAGTCTCCCTATTGTTATTATATCAAACGAAACTTGGAACAAGTTATAGCCAAGCGTTGTCTCTCGTGTCCAATTTTTTGATGTTTCGAAGGATATCAAAACATCTGGCCGATGAGTTGTTCCTAAATTCAAAAAATCAAATTAACCCTTTGAGGACCAGAAACTTGAAGAATAATCGTTTGCTTTCTTTTTCCGTTGATTTTTCTATGTTTTAAGCAGACGATTATTATTTCTTGGTACAGCGGTGTCACACTGGTCCTCAAAGGGTTAATTCAAACTTTCTAAATCTGCGCTAAATTAAATTAACTTTAAACTAAATCTATAAAAATAATGCAGAAATAATAACTGTATATATATATATGCCATGAATTGAGTAGGCATTTACTGAAAGGGAATAATGAAAATAGATGTTTAATATGTGTTACTGGAAGCAGGCATCAACTTAACTGATTATAATAATAAGTCTAACAAAGAAATGATATAAGATTGCGAAGGCATCATTGATTTCTTAAATAATTATCAAAATATAAAAATTCAAACAATTAATTACCAAATTCCAGACAACAGGAAACAGCTATAGAAAGTAAAAAAATAAGAAGAAGAACGAAAAATCGCTTTAGCCTCCCTACATAAGCAAAATAGCTTATGATTTAGAATTTTTGCTTTGAGTTAATAAAATATTTTAAATCATACTGCCCTCCTTATTTTTATACTCCAATTTATAACAAGTAATACTTTTTTGCTTATGTAGGGAGGCAAAAGCGATTTTTCATTCACTTGGTCAGCGCAAATATCTTCTTGACGTGTATATCTTGTGTCTATCTGTATGCGTCTCTTTTAAAGGTTTGTTAGGCAAGATAAACAACATCTTTTTAAAGAACTATGAGGATAAGATGGTGCACAGTTTGATGTATTGGACATTTTAACCCATTTACGGCCAATGTTCCTATTTTGGAACATAAGTAATTTCATCTTCGTCTGCTTTTTTCAATGACTTTGAATATAAATCGTCTGCGTTTTTTTAGATATCGTCTGATTTGCTTGGCCTTAAATGGGTTAAAACAACTTATCTTTACATAGCTAAATTAAAAACTTTACTTCTTGAACCTAATAATCATTTATTTTTAGTTGAGAAAGAAAACCTTTATTAATACCAAACGGTTTTACATAAATATCAAAAATAAGTATACATTTCTACGGTTCTTTTCAGTGATGGAGCCCTTTAAGAAGTTGTTGAAAGGTATGGACCCCATACAAAGAAAATTTTGCATAAAAAGTCGTAAAACAACTTCTCACAAAATGAATATTTGTACTTTATTCTATAGACATGAATTATTTGATCTCAAATGACGCCAAATAGCGCTAGCAATCCAAATTTCACTTAAATTCAAGGAGAAAAGACAAAAAGCTAGAGCTTGCTATTAATTCAAACTTTAAGAGTTGCTTTTTGTTTCAATTATTTTTACACGTACAAATTGGTTGATTATTATTTTCACTCTTAAGTTTTTTTTTACGAAAATAAAAAACTCTTCATGGACCCCTTGAGACGCAGCCATAGACCCAAAGTTCAGAACCACTGGACTATAAAATGCATTTAAAGAGAATAAGCTAAAACAAAAACAATAGATTAATCAAAAAATGTATGCAAAGAAAGTATTTGGAGGGAAAAATAAGATTGGTGTTGCGCAAGTCCAAAAGCCAGATAGCCACGAATACCTAACAGCACTTTATAGAATATTTAAATAAAGATAAAGAGCTGAATTTGATTCTAACAACATTAAAAAAGTAAAAAATTAAAAAATTAGTCTGTTGGTGAGACAAGTTGTGACATAAGTGTAGATGAAAGTAAGTAATAGAGGAAGTGAAGAAATTTTTCGGAAGAATTTTAAGATTAGAAAGTCTTAAATCGTGAAACAAGGGTACGCATTGTCTTTTAGTGTATCGAAATATTAAAAGTAGAAAGACGGTAAGAAATAGGTATTGGGTCATGCGCTTTTCCAGTGTTATGATTTTTGTTTATTTTTTTATTATTTATTTGCCCGTGGTACATAAAAACCGTGGGTCGCAAAATATGACATAAACTAGGAATCTAAATGGGGAATGTGCAAAATATAGCATCATCATGAAGAGAATAAAAGTAAGTTATGAATGCGGACATGTTGCTGAAGTCTGAAACACAATTGACAGGCAGGATGCTAAGAAGAGCGAAAAAACAGAACTGCGATACAAAACGGAGAGAGCACAAGAATTCAATATATATCGATGCTCTTTCTTAAATTATGCTCAGTTTGATGTAAAATGGAGGAAAACGTCATCATAAAGCAGGTGGGCATAAGTTAGAAGAAGCTTGTATGTAAGACAGCTAATAAACTTCAACTAAAATGTTTATGTTGTACTTCAAACATTTTAAAAAAGGCTACCCTTATTAGTGCAAGGCAAAATATATCCACTAAGTGCTGGAAGGGGATCCTTTCCATCCCCTCCACCATGTTTTTCTTAGATTTTAAAGATTTTTTTCATATTCTTTAGTGTGATATATTTCAAATATGTTGAATCTAGTGGTGATGTTGATTTTTTATCAAAATCAATCATAACTGTAAAAAATTGTTTAAATATATCAGGGAGTTTGAAATTTTAAATTTTTATTGAATTACCTATAGAAAGTTATTTATGCATATATACACATTTTCAGGTATGCTGAATTTAGTTCTGGTATTTCCTTTTTATCAAAATCAATGAAATTTGACTAAATGAGTGTACGTAATTCAGTGATGCCTTGCGTTTTTAGGGATTCGGTGAGATGGTACTCAATGTTTTGCGTTTATATAATGAAATTAATCTTGTCAATCTGATTGAAATCATTGGTTGCATGTATTAGTGTTTGAATATCTTTTTTAATGCATATGATCGCAAAATTAAAACAGGAATTCTATTTTAACCTTTTTTCTTAAGGAACTCTTGAAAGGATCACCCGTTATGAAGAGGAAGAGAAGATCTGCAACCAAAAATTTTGAACAGCAACAACAACAGAAGCGACAAAAGATCATCACGAATGAACATGGAGAATCCGTCGCGGGAACTCATGGTGAAATTTTCACACCAATGAATCAAAGCACCATAAATGGTATGTCGTCTTTTATCTTAGCTATTTGCAGAATTCGGAATTAGTCTACTCATATTTAATTACTCAGTTTATAATTAATGAGTTGAGAAATGAAAATAAGGTAATGTAAATAATTGTATACATTTATATGCAATAGATAGAACATTTACTTTCTTTACTTATAGTAATAATATTTATATATATATATATATAAACATTACAAAGTTACAAAACATGCTAGGTGCGACGAACTAGGTATGAAAACGTACAAAAATGAATGAGAAAAAATCGATATAATTGGGAAATTCAGAGCATAAGAGATAAAAAAAAACTCCAAGAAAGCAACATTTTCATATTATTTTGTTTATATAAACCACAAAAAATCCTAGTTAATAGCAATATATATGAATATACACTTAAGTATGAAAAAAGAAGAAAGTGCTTGGAGGTATTATTAGAAGGAAGTCATCATAGCTTTTCAAAGATTGAAAATATCCAAGGGATTGAAGTATAGGAAAGTAACAAAAGGAAAATAAAACTCGAGCATCACGATGCTAAGAAAATGAAGTGAAAACTTCGCTTCACTGAGAGAGAGAACAAAAAATTTGGCGCGTTTAATGGGATTGGTAAGGAACTAATTAACTAACGGTTTAGCAAATTAACGAATTATATAACTATAACAAACTTAATAAATTAGTAACGTAGTTGTGACTGCCAATAACTTACATTCCGTTTAAACCCGGGCTTAGAATAAATTTTATATTCAAAACTTACAGCTTGCTTTGATAATAACAATCTGGCAGTTTAAAAGCTCGGAATTGGTTCGGTTAATAACAAAGGAATTTAATGAGATGAAAAAATATTGGAGACATGAAGGATAGTATTTGTATAAGTATTATCAAACTAAAACATCACTGTTCAAATGTAAATGCGAACTAATTACAATTGCCAAAGGATGGGCAGAACAAATGATCAAAAGCCTATACTTATGTGTCTCACTAATCCATTGATACATTGTTTATTTTGTTGGTCAGTGATTAAATCAATAATTTATAAATTTTTCGATAATTAAAATATTATATTTTTTGATCAATTTAATTTTATTAGATTCTTAGTTAATATTTAGATTTAGTCGTTATTTAGCGGATGTTTTTCTTATCAACTATATAATATGGAAATGAGAAGCTTTTGCACCTTGTAAATTGGAAATATATAAATGTAATATGAATTATATTTTTTGTAGACAAAAGTAATTTTAGCATCTCAATATCGGTTTTAGGATCTCGATTTAACATTATAGGGAGCTTTTAATTCCACTTCACTGCTCCTAGCACAATTATTATTTCAACGTTGCAGAATTAATTGATCTGTTTTCACTTTTGGATAGTGTGTGAATGCGAGCCTGGTCTCCAAGGAGTGCCTGGGGTTCAAGGAGAAGTCGGAATAAAGGGCGAAGATGGCTTACCCGGTCTGCCTGGAGTGGACGGAAGCAATGGCCTACCCGGAATTCCTGGAGCCAAAGGAGAATCTGGATACAATGGCAAGCCCGTATTTTCAATTTTAACTTTTCTTCCATTCGTTTTGCCTTCAAATTGGAGAGTGTAGAACGAGGAATTTGTTTAAGGGTGTTGATGGCAAAAATGGAATTGATGGCTTGCCCGGTTTAAATGGAGTTCCCGGAAAGGATGGTAATCCTGGTACAATTGGGCCTGTTGGTCCAGCTGGTATAAATGGCATTGATGGAAAGCCTGGAAATGATGGAATCGATGGTTTGCCAGGTAATAAGAATTCTTTTAAGGATTCGTAGTCACTCTACTAAACATAAAATAATGTATACCCTCATTTTCTAAATTTTTGCCTATAATTTTGAATAAACTTCTGTTAGTATTAGATTGAATAAAGTAGAAGTGAAAATAAGAAACTTTTAGTTAAAAATGGAACAACCTTATCAATGATATATTTTATCTTTTTGAGGTATTGATGGAGTTCCCGGAGAAAAGGGAGCAGATGGACAGCTAGGTGTGGGAATACCTGGAGAACCTGGTAAAGATGGGCTACCCGGTTTAAATGGAGCTCCCGGAATTGATGGACTTAACGGCCTTAATGGAGTGGACGGAGCACCAGGTGTGCCTGGAGCAAAAGTAAGATTATTTCTCCATTTTTGTGAAACCTTTCAGTCCTAAATTCTTGATTAAAGGGTGAGCCTGGTGTCCCTGGAAAAGATGGAGAAAGCAGATTTATCAAAGAATCTGGCACTGAAGGTCCACAAGGTCCTCGAGGAGAAAATGGACTGAATGGAGTTGATGGAAAGCCTGGAGCTCCTGGACCCAAAGGAGAGCCAGGTGTTGGTTTGCCTGGAAAAGATGGAGAGCCTGGTTTAGATGGTGTGAATGGTATTCCTGGAGGAGATGGCATTGATGGAAGTGATGGAGACCATGGACCACCTGGTCCTCCTGGGCCCCCAGGTCCGCCAGGACACTCCAGCACATCTTTTAAGGGAAAGAAAGGTAAGCTAGTTGACCTTAATGAGCTCTCTTTTGATGTTTTATAGAGCTAAATGTTTGTTAAATTTGCTAGTAAAGGATTTTAAAATCTTTAAAAGATTTAATATAATAATCTTACAGAAATAATTGTAAGATTTTTAGAAGGGTGAGACAAAAGTAATTTTTCACAATTACAATTTGGCGCCAATTTTAGTTAATTTCTTCCTCAATTTTACATTACATCGAAATACTTTATATTTAGGGAGACTATAATATACAAAGTAAACTTTTAAATGAATACCACCTTCTCCAAATGATATATAAAGTGTAGATCCATTATATATTGACATTTTGAATCATGTCATTTTAAGCACAATTTTGCATAAATCAAATTATTTTGATCAAATTAAGTCATTTTTTACACCTCAAACAAAAAATAACATATAAATAACTGGAAATAGTAATGCAAAACAGCCAAATATGACAACGTGCCGTCACCTCTCTAGTTTCAAAATTCTCTTTACTCTTTGATTAATTTCCCACTTTCAGCAAAATTTTTCCCCATGGAAAGCTGGTCGCTGGAACAGACAAAAAGCCAAACCCAATCTTGCGACATCTAAAAAATTTTACTCCGTGAACAAGTCTTATTAGAATAGAATAGGAAATTTTATTTCGCATAAATGATATAAAATGCATTAACAAATGAAAAACATAGGCATTGGTAACAAGAAATCGAACGTGGTTAAAGATGTAAGATGCCAGTATAATCAAGAGGACGCATAGCCAATGAAATCATCATCATCATCATCATCATTATCATCAAAGTGCAGAATCCATTTGGACGTGGGCAACCATGGAGTGCCTAGATTGTTTTCTAGTGTACCATGGTTATTCTTAGAGACATTACGTGGTTAGGTCTCCAGTTCTCTTCCACGCCGTCATTGTAAGCTACGGACCTAGCCTTTGTCTAATTTGAGTAACTGCAAGGAAGCAGTAACTAGGCTTATTTGAAGGCGGCCTTACTCGCCTTGTCACGACATCGTCCTGAAGATGGAGCATTTTAACTTGCAGAAAGGATTCACCCAATCAACTACTCCGTTTCGTTATGTCGTCGTTGTTTCTTCGGGAGCCGCTGAAATGATTGGCCATAAATATAAAAAATACTTACAGAAAACATTGTGGAGATCTCCTTCAAGAAAAGTACGAAAGTGTCTTTCAGAAAAATATTTAGATGCATAGGTAAAAGTGTAAATAGATAAAAACAACGTTGATATAAACAGAGAAACACGAATAATCTTGGAAATGCTTTTTAATTAAATAGAATTCTTGCGCTTTAATTGATATAAAATGGAGATTGCCCTGATCCTACAACAAATTAAGGTAAAAATGAAGCAATTTCAAATACAATTCCAGTTTTCTCTCAGCGGTGTGTCTAGGACGAGTGCCGACCTGTTCAAATATTAAAATGGCCACGCTTTAAAAGTCCTAATAATGTTGCTACAAAAATGAATAAGAAAGTCTATAGGTATGCAAAATAAGAAGACACACTGTAGAAAGCTTCTTATTTTGTCCATCATATTGGCTTTGCAATTTTTAATGATATACTTCTACAAATAAATTGTGCCGTCCTCTACATTAGTCGTTATATGCCATTAGTTAAAATGAAAATATTTTTAAACGCTAAGAACTGAAAGTTCAATTGCGTCCACTTTCTTGTTTTCTATTATTTATGTTTCATATATCTTTGTATAATTTTAAATGGAATTTGATGGGAATAAGATCTATGAATAAACATATTTTTGCATATAAAAATCAATTAAATACCTTGAAGAAACGATTCTAATATCTTCGAAGGCGAGATACCTCGATAATAATCAGGCTTGGGTGAGTGAAAGTGTTTATCATTCCAAGAACGCTTTGTTCAAATTACATGTCTCTATTATGTTAAATCTTTATGTCTTACATATAACTTTTATCGAAATGATTCAAATAATGTTGCCATCAAGGGAATATAAAAAAAAAAGATGATTCTTCTAGTTAACCAGTCTTAACAGACAAAGTTCTGTCTTTTTAATCTTAGGTCTTTAATCGGGCAGGACCGGACCGTTATAAAAGAGGAACAAACCGAACTGAACCACTAGGACAGGTTACAACTATCCCACACCGCATCGTGAACAGCTCTAGTCACAAAAAATGAAATAATGTTGCAACAAAAGAAGACACGACCTCATAACGAGTTCCAGGAGAAAAATAATAAGAAAAATTTGGCACAAAATATGTTATATCGATTCCTATATTCTGATGGAAATAACTTACTCATTATTCCATATTTTATAAAATTCCGTTTGTTCTAAGTTGAGGGGATAACCTAAAGGTTCAAAATAACCAAATTTTGGAAATTTGAGACAAATTTTTAAATATAATACATTGCAATGAAATAAATTTCATTGATACATTGAAGTCAAAATCATTTTTTCGCAAATTGAGAACTGTTTTTTAATTTACACTTTTGTTATTGTTGTGAAGAAATAAATGTATTACTATCATGATTCTAATATCTCTCATTATTCTCAAAAAATAATTACAAAATAAAAAAATTATAAATTTTTTTTTGAAAATGTCAAAAATATAAAAACAAAACTTTTTGATAAAAATTTTAATTATTTGGGAATTAAAAAAACTTTTTTTACATGAACAATATTTTAATTAAATTTTAAAATAAAGAAAATAAAAGTATAAATATGAACTTTTTAATCAATTATTTTGTATCTGTAAAATAGTGTACTTTAAAGGAAATAACAGTACATATTCAAGCAAATAAAAATAGTTATATGTGATTGGTTCCAATCATATAGTTGGGCGTTGGGGGATAAATGTTTTTGAATAATAAACAATGACTGAAAGAATATCAAAATTTCAACAAAAAGATCATAAAAATTGACTTGTAGTTTTTAAAAAATTCACATTTGATAACAAAGAACGATGTGGAATAAAAGAAAATTTCTTTGAAATTTCCGTTTTTTTATATTTTTTTTAAATTTTATAAAATTATGCATAGCAAATATTTATTTGTAAAAAAGATATACAAAATTTGTACATAGCATAAAAATAGGATAACATCTTAAATAAAGTATAACTTTTGATATTTGACAATGAATTTAATTTCGACGTTCAAAAAAGGTGTTGTATTACGTAGGACTACAAAGTTTTATTACGTAACATTTCAAATCAACTCTTTTTGAAAAAATTTTCGGAAATTTTATTCTTCAATTTTTTCTTATACAGGAGGTTTTTATGGTGGTTCGAGTGTGGCATTTTATACAAGATATGGAGCGAATGCTTGTCCAGTTTCGCAGAACCTACTCTACTCAGGTAGGCCAAGAAGATTTTTTTATAAAAATGAACTTCCTCATATATTTATCCAATATATTTTAAGTGAATCTTCTCTTTTCAGAGAGATCGCTTTGAAAGAAGTTCGGCTAAGCTTTAAGAGGAGCATACGTAAAATTTAGTGAAGCTTTAACATAAAATGGGTCTTATACTCTGGAACAAAGAATTTTTTAATAATTGGCAAAGGAAACTTTAAATTCATTCATATAAAATAGTAATGAAACTATAAAGTATGCGCTCATGCCAAATTTATTCTTTTATATATGAATAAAATTTTACACGTTCTTAAAATTTTTTTTATTCTTATAACATCTCAACATCATTTCATCTAAATTTATATTATAATCTCCATTATTTGTCAATTGTTAAGACCAAATAGCAACAAGAACAAACAGTTAAGCTTTAAACAGTTCTCTTTATAAACAATATCCTTTTGAGTCTTTTATGAACCTTTTAAATATGAAGTGATTTGAAAAAGTCTCTTCGAGTTGAAACATTATATTCTTTTAAAAATATTATTTTAACCAAACTTATTTCAAAAAACGACTCTCCAGCACTTTATAAAACAATAAAAGTGCATTAATCGAAAGTTACGATTGTAGCTTCAAAAATCTGGTCGGAACTTATAGCAAGATATACATTATAAATGAAATATACCGATATCTTACATATTAAAACAGGAAACTAATGAGCCTAAAGACCCAAAGAGACACAATTAAAAAAAGATTGGTATTTGATAATAATTGATATATCATAACAAAGATGAATATTTTTCGTTCTATTTTTTATTTTTTCAATCCTTCATTGTATTTTTCAATTTTATTTTGTCTTTTTCAATTCTATTTTGTCTTTTTCGATTCTATTTTACCGTTTTACAGTCTTATTTTTGATTTTCTGAAGCATCACTAACCAATATTTCATGCTTATATAGTATTTTTTAAAATATTTTTAAATAAATGGGTAAAAACTGTTGTATAAGAAATTTAAACAAGTTTTAACCTTCAACCTAAAGTTTGATTAAAAATTATTTTGAATCAAAATGTAATTTGAGCTTTGAATCAAAAAACTAGCGAAGTTTAAATGAAAATGTCTCATAGATTTTTTCCGATTTTATAAAAAAACGTTGTAATTTAATTTATTCTTTAAAATAGATTCTAAATTAATACAAGATAAAGAAGAAAATTAAATTTCAAATCTTTTTTTGTAATATTTCAATGAGAAATTATTATTATAATTTGATCGATTTTTGACTGTATACCATTTCCTTATATTTTTTCTAGGAACACTATCCAGTGGAATAAGTTCTCAAGGAAAAGGTGGTGGTTCAAATTATATTTGTCTTCCCAATGATCCCACAATCACGGATGATTTCCAAGATGAAAAAGTTTCGTTCATTTATGGAGTTCAGTACATCGATAACATCAATACTCAAGCCATCAAAAACGTGTATGCCTGCAATGCTATTAGAAATATTATGTTATCTTTAAAAACAAAACACACTTTCTAAGCACTATTTTGCATTCTGTGCGAAAGAGTCAGAAAGAAAAAATTAATTCAATCTAGTGAGAAAATAAGTAAACTATCTTATCCATTAAATCACTAATGAACTATCTGTATCTATACTAAAGTACAGTGCCGGATTAACATAGTAGCAGATGTAGCAGCTGCTACAGGCCCCGCGCTTACTTTGAGAATCTTTGTTGTAGAATCTAGATAAATTTTATTAAAAAAAAATTTACTTCCTGGCTATCATTTGTAAATTTAATCGATCTGCTACGAGCCCCCCTCTTGGTAGAGTGAAAACGAATTCTTAGAAAATGGGCGTTTATCACCTAAAAAAGCAGCTTTGTAAAAGTTCTATTTAAAAAAAATTTGAGTGGGCAAAAGGAAATATTTTGTGGAGCGTTTGTGATTGGCCTAATGTAATTTTTATAGTGATGAAACGAAGGTTGAGCTTCATTTCAATTCACGCAATATGTTAGAAGGCATAAAGGAATGCGATTTGATAAGCTTTATAGCGCATATGTTGGTTGAGCTAAGAAGAAAATTTCATGAGAGAACCCTTGAAATTATTGCAATATTCAAAGCAGGAATGGGGATTGATTCCAGATGAATATACAAAGAATCTATATTGCTTTCTTCCAAGAAGAATTCATTCAATTATTCGGGCTAAAGGAAATCAAACAAAGTATTGAAAAGAAGGTGTAAATATTTTCAAAGTAAATATTTATATAAGAAAAATAAATTTTGTATTTTTTACACTTTTTTTAATGAAAACAAATGGACGAAAACTTTTGCACGGAATTTTTAATAGATAAAATATACAAATAATAATTTTGAATAAATTAAAAAAGGAAATAATCAGAAATTTTTATTAATGAAAAAAGAATTATTTATTAATATAAATAAATTTCAATGATAGAAAGATTCCATAAAGAAGAAAAGAATTAGTGGTGGCCGAAAAGATTTGCACTCTACTGTATAATTAAAAAGTTTAAATGGATATCGAGTTTGAGTTTTTCTGGGTTAATATTTATTTTCAAAATGGTCGTATAAAATGTAAAGGCAAAAAAGGAAGAAATTATATTATTGTGCTCTATAAATTTTAAAATTTTTGTTGTTAGGGCGTGTGCTTTCTGTGGTGTTGGAGGATTTTCGACTTCCGTAATGCTTCCGGGAAGAACGCTATGTCCCAACAGTATGTCCAAGTCATACGCTGGCTACATCATGTCTTCTCCCGAATCCAGTTCAAGAAGTGACTACATATGTGTTGATTCTAACTTAGAGTATACTTCACAGAGCAAGAGTGAAAATAGTGGACATTTGGCCTTTGTTTCAGCAAAATGCGGATCTCTTCCATGTACAGATTACGCTAAGGACATCAAAATCCCATGTGTTGTTTGTTTGGCCTAAGAAATTAAGCTCAATTCCTTTAGTTTCCCCCTCTTCCGAACACTACATCTTGTTACGCCAAAAATACATTCTCAAGTTTACATCTTTTGCACACAGTTATCTTTTTCGTTGAATAAATAAATCAATTTCTTTTTTATTTCTTCAAATTGGTCGGCAGTACTCTTTTTGAATGCGGCAAAGTGAGTTTAGAAAAATGAAAATTTGTTTGTTTGACAAAAGAGATACACATAAAATATGTAGAGAAAAATTCTAATTGCAAAGGCCAGCAAACAAGTTAACCATATAGTTAGTTAGCATTAGTAAGTTTAGTTTCGTGAGTTTGGATAAATATTTAAATGTTATTTTGTAAATATCTTTTATGCCATGCAAAATTAATCCTAGCGATACTAGAGCAAATTAGAGTAAATACAAATTAATCTTCGAGGGAGTAAAAAAATATGGTGACATATGAGCAGAGGTAACATAATTCAAACCAGATATCACATATCCAAGAATGAAAAATCTTCAGCTAGAGACATTTTGCTGAAATTGTGAATCGTTGTTTGAATAGATAGCACGTGCGAAGGCTTACAAGTCTGATGGATGATAAAGGCTGAATCAGTGTTGCCACTGTAATATTCAAATAAATCCAAGGTTTTATTATAAAAAATCGAGGTGTATATGAAAAAACCCAGGATCATTAAAAACAGTGTTGTAAACGTAAAATCATTTAGATTTTGAAGAAAAAACTTTTAAATCACTTTTTGAGTCTATCAAGATATCTTTTGTGCACATTTCCATTTTGCAAGTCTGAAAGAAACTCTTTTGTTGGTTTCCATGTAATACACGAACCACCATTCCTTTTTATATGTTGTCGTGCTAAAATTCGATCTCTTGTGGTTGATACTTTTAATTTATTGATATGTTTCGTCTTCGTATTGTTAAGTTGAGAAAAATATCTTTCCATCGATGCGGAAGAATGAGGCAGTATTGTCATCTTTGTCATAAATTTAGACAAATTTAAATATTTTGGGCGGTTAAAGATATCTTAAACTTTACGAATTTTATACTAAAATTTTGGAACTTCCATATTTTTATAATTGAAATTATTATTACTTGAAAATTTGAAGGCTTGAAATTCATCGTAAAAGTCATCAAGATCTTCGTCTTGAATCATCGCTTTAAAATACGAAGTTAAATTTGTAAATAAAAGTATTGAATTATCTTGTGCGATAATATCCGGATCTAAACCTTTAAGTTAGCTACAACACTGTTTTCGTTAAAAACAAATCTTTTTTTGATTTGAATACATATTTCTTTCAAATACATTAAACAGTTTGTTTCGAATTTTTTTTCTTTGGGCTGTGACAATGATTCTAAGAAGAGAGATCGTTTTTCCACCAAGGAATATATTTTCGAGTTAAGTGTGTAATCATTCATCATTTGGATCAATTTCATTCAATTTAGAATTCAATAAAATTTCTTCTCTAATGAAAAAACTTGGAAAAGTTCTATATTGTTCGCCGATAGTTTCATAAAACTTATGTAAACGGAAGCCTTATGATTTGAATGCTATATTTATTCTGTTTATTTTACCTAAAATATAACTGAGAAAGACAAACATATGCTTTGTTCCATTCTTCGTTATATTTTCATATATCTTCTGAGCATAACTTGCGCTGTTCTTTATTTCCAAAGAAAATATAAAATAAGGGCATCCCATTGCTCTAAAATCCTTGAAATCACATTTTCTCTAGAAAGCCATCGTGTATTTGCTAGCTTTAAAATAATATGCTTTTCAAGATTTAGACTTTTTTGTATAGCAATAAAATCATTCTTTCACTTACTACTTTTAGAAAAATATCCACTGATGTCAATAAGTAAGGTTTCTAAATAAGCAGGTAGAAAACAAGCAACGTGATTGGCACAAAGAGCTAAAGAGTGGCAAACACAACCAATAGCAAATACATCAGGAATAACATTTTTTAAATATCTTAGAAAGTCATTATTTTTACCAGGCATCGTAGAACAATGATTACTAGTGAACTGCAAATGTAGTTAATAAAGCATCCTTCACATCCATACTTTCTTCATTAAAATACCTAATAACAATTGCAAGTACTTTCGTAGTCGAAATGTCAGTACTTTCATCTATATTCTATGATAACAAAAAAATTTTTTTGCCGACAAATTTCATATAAATCTTTTTTTTGTTAGTATGCAAGACCATCTTGCAGTATATAGGATAATTTTGATCTTTTGAAACTCACTGACTTAGCTATTTCACTGTCTGGAAAAGCTTTTCTGCAAATTTCTGGCAAATGATCAATACGAGAAAAGGATATTTGATGTTCTGGAAAATAGCCTACGATAAGAGCTTCAGCAAATGCAATATTTTCAGCTTTGGAACTGTCTTTCTTCCGAAAATATTGTGAAATATTAGTTGTCGATTTTGAAGCTTCAAAATTTATTTTATGCTTTGTTGTTTTGCCGTGAAATGAAAGCATAGATTTATTTGCGTTTTTCAAATCAACGCTACAACTAATGCAGTAACTATTTTTATTCTTATTTTTGTCACATTTTAACCAACTTTTTAATTCTTCAATTTCCAATCATTCACTTTTGAAAGCTTGAGGATAACAATTTTTTTCTTTATTTTTAGAAACTCAAGATTCCATTTTTAATTAAAACAAAATTATAAAGAAAAATAAATTAATAATTTTAAAAAGGCAAAAAAACATAAGCATAAAGAAAATTTTATTTATTTTAATTTTTTCTATGTTTAAATCAACATTTTTATATAAAAATTAGTTACCAGAAAATAATTCAGCATTTTTTGAAAAAAATCAATAATCCAAAAGAAAAAATTAAAAACCAAGCTTCATCATTTCAAACCAAGCTGTGGCAACACTGCGTGGAATGAATGTCAACAGCTATGAGCGCCATTGTTTATTTCTCAATTCAACCGAAGTCGCTCTAGACCAGAGGTGGGGAACCTTTTTGTGCATGAAGGCCACCTTACAATTCATCGTCCCTCATAGAGGCCGCACTAAACAAATTACTATTTTTTCAGTTATTTTATCCCCTCGTACAACATTTAATAATAATCTAATAAAAGAACTTATACAAGTTCTTTTAAAATTAGGATTTTATTTTATATAAGTATTAAAAAAAAAGACAGACGTATAAACATCGAGAATATGAAGTTTTCAAATATTTCATTTAGGTAAGTGGGTCCTTTTTATACAAATTAATGACTTCTTTGAGTTCCCTTCTTTTGAGAAAGCATTTTGATATCAGGCTCCAACATAGTGCTTCTTAGTTTTAATTGGTCCTCCAAATGCTCATCTGTCAACTGTGTTCTCAGCGAATTCTTTATTTGCGTCAAGTACGAGAATGTGGATTCACAACAGTATGTTGTAGAAAAGCAGGAAATCAGTCGGCGTGCATTTCCATGAAGACGAGGATATTCTACCGCCTTTTCAAATTTCAATAGGATCTTCCCTGTTGCCAAACAGAGATTGATCCGTATTCTTTAAAAGATCCATAGATAATTTCATTTTCAATCATTACCTTCGTAAACTGGGTAATGTGTTCTTCTGAAAGTTTTGATCTTAAAAAGCTACATCTCTGTAAAAATTTGGATCTGATAATTCACAATGTTTGTCACTTTCTTTGATAAAGTCAATTATTTGCCTTCGTAAAGACAAAATTTTGACCAATACTTTCCCTTGTGAAAACCAGCGTACTTTTGAGTGGTTAGGCAAATCTACACTAATTACTTTGTCATCCAACATCAGCATGTTTCGAAATTGACGATGCTTCGTGGCATTTGCTCGAATATAGTTAACAATTCTTATAACCTTTTGCAAAGTATCATTTAAAATGACAGATTTTGCACAGAGATTTTGTTGGTGTAAAATACAATGAAAAGAAAACAGTTCATTTGGATCTTTGGTTTCTCTTTAAAGATGCGCAATAAATCCTTCATTCTTAATACAATACTTGTGCTGAATTTGTGGAATCTGTCGATTCATCCAAGGGTACACTGAGTAATACACATTTTCCTTCTGGATTACATTTTCGAGTTTCTCTGTTACATTACAAGCCAATGATCTGTATTAGTCCTTCTTTTAAGAGGCACCTATTTATATTTGTTAACTTTATTTGGATCTACACATCTTACCACTTCTAAAATACATTCCTTCATGAGTTCTGCATCGGTGAATGGTTTACCCTTTTTTCCAAACAAATATGCAACTTTATAGCTGGCTTCTGTCGTAGCATTTCCTTGATGTAACACAGAATGGAACTATTGTCTTTGCTTTTGCTTTCCATCATTCAGTTCCTTCAGTGCTAGCTTTCCAGACTCACCCGCTAATTTGGCATATTTATTGTCTCTATGAAGAGCGTAATGTTGCTGTGCATTGAATTTCTTAACCGTTACAATTGTGGTATCACACAGCAAGCAAGACATTTTGCCGCCCCTATTCACTAAAAAATATTGCAGTCCCATTCTTCATTAAAGATCCTATTTTCTTCTTTCAAATTTGTTGTAAATGTTACAAAAAATTATCATAAATTAAAGACAATCTATTTTGTGTCCTCATATGAATACATTGGGAGAAAACCGGTTAAGATAGAATTCATTCGGTTCAGAGAAAAATGCTTTCAATTTCTGGGAGTGACATCACTGAACACAATTAATATTCCTTTCGTCTATGTGTGTGGTGTATATTATAAGTTTCAGGTGTATAATGATTTCAGACTTAAAAACTATTCAAGGTTTTTATTAAAATAATATTTATATCAAAGGCCGCACTTGATGACCCGGAAGGCCGCAGGTTCCCCATACCCACCCCTGCTCTAGACAGTGATTCGCTGAATTAAGTGGGTAGCTAAGGCAGCTTTGAGTATATAATGATGCTTTGTTTATTCACTAGCTTCTTGGCTTTTAAATTTATTTCTTAAAAATTTTGTCCCTTAAAAAATTTGTCTGATTCTAATCTATCGATACGGCGAAGATTTAAACTTTACAGATGAATATTTTATATGTTTATAATTTTATTAATTTTTAAAATAATGAAAAAAAATTGTTTTTCAATATTACTTAACTTACCTGTTTGAAAGAGAGAGAGAGAGAGAACATGCTTTATTTGAAAAGATTTTACATTAAAAGAGCATAAAAAAGAAGAAAATGTGAATTTAAGTTGAAAATTTAGGTTATAGTTATGGAAAGGATCATTTTTAAGTAGCAAATATTTGAAGATATAAAGATATAGTTTTTTGTGCATATCCAAAAGTGCGCAGCCTGATACAGATATGACATTATATAACCTTCTTATGGAGTTTTGAAGTGTTGATAAATTGAAAAGAATTCAGTGAGACATGTGATGGTCTAGAAGTGAAGCAGCTAGAAGTGAAAAGAAATTTATATAAAGTAAAAGAAAACTCACACAATATTTTCCACCAGATTGTGAAAGCCTTAATAAATGGTTGAAATAACCTCCGACTACATATTAAATCAAAGCTTCGTATAAAAACTATCTTCACTTTTCAGAATATTCTCTCAATTATAATTTGTAATTGTAGTAATTTACTGAAAACTCAAACTGATAACGCCTACTTATACTGAGAAATAGTAAATTCAAATTATGGTAAAAGTAATGAAACTGAATCCGTGGTAAATGAAAGAATGTAATATAATAAAATACTTATTTCCGAAAAAATTTGATAAAATAGATGAACAAATTATTTATTGTAATATTACAATTTTACTGTAATAAAGTAATTATAGTAACAGAGTTTTAACTTATAAATAATATTGAGTGAGTTATTTTACCAACAAAACTAACTTACTATAAGATAATAATGATTTCGATAGCATTACTAAACATTGAAAAGTGAAATTCTAAAATTTTTTTAATTAATAAATCAAATGATCAACCAAAATTTGAGCAAAATCTAAATTAACTAATAAGTGGCGAAAAAGGCTGAATGAGATAAACTAGAAAAAAATTTGGTATAAATATTTGAATGAATGACACTATAAATAAGAAAAAACTTCTAAAAATCCACGTTCCTAGTAAAAAACAAGGTATGTATATATTTTTTAATTTTAAATATAAATATCTATACAGCAATAAAAATATATAGGAAATAATGTCAAACTATTAACGCCATCTAAGTTCCATAATTTCATAAAATAAAATATCTAATTTACTTATACCAATGGACTTCTCGTACCTTTTTTAGATAGTAATGCTAACTTTATATCTAGTAAAAATTAACTTTACTACTTTTTTACTATTCAAACATCAATACATTACACCCTCGTAAACTCGGACCCTGATAACTTGGATATCGGATAAGTCGAACCGTGACCGAGAATACAAATGTTTTCCCTCATAGACTTACAAGGGGTCATTTTCAATCTCGCTTTGGCTTCAGCCATTTTATTTTTTTACTCCATAGGTAGTTCGCGGTCATTCTAAATTTTGACGTTATTCCAAAGTTTATTGTGGCTATAAATTCGTCCAATTTGAAAATTTTTTTCTCCCATATATATATAGCAGACCGTCTGTTATGTCGGACAATGGGCATAGTCGGAAACCCTTCTCCCTGATGTAGTCCGACTTAACGAGGGTCTATTGTATTACTATTTTTGGCAGTCTTGCTTTGGTAATTAAAAATTGATTCACAAATTACTACAATTGGAAAGCAAAGCTGTGCTCACACCACTGCCTCTTCTCATCATTCACTTGTGTTGAACTTTTTCCTTTTAAACTCAATGGGATTAAACTAAATATACATGAGTGGACGACCGATGGACACTGACTTGAGAATAAGAAGAAATAGTATAAAGCCATGCGTTAAGAAGGGATGCGATCATATATCAAAGAGAAGGAGTGCTTTAAGGAGTTCCCTAAAAATTTGTGAAGCAAAAATCGTTTCTAAATTTAAGAAATAACTAGAAACTTCTTGCAAATTTCAATTTATATAAAAAAATAAGGAAAAAATTATTTATTAATAAATATTTGCTCTAACACTTTTTATTTCCAGTATCGGATTTGTTTAAGTTTAAAACTCAAAAGAAGTTTTAACAGAAGATAAATTAGGCAGAAAAAATTTTGTATATAAAAATTTTAATATGGAATATATTTAAATAGACAAATTGAAAAAATAGTTTTATTTGAAAGTGAAATTTTTTTAGTAAAAATTCGTTTGCGAAAACTTTATATTTTTAAGCAACTATATTGCGATTGTAATTATTATATTATTATTATTATTATTATTATTTGAAAGGTAACGAAGTGCAATTCCAATGAAATATGACATAAAATTATAATTACTTAACGTTCATATCAATTTTAACTTGTCAATAAACGTAAAAAACAACAACATTTCATTTCCTGTGACACGGGTGGCACGTTGGTGCTCAAAGAGTTAATATCAGCTTGTCAAAAAAGGGGTTTTCAAAGACATAATATTATAACTAATTTATTTTCATGAATTTTAATTTTAAATCAGTACCTCGTTCGAAATGTTTGATACCTGCGATATTCGAAACTTTTTAGGTTATGTGCATACTTATAATACTGGTTTAGACCTTGAATACTATAATTGAAGTTTTTGAGTCATTCAGCTATTCAAGGCTGAATCGATTACATGATACTCCAAGTATAAATGCCAATTTCACTGCTTTTCTTGCCACAAAAAAGAATACTTCATCATAGGTCTTCTTCGTAGTGTAAGATAAATGTCCAGTCCAATTAAGTGTACGCCCTTAGACAACGATTGACCTGTAGATACAACTATTTTGAAGAGTCTGTCAACTTTTCCTAGCCACTCTCACACAACGCTACTAAAGCATAAAATAAGCTTGAACCAACTTTTTCCTTTTCTTTTCAACAGGCAAAGCCATAACTTCTCCAAGCACCAATCAGAAAACCCGATCTGGGATGAAGGGTAAAAGCGAAAAGAAGGTGGCAAATAAGAGTGTTCGCTTTTTGCCTTGTCCAAAAGAAGGCGATGAGAATCATATTTGCCAGGTTGAGTTTGCAAGGCGTCACTTTCAGAAGAGAAAGTTCTTGGAATGGACCTTTACTATGTTCCAATGCATTGTCATCAGCTTTCTGGGGTTTTTGATTTTTCAAAGCTTCTTTGACTTGAGGAAAACAGATTCCAAATTTTTACGAGACATGAGTACAATGAGGACAAAATTGGCCCAGGCCAAACTACAGTTGATGGATATGGAAGTAAGACACTTATTTTATGCACATAGGTTACTACAACTTTTAGTTGAATGATAAACATGTAATAAAATTTGTAAACAGTTAATTGTATAAAAAGTTATTAGTTTTTATAAGTTTGTTAGAAAAATTTAATAATATTAATAAGCTAACGAGAAAAAATGCCCTTAAATTAGTTCCTTTTTTAGTTTTTGTATTTTTATTTGTTGTCTAGTTGGTTAATTTGCTGTTTAATTAATTATTTTTTTTTAGTTTCTGAATGTGTTACTTTTATAACACATCTATTATTATTGAGTGACAATATAATATACACCTCGACTATAAATTATAAAAATTTTTGATTTTAAAATGAAAAGCTGCGAAATTTTACCTCAAAAACTGCAACAAAATTTTAGAAATGTACAATTATTTTTGTATGATTTATAGAAATATCTTACAAGCTACTTGCAACAGAAGAGAAAAATGCGAGAAAGAGAAAAAGCAAATGCTCACAAACTTAATAGAAAAAAAAGAAGTAATTCTTTTTGTTTTATTAATCTTTCTTATCAGATTGTTCATTAGTTGTAATTCAATCATGATAATTGGAGCTAGAAAACATTTTTAAAATTAAGGAAACTTTTAGCTCTAACATATCTTAGCTAAGAAATTTTTCTTTATTTTCTTTACCTACAAAAATTAGAAAAATACTAAGGCTGCTAACGATTAATTTATTTTAAATAGTTAACTTTTTTTATATTAACGATTAATTAATAGTTAATTTCGATTAAATCAAAACATCAGTTTATAACATTTGCTAACAAATTTATTTAACATATTTTTCATTTGAATTTAAATTTAAGAAGCATTTTCTCTTTCAAATATCGTCATATAACCAGCTATGTAGACACATACGCATATTAACAGTATTTGGTCCAAGTGATGAACGCGTTTTAACAATGTAACCAGCAGAGCTAAATAATCGTTCACACGGAACTGAAGTAGCAGGTATGTAAAGTACAGTTTTAGCAAATAATGCCAATTTTGGATATCGATATTCATAAGTTTCCAGCATTGTAGTGGATCAAGTGATTCCGCAACTTTTTTCTCCATTTTATATAGTTGCACTTCATCACAAACATTTTCAGCATCTTGTTGTGAGTCTGAGTCAGTCTCCATCAACTTGAAATGCTTATCACTTGTTTCGCATCTAGTGTTATTGACACTATTAGAATTATCCTGTGTGTTTGTCTTCAGCCAATCTTTATTTCCTAATTGTTGTTTAAGAGACCAAGTTTGTTCTTTTGCATCATCTGATAAGCACTTCAAGCTTTTATATCGTGGATCAAGTGATGTCGCAATCTTTAAAACAGCAATGTTTTTCATATCAGCTACACGTTTGTAAAAGTCATTAATTGAGGCTTCTTTGAATCTAGCTATATAATCTGAAGCATGGCGGAATATGTCTAAAACTTTGACGTATTTTGAAATTTTTTCCCAATCAGAATCGAACAGTTTCAAACTGACATAATACTTTTCTTTGGTTGACATGTAAAGATTTAACCCTATTAGTGCTGGGCTAAATTTGTCCGCTCAAGTGCTGGAGGGGGGGGGGTGGCGTAAAGTGCCCCCCTATTTTTCTCAGATATTAATAAGTTTTTATAAATATTTTTAATGTTACATATATATTTCAACTATGCTGAATTCAGTGGTGATATCCATTTTTTATCAAAATCAATCAAACCTGTCAAAAAATTGATTTATATTTTACAGGTCATCTCAAAAATTAACTTTTTATTTAAATAATTATATAAAGTTTTTTACACATATACCCATTTTCAAGTAAGCTAAATTCGGTGGTGATATTCATTTTTAATGTAAATCAATCAAACCTGTCAAAAAATTGATCTAAATGTGACAGCTCATCTCAAAAAGGAACTTTTTATCTAAATAATTATATAAAGTTTTTTCCATTTTCAAATATGCTGAATTCAGCGGTGATATTCATTTTTTATGAAAATCAATCGAACATGTCAAAAATTGATCTAAATGTGACAGCTCATCTCAAAAAAAGCCTTTTATCAAAATAATTATATGTTTTTTACACATATATACCCATTTTCAAGCATGCTGAATTCAGTGGTGATATTCATTTTTCATGAAAATCATTCAAACCTGTCAAAATGATTTACATATGACAGCTCATCTCAAAAAAAGCCTTTTATCAAAATAATTATATGTTTTTTACACATATATACCCATTTTCAAGCATGCTGAATTCAGTGGTGATATTCATTTTTCATGAAAATCATTCAAACCTGTCAAAATGATTTACATATGACAGCTCATCTCAAAAAAGAAACTTTTTATCTAAATAATTATATAATGTTTTTTACACATATACACCCATTTCCAAGCATGCTGAAATAAAAATCAATTAAAGTTATCAAAGCATTAATTTATATATGACAGCTCATCTTAAAAAGAAACTTTTATCTAAGTAATAATGTAATGTTTTTTACACATATATTCCCATTTTTAAGCATGCGTATAATTCAGTGGTGATATTCTCTCTGGTAATTATTTCCTTAATTTATTTAATAAACCAACTTTAGGTGTTTAATTCACTCAAAATATTTCATTCTACAGTAAATTATGTAACTCGATAGGACCTCCATCTTTTTGGCTACAAATTCGTTATCGGCTCGTAATCTCTACATCATATTATAATTTACAGTATGTAATTTTGCTATTCATTCTATGATGATCCTTTCTTGGTAGCTCTTTTTTATTAGAAATTTATATTCTTTAATGTGTGTTCGAAAATTTTTTTATAAGGATAAAATAATTTTTTCCTTTCTCAAAGCATTCTAAGAATCTTCTTAATCATCTTGTGTATTTTATTATCAGGCCTCAATATTTGTCAACCAATCTCATTTCAAAGGTTTTTTTCTGATGAATCATTCGTGATGTTCATTGTTCAATTACAAAAAGTTGTCCACGTTCTTTATCTAAAAAATTATCTCTTTGACGCAAAAGGAAAAAGATGGACAAATTCAATTTAAATATCTTGATAGTGACTAAATTATCACATATTGGCATCTGTGGCATTTTTGATAAATTTCTAAATTTTCAGATTTCGTACCCATCTTAGCTAAATGTAATCCTAGATTATAAGCTATAGATTTACATATTTTTCATTTATAAGAGAGGAACTTCTTTTTTACAGTCAAAATCTTTTTTGAAGCACCTAATATTTTATAATTAAACGACTTCCTAGTTCATTAGAACATGGTAGATCTTCCATTTAGTCAAGATACATATTTTTTTTAATTATTTGTTTTGATCACATGTTCTCTTTTCAATTAATTTTGGTTCCTTCTCTCATACAAATTTATAAAAGATTTTATAATACGTTTTGTTTTTTTTAAATAAATATTTCATACTCAAGATGATTGTAGAAATTATTATAAGCCAAAATATACAAAAAAAAAGTATATTTTTACTATATACCTAATATGCAGCGATTTTTTGAATTTTTTTTTACAGAACTGATTTTCAGGCATATATTACTAATTAAATTGCCACTTTAAGATATTTTTTAACCGTATTATCCAAAATCCAGTACAGAAATAAAATAAGCATAGTCGATTTGGTATAAAACAGATATTTTATTTTTTTGAAGAAGTATCTAAAAGTAAACTGCAAATCTGATTGAAACTTTTAAATATTTTATAACCATAAATGCCAAACCTGAGTCCAAAAATGATACCAGCATCTTCCATTTGGCATAAAAACAGATATTTTATTTAAATTTCAAAAATATTTCTGTAGACATTAGACGTAAACCGAACATTTGATTGACACTTTCAGACATTTAAAACCTCTAAACGCAAAAAATGATTTCAGAAATAAAAATTATCATGGTCAATTGGTATAAAAACATATATTTCATGTAAAATTAGAGAGAATATTTTGGGATATAGTTTTCAGACATAAACGCAAATTTGATTGACACTAGCAGTAAAACCTTTAAATGCGAAAACTGTGTTCAGAAATGAAATCATCATGATCTATTTGCTATAAAAACATATATTTATGTAAAATTTGGTTCAATATTTTTGGAAACAATTTTTAGAACTAAACGGAAATTTGATTGATACTTATAGGTATTTTCAAATTCAAACTGCAAAAATTGAGTCCATAAATGAAACTAGCATTGTTGATTTGGTATAAAAACCTATATTTAGTTGTAAAATTTGAATGAATGTTTTTGGAGACAATTTTTAGAAGTAAACCGCAAATTTGATTAACACTTATATATATTTTCACATCCTAAATGTAAAAAATGAGTTCAGAAATGAAAACAGCATGATTGATTTGGTATAAAAACATATTTCATGTAAAATTGAGAGAATATTTTTGGAAATAGCTTTTAGAAGTAAACCGCAAATTTGATTGACATTGAGAGATATTTTAAAACCTATAAATGTGAAAAATGAGTTCAGAAATGAAGACAGTATGGTTGATTTGGTATAAAACATATATTTCATTCTAAAATTTGAATGGATGTTTTTGGAGACAGTTTTTAGAAGTAAATCGCAAATTTGATTAACACTTATAGGTATTTTCACATCCTAAACGTAAAAAATGAGTCTAGAAATAAAACCAGCATGGCCGATTTAGTATAACGCATATATTTCATTGTAAAATTTGAATGAATGTTTTTGGAGACAATTTTCAGAAGTAAACCGCAAATTTGATTAACACTTATAGGTATTTTGACATCCTAAACGTAAAAAATGAGTCCAGAAATGAAACCAGCATGGCCGATTTAGTATAACACATATATTTTATGTAAAATTTGAAGGAATGTTTTTGGAGATAATTTTCAAAAGTAAACCGCAAATTTGATTAACATTTATAGGTATTTTAACATCCTAAATGTAAAAAAATGAGTCCAGAAATGAAAACAGCATGACCGATTTAGTATAAAAACCTATATTTTATGTAAAATTTGAAGGTATATTTAATTAGATATATTTTTGATCAATCAAAATTTTGATTGACATTTTCTAAAAAGTAGCCATGATTATTGAAAAAATTAAATATATAAAGTGTTATGCGTTCCAAACTGTATATAATTATAAATTTTCAAGGTATTATATAATATAGATCCTAAGTTATAAGGTTGAGTACAGATAATGTCAAAATTTTGCTGAAAAATTTTAATTTTTGATTTTGATTGACAGTTTTGGACATGAAAGGGTCATTCAACTACCATGAAAATGGTTTCAAAAGATGCAGCTCTACAATTAATTTTTTAGTGAAGGGGGGGGGGGCGTTTTACGCCCCCCCCAGCACTAATAGCGTTAATGTCTCTTTAGCCTGCAGCAAACTTTGCAGCATATAAAGAACGCTGTTCCATCTTGCTGTAGCTTACGCAATGGTGAGTCAAAACAATTTTGCAATTCAGTTATATTGAACTGGCTATGCTTAAAATGTCCCACTTTGCAAACAACACTTCGGTATCTACAGCTTTAAATCCATTCGATATGCAAGCAATGAGCTAAACAAGGAATATGTGAAAAACATGCTTGAATAACAGCGAAAGTCATATTTCGTGCATTGTCAGTTACTATAACCTGGATCTTTTCTGTTATATTCCAATCTTTTGTAAAGTGTTTATATAACTCAGCAACATTGGCAGAATAGTGACGTTCAACTACATTAACGCATCTTAGAACAACACATTTTAAACTCCAGTTATCATTGATCCAATGGCCAATGGTTCCACAATAACTTTCATTTCCTAAAGATGTCCAAAAATGAGACGTTAGTGCAATTGCTTTTGAATTTTTCACTGCTTCTTTATGCTTTCCATTTTGGCGTTGAACATCTCAGTCAAATTTTTGCCGACAAGGTAGTTTATACGCAGAATTTTGAAGCGCTGTGCGTAATACTTGCTGAGACCTTCATCCTCAACTATCGATATTGGTCTGCCACTGCTTCCTATCCATTTTGCAAGTGATATTGTAATGTCACGTTGTACCGTAGCACTCACGGGTTGATCGAGTGTACGACAAAACATACTCAAAGTAGTTTGCTTGGAGTCGATGTTGACACCGCTCTACTCTGACTGAACGAAAGTGACTTTTCATGTTGAAGTTTCGAATATTGTAGCGAGTGTTTGTTTTGAAGGTGATGAGTAAGGGACGTGTTAGATCCATGATATGCAAACGATTTGTCACAATGAATGCAATAAACGTTGGCAGCATTTTTAATATTACCATCATCCAACAATTTGAAACCAAAATGATTATGTAATTTGCCAGAAATTCGTTTATATTTATTAAATTTTTTTTTTGTCGCCATTTTATTTATTGAGATAGTCTAAAAAATAAAATTTAATCTGATAGTTAAAGAAAAATTTAATCGTCAAAATAAATTAACGATTAATCGATCAATTAATCTTTAAATTCCACAGCTCTAAAATATACTATCAATTTATCAAAAATCCTTTTATAATCTCCATTAGTTACCTGGCGTCAGAAGGTTATTCAAGAAAAGATTATTGATTTGATTAATGATTGAGGAGGTCAATGAACTCAAGATCAGCTCAAAGGTTGGTCAAAATTACCCTTTCTATCGCTAAATTGGCCAAATTATTTAATATAATATGGGAAAAAATATGCTATTGAAATCCTTGAATTTCAACAATAAGATAGAGATCTCATTTTGTTTAGTAATCCTTATATTCTATTATACAAACATTCAATTTGTAAAGTAAATTGCTTGAAAATATATTTAGGACTTGAGTCTGTGAATTGACAAGTATGAAGTCGTGAATATAAATCTGGCGCTTTTAAATAGAAATTGAAGTTTTAAATTTTGCTACATTAAATAAAATAAATAAGATGATAATTTGGGTTTCTGGAATAAAAGACTTGGTTGTTTAAATGATATTTAGCCAATATAATAAGGACATTTTTCCTAACTTGTGCGTTATGTGTACTATTGTTTTTGTTTGATATTGTTTACACTGCTTGTATCCAATTTTTCACTTTTCACATTATTTCATTTGGCAAAATAAAATTCCTTCTTAAATGAAGCAAATAGATAGTAGTAAGTATGTTCAATAATTTTGTTCAGTATTTTACCTTAAAAATAGGGTTTTTGGGCTCCAATTATTACAAGCGCAATTGTCGACCCTCTGGCAGATAAACATTCAAAAATTAGCCATCTGTTAGTGTGTGTGTGTGTGAAATGAAATAATTTCTACAAAACTTTTTTAGGAAAACAAAATCAAATGAATTTTGTTCTGATTTAGGAATAAGAAAAGGTAGGCCAGGAGATAGAGGACTCCGAGGAAAAGATGGAGAAGAAGGAGATGATGGTGAAAAGGGGCTATTAGGCATGCAGGGTGAGCGAGGAGAGGTTGGAACAGTTGGAGCTGGTGGATTTCCTGGTCATAAAGTATGATATCTTTCAACTAAAAATATATATTTTTCTCATAAACAAAATTCTAAAACTACTTTTTTTTTATTTTTCTAATATAGTAATTAAATACATTATCTCAAAGTATTTGCTTGTTTCAACAAGAACTGGTTTTAGAACTGATTTTGGTTACAAAAAAGTAACCAAATGTATATTTCTGTTGTGGAGGAGGGGGGAGGGTATGCATCCCGCGTCCACACTTTCGAACCATTCCTATAGATCCTCGTCATCATTCTTTGGAGGTTTCGTAAGAAAATGAGAAAAATTATGAGGGGTTGTCTCACGTGTGCAACCTCTTGAGGTTTTGGAATATGACAGATGAATATTTAAAATTTAATATATGAAATTTGTTCAAAATTTTTAAAGCAATAAAGTTTAAACGATATAACCAAAGAAATAAAATAAAATTTTTAATTGTTTTATATATATTGCCCACATTACAAAATATTTCATTTACTTATGATATAATAAATTGTTAAAAGTCCAAGCATGTACTATTTTTTCGAAACTCAATAAATGAAATTTGTTCATATTTTTTGAATCATGAGATACATTTTTTCCATTAAATGAAACGAATAAATTAAAAAATTATTTAAGCTTTATATATTACAAAGCATTTTAATTGCTTATATAATAATCAATGCACTCAAATGATGTTAAATATTAAGACAGACACAAAGGTAAGTTCTAAAAAAGAAATTTAAATTGAAAAATTGATCACTTTAAAGAAATGAGAGGAAAAGTGTAACAATTAGAAAACAAAACACTCTGCACGAATTGTATATGAATTCAACGTTTTGGGGCCATGACTTTTTAGTGGAATCCGCATGAATCCACAATTTTTTAGTTAAATCCCCTTGAAGCCACATTTTAAATCATCTTGAATCCTTCATTTTAACCATAAAATATTAAAATTTTATAAAATAAAATGACGAGTTCTATTTTCAAAAAGTAGCATTAGATCACAACTAAATCAAGATAAGTGATTAACTAACTAAACCATTTACCTATAAATATGCTCAAAAAAGGTCAGCAGTCTAAAAAAGTCTTATTTTTTTTTGTTTTTGGAAAATAAGAATTCTCTTTAATATTTTCAACATAAGTTCCATATAAATAAAAAAAATGTTATACAGTTCATTTTAAAATTAGTAGGATAAATTTTGAGAAATATAAAATTTGATTACTTAGTTTACAGAATGTTTAAAATCTTTAGGAAAAGTTGTGCTGTGAAAAATATTTTTCAGAAACACTAAAATCTCATTAATTAGACAAACTTTGAGAAAGGGAAAATTTGACAGGCTATTTAGTAAAAAATTTTAACATCTTCTTGAAAAAGTTGTCGCAAAGTTTAGTGTTGTTAGGGCTCAATATTTGAATTTAAATTTCTGTTTCAGAACACTAGAAAGTAAATATATTGCATGGCTTATCTAAAGTGAATCGCAAGAAGTTTCACATAATGAGCATTTTTTTTATCAAGAAGGAGGCGAAAAGACAACACGGTTTGAATAAGTATTATTTTGATATATCTCTGGTGAATAATCGCTTAGGAAAACTAAAGTGCACATTCAAAAATGTCACTATTGGACTTAAAAATATTTGTTTATAATTTTAAGAAATAGTATATAAAGGTTGACACGTGTTTCACACTTTAGTTCAGCGAAATTTAAATGTCATTAATGGAGATTTGTGATTTAAAAAATCAATTAGTAAAGTAAGAAAAAGATTGATTCAAAATAGTTTAAATTTAGGTTCAATCAATTATTTTTCATTTATTCAGCATCGACAATTTATATGTATATTTTTTTTGCACATTGTTTCATTTATTTGTATGGATAAAATATTAAACTTTCAGATTTTCTTCACTTTGCCTACTTCTCTATATAACTATAATGAAATGTTTGTAATATACATACAACAGATGGCTTATTTATAAAATATAATATTTGATGCTCTAGATTTATCTCTTTTGGATAAAATTAAGCATCTTGTTTACAACATCAATGATAAAATGAGAATTCATCCAATTTTAGTTTTGAAAAATTTTTAAATTCAGTTTTAGAAAAGGCTATGAAAAACCTTTGAATTAGTTATTTCTGTTAACAATTTTTCAAAGAATATTTTCCAAACAATCACACCAAGCAGTTTGTTTTCATGTCTGTTATGAAGCATAGATCTTGGAGTTTCCATTTGTGTCGCAAAAATGTTATTCGTTTGCAAAGTATATCTGATTACGTTTTTTTGTGTTCTAACTAATCCAACTGTTACTTTCATATATATAAAATAAATGTCAATCAACAAACTTGACATACAAAACGTTGTCTTTGAATTGAAATATCTAATTATTATTATAATTGATATTTGATAGCATTTTAAATTCTAATTTGTATATATTTTGAAGGGACAAAAAGGAATAGAAGGAGAAACTGGGCCCAAAGGACCCCCCGGAAAACGAGGAAAAGTTGGCCCTCAAGGTTAAATTAATTTTTTATACCTGCTTAAATATTTTTTGTTTTGAAAAGTGATTAATCGCAGCGCTAAATCAACCGCCTAAAAATAATCACCTAATTTTAGTTAAAAAGCTTACCTGTCTATCAAACTTTCAATGTATGATGGATGATCATATTTATTTTAATTCTTGCTTAGAGAAACGGGTAATGAAAGAAATATGAATGGAGATAGATCATTTTATTCTTGTTGAGTAGCGCCTCAGTATGGTCCATTTTTTAGATGAAAGAAAAAAACTTTTTTACTTTAAAATTCTCTGTGTCATCTCTTTCCTCCTTACAAAGTCGTTGTAGTACTTTTTTAATGTTTCACAAAAACAGTGTACGTCTTTCTTAAGTCTATGCATTTTATAGGTTGTATTTTTAACATTAGTGCTTGTAATTGTGATAAATAGATAAAATGGTTTTGTGATATCTCAAACATATATATATATATATCACTTATATATATCACCTTTCAATATTTCCAAAAAAACGTTTCAAAAATGGGGAGATGCATTTCAAAATTTAGCGCGAACTGATTCAGACTTTCAGTCTGGCATTGTCCTAATCTTTGATTTTTAGGCCTCTTTATCAATTCCCTGAAATTGGCAACGTTTCTCTTCTTTCTAAAGTTTCTAGGTTTATTTTTTGTTGGCATAAATTCCACAATTCCAAAGATCTTTTTAAATAGTTCCGCAAATTTGTCTCCTGCTTAACAAAATATAACGGAAAAGTGAGGCAACTACAAGACAAAACACTCTATTCATTTAAGGTGCTCAAATTGTATACATGCATTTAACGTTTTTGAGCATGCCTTTTTAGTGGAATCCACTTGATTTCATATGAATCCACAATTTTTTAGTTAAATCCACTTGAAAAATATAAAAATTTTAAAAGAGAAAAAGGTCAAAGGGACACTTAATAGCAGTCCATCGAGATGGCTACTCTACATATGGTATAACAAATTTTACCAGAACTTGTAATTTCTAAATTTCTTCATGATTTTTTTGAACAATTTTTTTTTGAACAGCACGATTCCTTTTGGCCAGTCCCCAACTGTTAATATATTTTATCCTTTTTTTTTATTTCAATTTTGTTCATGTATGCGAACGTTGTTAGAGTTTACTTTTTAATAAATTTGAATTTCAAAGAAAGCTTTTTGTTGAAATTTTTTATGTTGTTTATGCAAATTTTAAAGACTCATTTTAAATTTATAATATGTTTATTTTTTTTTTCGTCCAATTAAATTTTACTTTTTCCAATCCGGCTTTATTTAGGTTTTTAAGTTTTCAATCAGAATATTAATGAGAAAATTGGAATAAATGAAAATTGTCAACACTTTTATAATTGAGCTTTGAAAAGTAAGTAGCCATTGAAAAAATTTAAAAAATGATCCAACTAATTTAATGAACTGAAGCTTGGTATATATAAAATCTTTTTGACAAAATAAAAACTTGGATTGTCAGTGGATGCACGCAATCTTTAGCTATAAGATCGAATTGAGCGCTGTAATGTTTGTATAAATTTGTCCGAACCGATTCTGCTCCAATTTTTTTATTTCACTTAGTCAAGCTTATGGGACAGTAAAAAAGAGTTTGCATATAAAAATATGTGCTTAGTGAGTGATGATTGGATTTGGCAAAAAAATTAAATATTTGGAGATGATGAAATGCTTACGATCAAAATTATATTCTCTGCTGTGTATCTTCATGAGTGCATAATGTGTTTGCTATTAATTCACATCAAACAAAACAAAGAAAATAATGCTCAAAAGTGTTAGATTGAACAAACACTAACAAGTCAAACTTCCTTTGCTTCACTTTCTTCTTCAAGTGACGAAAATGAAAATAATAAAAAGTTTTTTTCCGAAAGTAATAAAAAAAACGTGGAAGGAAAACGTGATAAGTGCTCTTCTTTAGATCGTACACAAATTTCTTCAAAAGTTACATTTATTCTTAGAGAAGCTGCAAAAAGTCTCGGAGTAGATCCTTTAGAATACAATATAAATCATACGTCAATTCATAGACAAAGAGAACTACGCAAAATAAAGAACTAAAAAACAATTTTGAAGAGATGGTGAAGAATGCTAAGATGATGGATGAAGAGACTTCTAGAAAACATGTTGATCGTCTACCAGTACTTGTTTCTGATTTTCGAAGTGAACATCTACTTGGAGTTCCTAAATTGATAAATTCGACTAGAAAAGCACAAGCTAATGCTATTATCACGTGTTTGAAAGAGTGGAACCTTTCAGAAAAACACAGGTAAAGAAAATAGTGCTTGCATTTCATTTAAAAACTTGGCAAAAACTTACTCTGCAGATATCACATTTTAGAACTTATATTAAAAGCTTGCTTTGAAGTTTCAAATTTTTTAGTGCAACGTCTTCAGGTGCAGAAATTTTGTTGTTTAAACATTTTAAAGACATCTGGAGTTCTTTTGATCAAAAAATGTTTCAAGCATGTACAATTGTACAATTAATTCATTCAAAGGAGAAGAAAAAGAAAAACTAAAAATGAAATTAATTGATTTGGCAAAAGATCAAAAAAGAACCTTGAGGGATGATTATAAAGAACTTATAGATCTTTCAAATTATTTTTCTTGAATGTTCTCCTATAAAAGGAATTAAATTTCATTTACCTGGAGCTATGCATCGAGCTTGATAGATGGGAAAAGCGTTGTATGTTATAAAAATTTATCTTTTTAGAAAACGACTTAAAATGAAAAAAGTGAAGAGTAAGGGATAGAAGATTTATCTTTACTTTGTCTTTTGATTTATGTAAACGCTTGGATAAAATCTTCTTTTTCTCTTCTTGCTTCCTCGATGGTTGGAAACGGAGGATAAAGATAATTAATTATTATCCGAATAAAAAAATTTCCCAAAAAAAAAGTTTGCCGATCATTTATGGTAACTTTCTGAAGAATTAGTAGGATTATCTTTTTTTGAAGAAAGATTAAGCATAGAAGAGAAGCAACACATCGTAAAAAAATTTAAAAACAACTCTAAAAATCTGTCTAAACGTCAACAAATGCCTGAAAATTTCTTTCAGTTTGAAGAAGGGCAACACAAAATTGTAAAGGGGGGTGAGTAGGGTTGGTTAGATGCTGGATTCGATAACTCAAGATTCTGGGTTCGATCCCGCAACAAGCCTGCTTTTCTCATAGTTCGATACAAGCGGCGCAATTGTGCCTTCTCGATGAAAACACCCTATGTTACCTTTACCTTTACAAAATTGTAACTAAGTACATAATTTTTTTAAGTCAATGAACTTACCAGCATTAAAAAATAGTCGAAAGGATTCAATATCCCTAAAGAAAATAATTCAACTTTTTGTTAATTGGCATTTAAATTTATTCAGTAATTTTTATTTGAATTTTTGGAAAACACATGTTTGAATTTTAAATTTAGGAATAAAAGGCATTAAAGGTTATCGCGGAAATTATGGCCTTCGTAGAAAAGGGCCAAAAGGAATCAGGGGAAAATATGGAAATCCGGGAATTCCTGGACAAAAAGGACTACGCGGAGAACGAGGTATTCCTGGTCCCAAAGGATTTAAAGGACAAAGAGGCAATAGAGTAAGATTTTACAAATATACTATTTTCTTTCCCAACTTCCAATTTCAATCACTTCTACAAAATACTGAGAATACGTACAAAAAAGGATAAAAATGAGGACTAGTGAAATTTGTTAAGGTAGTACTTACGATTATTTAGAGGCCTTTCTAGCTTTCTTGCTCGAAGACCTTTACTACGAGTTCAGCAATGAACTTTCACTATACATTTCTTTCCTAATTTGAAGGTAAAATCCAAAGCAAATAGAGCTAACTATATAATATATATATATATATATATATATATATATATATATCAGTAATCTGGGAAGACCACGCAGGAGTTTTGGAGTACCTATAATCCGATCTATCTATAAAGCTAAGTGAGAAACGAATGCGGGAATCCACTTGTAATAATAAATAAAACCTCTTAATTTATTCGATTGTTATAAACTTATTAATAGGAAATATACATATTCAAAAATCATCCAAGAGATAGCTTTGTACGGAATCTCTAATTTAACATTTATAAATTACAATACAACACAATGTTTTTTAGAAAATTTTGAAATTTCCAATTATTTATTATTGACTTCAATAATTTTGTTCTAAAAATCTTGTCATTTTTTCTAATGTCTGCCTTAACATTATGGCAAAAAATATTTTATAAATGACTACAAATTCTAGTCAGCCTATCCCGATAAAGTTGCATATTTTTCCAAGTGCGATTATTTTGGAAGAAAGAGTGTTCACTTAGTTTTTTCAGATAGGATGGAATTGATGAAAATTGAATGAAAAAGGAGAGGAAAAAGTATTATTATTAACAAGGCTAAAAACAATATCAACCAAATTTGGAAAAAGCTTTCCTATAGTTGCTAAGAATGTCATTAAAGCAACTTTATGACGATTAAATTCGACTTTGGGGCGTTTTCAAGAAAAATGTAGCATGTATAATGTAATGGGATGAGTTGTGGATCAAGCAATGGAGTAATTGGGCATGGCGTGCTAAAAAGCCTGCCAGCTTCTACGATACAAACACGAATAAAATAAGAAAAAGATATGTAATGCATATATAATTATTTTATCAAATTCTATAAGAAATATATTTAAAACATATCACACTTTTTATTGAAACAGGCTTGATTACTACTAATAATTATAATAATAAGGTAATTTATAAATTAGATAGTTAAAATTGGAATTCTTTGTTATGGTTGTAAAAATAAATCTAGTGAAATGCTAAAATGTAGCTCCTGTCTAAATTGGTTATGGCATACATGTCAAAGTATAAAGATGTGGTATTCGTTGGTTTTGTACACGTTGTAGAAAGGATGTAAAAAAGTGTATCGACAAACATCCAAAAGACGTCATCTCTTTCAAAAAGAGCAGTGGAAAGTTTGTTAAGAAAGGAAATGAAGATCTTTCTTCTAAAATAGTTGAGCTCTTTGACCACAGTAAACACCTTGCAAGCACTATCGAAGTATCGCAAATTATAAAGTGAATGATAAAATTGATGAATTAATGGAAAAAGTAACTCTCTTAAACCTAATGAAAATTAAAAAATGTGGCTTGACTTTGAAAAAATAAAAAAATAAAAAGTTGTCAAATGGCCTTTTCGTATCACCTATGAACTAATAAATTTAAAAAATCTTTATATCAATACTAAATCAAGAGAACAAGGACGACTCTATAACCTATCTATTAAGAGGAAGTTCTTTAAACGATTTTCGTGTGATAAAGAAAAAAAAGTATGTCCATCAGACTGTACTTATCAACAACGAAACATAAAAAGACATCAGTTAAATCAATTCACTCCTTTTCCAGTTAAACATAAAGAAACATCTCAAGACACTGATGGCTTCTCAATGCTCAGTAACTTTGACAATATAACTACTAGTGATCGTAGAAAAAGAGGAATCATTGCTTATTTTAAGCCTTTTATAAAAGTCAAAACTGTAAAATCATTTTCTCCTTCCTGTATCGAATATGTTGGTCTGGAGGTTGAAAATAAAGGAAAAAAATTTGTCATTTCCTGCACCTATAGAAGTCCTTCGGTGAACATTGCTCAATCTACTCAAGAAATACTTCGTCTTTTCTCATCCTTTCTTGACTTATTCCCTAAATTGACTCTCGTTTTCATTGGAGATTTTAATTATCCTTCTATTTATAGGAGTTCAAAAGATCTAACATCAGGTAAGAATTCTTCTTTAACAAAATTTGTGACATACTTAGCTTCTAACAACTTGTTTCAGTTAATTCATGATACAACAAGATTTCACCATTCTGCAAAGGAAAGTATACTAGATCCAGCCAGTATTAAGTGGGAGTGATCATTACTCTATGAAGTTTAGTCTGTATCGATTCATCAAATCTTCGTCTCCTATAACCACCAAACTGGATGTTCGATCAGGTAATCACAACAAAATTAGAGAGTATCTCTCCAACATAAATTGGAATCTTTACGATGCATGTTCTTTTTCAGACTTTTATGAAGATTTTATAAAAGTGATGCACCAATCGATCGCCGAGTATATACCCTTAATGCGAAAAAAGAAGAAACTAAATCCTTATATAAACAGCTTAACGATGTCTTTACACAAAAGAAAGGAAAAACTGTTTAAAAAATGTACAAAAATACTGAAACTTTGTTGGAGCTAAAGAAAATATCAAATCAGTTAAGACAAGAAACAAGAAGAGCAAAGCGTTCCTTTGAAAGAAACATTTTAAAAAACATTAAAGAGAAGCCTAAAAAATTTTGGAGTTATATCAACTCTAAAAAAACATGCCATACGATCAAGACTATAATTGACACAAATGGAATTCGCATAAATTTCTATATTGAAATTGCAAAAACCAGTAAATATTTTTCTTCTTTCTTCACAGAGTCTCAAGGTAGTTATCAAAAAACTTTAAAGCTACAACATCACCACCCACCGATGGAAGAAATTGTAATCAGTGAGGAACTTGTGTTTGAAAAACGCAGCCTTGGAGCTGATAAATCGTCTCGCATTGCCAACCTGCATCCATTTATTTTAAAAGAACTGGCCTTTCATTTGGCATTCCCAATTGCAAAGTTGTTCAACCTTTCCTTAAAAGAAGGTATCTTACCAAATGCCTGGAAAACTGCATTAATAGTCCCCATACATAAAAACTCGAATTCAGAACTTCCTTCGAACTACGGGCCTATCAGCTTTTGTCTAAAATTCTTGAATTGATTGTTGCTGATCACAATATTTTTATTTGAAAAGCAACAACTTAATCAACATGGGTTTACGAAAAAGAAATCTACGGTAACACAATTATTGGAGTTCCATGACGATGTTACTGACCTTCTCGAGAAGTACGGCACAGTTGATGTTATACCTTGATGTTCGCAAGGCATTTGACAGAGTTCCACACAATTATTTACTAAGTAAATTAAAAGCCTATAACATTTATCCTGGAATTATTAAATGGATAGACAACTTCCTGACAAATAGAATCCAATTTCTCACTGTGAACGGCTGCTTATCAAATCCAAGTAAAGTGACTAATGGAGTAGTGCAAGGAAGTGTGATAGGACCTCTACTTTTTAATCTATACATAAACGAATTGGAAACACAAATTGAGTCCAACTTGAAATTATTTGCCGATGATCTTAAGTTGTACTCTGAATCCACCAAAAATTCTACGACCCAACTTCAAACTGACCTTTACATTCTATATCAATGGTGTACACATTGGGGTATGGATCTAAATTTCGCGAAATATTATCATTTACAAATTGGTTATCAAAACAGCTACACTTATTATATTCGTGGTCATAATATCACTTGTACTTCGCAAATAAACGATTTAGGCATCATCGTTGATAATTCTTTGAAATTCAAGCCTCATTTCTCAAAAATAATCTCTAAAGCTTACGCTGTATTTCACTCAATTCATCGTCAGTTATCCTCCTTTGAACCAGAAATAGCTACTTCTATATACAAAGCGTTAACACGCCCTATTCTGGAATACGGTAATGTTATCGCACAGCCAAGCTGCAAAAAAGACATGAAACCGTTAGAAAAAGTACAGAAGCGAATAACCAAAAAATTACAGGGCTCAAAGAATCAACCTATAAAGAAAGACTGCAAACGTTGTCTTTACCACTACTATCATATCGATATAGGAAAAAGGATATGATTGCAGTTTATAACATCATAAACGAAAATATCCTAGTTAACCATAGAATACTTCCTCAGTTTTCCTCAAAGATTCAAAGAAAGCATCAGAGTAAGTTTATAAAGAGTCGCCACAAAAACGCTTTTGAAGAAACTTTTTCTCTAATAGAATTGTTAATGACTGGAACAGTCTTCCTGCTGATGTTATAAACTCCCCTTCATTAAAGGTATTCAAGAAACGTCTAGATAACTTCTGGAAAAATATGCTGTATGATTAAGTCTTTACTTTTGTATTCTTCCTTTCCATATTTAGCGATTATAATGTTTAAACGATTTCTATTTGTTTTTTTCTTCCACACATTGCTGTGATTACCAAAGGCAAACGGCCTTTTTTCGCCTAATAAATTATGTTAAATTATGTTAGGTATTTTATTTTCCTGTTTTTTCAACAAAAAATCAAGAATCTGCAGGTCCAATGCTTTAAGGTTGAAAAAGCTCAACACAATTTAGCTTAATACATTTTTTGGTATATTTATTATCAAAGAAATTCAAATGAGATTGGTATATATGCGTTTTACATATATTTTGAGATTCCAAATTTTCAGAACAGCATCTAAAAGTAAATTCTCAGTTTTGTAACAAAGGTTGAATTTTTTTATTAAATTTCTAATCTGACCTGACATCTGGTTGATCCAAGTGATGTTTTGATGGGAATTCGTCCCAAAATATTTTGGCGCCTTCAGCAAATGGCCCTTTCATAAGGACAGGATGGCACCGTGCCACTTATGAGATGTTTAAAAGGTTATATATAAATAATAATAAATACACAGTTGTTATAGTCAAAAAAATCCTTAAATTTCACACTTCATTTGAAATAATTGTGCGCCCATTATTTGGTCAATTTTTTGTATCAAAGTTAGAGGAAGCACCTCAATTGGGAATTTGCACACACCAAATTCAGTATTCTTACGAGTTTGAGGTCCTTATTGGGAAAGAAGGGAGAGAATAAGTGGATTAAATGTAAGACGGTGAAAAAAAGGCTATACATAGACGAAGACTATTTAAATTTTTTAATGAATATTTATCTAAAAATAACCTGCATATTTAAATCCAGTATAAAATTACATTTTGACGTATTACAGGCCATGTTTCCAACAAAAGCCATACTTAATAAATTTTATATTAAAAAAAAATATATTAAAAAAATTAAATTTTATTGGCAAAACTTTAGAAGACCAATATGTAATTTATTTAAAAAAAATATATATATATATTTTAAATCAAATTAAAAAAAATTGAAAAATTTGTCAAAGTTACCTTGTTTGGCATCGTTTTACCGGAAATTTTATGCAATAAATATCAATTTTTTACATCAACTTGTAGAGAAAGAGTTGTTCAAAAAAATAAAGTAAGAAGTCGTTTTTATTTGGCTCCAATTTTTGGCAAAATTCGATCAAAATTTTCATGTGGTAAGATTGCCGTCATTTTTTAAAACCAAAAAGTGAAAATTAAAAAAAAACATCAAAACTGAATATTTTTCAAAAATTTAAAATATATAATAAAATATAACTCATTCTACATCCTTTTATAAAAATATTAGAAAAAAAATAGGTTTTAGTTTTTGTTAAAATTCGGATTTTTGAGGAGCGATTGTGAAAAATAAAAAAAAAATTCTGAAATTTTTCGAGAATAATTATAATTATATCTGAGAAAAATCGCAAAATTATGTTCTTAAGTGCCGGTCATTGACCTCATTTTGTGACTATCACCATCAAACTCAGAATCTAAAATAAGGTAGATTTAGATTTAAAAAATTTAAAACCTCATTTCATCATGTAAAAAATTGACGTTAAAGTTAAAAAAAATAGAAAAAAATGTTATATAACATATCCTCTCCAACCTGTATATACTACGATAGCTTCTATTCCATATACGAATAACTACGGAGACAATATTCAACTTTCTGTTCATATTCTGCTAGATGTAAGATTTGATATACCTCATTCGGGGAGACGATGTTGCAAAAGTTATTACCTATCTTATTGCTATTTGCACGATATTAAATAATATATTTGTCAAGTAATCAAAATAAAATCCTGTAATCAAAGAATTGAAAAATATTCGTTGAAAAATCAAAAAATATTATTCTTTTTAAATATATCGTTGGCTCCCATTACTCTTAGTTTCCTATATGCATGATTTGATAAAAATGATTAGAGAGACTGCGTTTATTTTCCCACTCTAAAAGTGAGGGCAGCAATTTCCAAGCTCCTAATATGATACGCTTACAATTTTTATATATTCGATTATCACGTCATCATTTTTCGCTTTAAGTATTTTTATTTGTCATAAAGATTTGAATATTTTACTTCTCTTTTTATTTCAGGGTACACAAGGGAATCCCGGAGAAGATGGGCATCCCCAACAAATAAACCTGGGAAGAGGTCTTACTGGTGAAACAGGAGATCGCGGGAGTCAAGGAGATCAAGGAAATGATGGATATCCAGGCATTTCTGGATTTCCTGGAAAAAGAGGGGCTAGAGGTTATACATTTAAACAGAAAAGCGGACCAGTTGGCCCGCCGGGTTATGTGGGACAAAAAGGAGAGAAAGGTAGAAAAGGAATACCTGGAAAACAAGGTGCGCCTGGCAAAGATGGAATAAAAGGCAAACCAGCGAATTGCATTTTTCGGTGTCGCGAGAAAAGGGTAAGCTTTTGCTTCATACTATAAAATAATTGCTTTCGCTAAAAGGACTTATGTCTTTTATTACTGAGCAATCTTACCCAAGTAATAACATTAAAAATGCCGTTGGTAACTTTAATTTTACTTATACTTTGTATTTTGATATTGAGGATTATTTCCACTAACTTTAAGATCGTTTTAGGGAAAGATACAAATATACGAAATAGAAATTGACTAAAATCATGCTTATCCATATAAGAATTATTCTGTTGAGTTGCTTCTGCAAATCACAGCGAAATTGATTTAAATTTTTGCCAAAAGCAAGCGTCTGGTAGAATGCTTTTCTGTCAAGGAAGAGCTAAGAAAACTAAAAGCTAACTATTTTTTTGATTTTGACCAATGGAATCAAAATGTGATGAATAGATAACTAATTTACTGTGGTAACCAGGATTCCTCTTATAAAAGGTACTTAACTAGACTATGCATTTATCCTTTTGCCCAAGGGTTCACACATAATACCTACTGGCATTAAACCAAAATTAATAGTATGGTGCCATTGATATGAAATTCAAACTGATGACCACAACCATTCAACATCAGCTGATGTGCAATTGAAGGCATAACGTCCATTAAATCATATTTTGACTATCCATTGGTTTCCCCATCTTTTTTGAAAAATATAGCTTTTTTAAAATAATTTTGTTCTTAAAAGTATTAATTTTTATTTTTTCTTAAAAAAACTCAACTATTAAATTTTTTTAAAATATTTTTGGATATGACTGTTAGAGCAAATGAAATAAGACCGAAAAATTGATCAAACACTTATATAGGTTGAGAAAAGGGGAGGATATTTAAGTATAAACTAGAGATTTCTCAATACATTTATAACTATTTCTTATTTGATAGTTCACAAAGCCGAAAGTAAATGCTATCATCAAGCAAAAACTTCTTCCCTAAAAAGACTGCACGATTCCAATTTCACACTTTCCATTTTCAAAGAATAACCTTCACCTACTCATCCATTTCTAATTGATATTAATTTTTGTATTCTGGCAAATCTAATGTAACGAATTGATGCACCCACCTTCCTCTAAACAATTACAAACGACTGTGATCCCTTTTTTCAAATAAATTGTTGCAAATAATTTATTTGAAATATTTTTATTGAGAGTGAAACGTTTTCTCAACTATGTTATGTTTTAAAGTTTTTTTTTAAATTTATTATTCTTCAACAAAAAATTGGGAAAAAGCAATATCCCTTATGCTTTTTTTTAAATTAAATTAATGTTTATATGGATTGATTATATAGAATATTCCTAAATCATTTCTGACTTTTGAACCTTTCATCTTTGGCGTTCTGGTTTTTGGAAGGTTTGAACCTGCACCAATAAAAATAAGTAATTAATAAATACCCCCTCAGTTAAACAAGTTTTACAGAAATATTAATTGAGAAATTTGATGATTATGAATCATATGTTAAAAAAATAAACACAATGCAGAATCTGATAAACTACCATTGTTAGAACTTCGAATGAAAGGCTCACCTTGTCAATCAATGAAAAAATGCAAACGAAGGTAATGCAGATATCAAGAGATTATTATTATAAAATCTCACAAACGCTTATATACATTTAAAAGATTTGTTTCAATAGAAGAGATGGATTGGAGAGTGGGTATGGATATGTCAATCAATAATGAAAATATGATAGACAGCTATCATGATGAGCTTAGCCGATTATTGCTATCACGAACGTGGACAAAAACGGAAGTGAAGAGAGACTATTTTTATTTAAGCATCATATCTATTTCGAAAAATTGTAATATTTGGGGTATCCAAGAGAGCAGCATATTTGCCTTTTTATGGCAAAAACAACAATTAAGTCTTTTAAGAAGCAAATGGCAATGACTTTTTAATTATAATTATTCTTGCCTTTTATAGTGATTTTTTGGTGGTAAAATTCAGTAGAATTTAAAAACTTTGTAAAAATAAAATAAAGTATGAAATGATTATATAAAAATTTTTTAATATCAAAGATACTCCGTGCCCAAACATAATCACCACTCGTTGAGAGACACTTACAAAAATTTTGTTCATTCCTTATTTTTGCAGCTTTTTAAATGTTAATATAACATATAGATTCTCTCATGTCCTCACAACTCCAACGCTTCCGCTTGATGAGCCGATTGAATCTACTTCCTCATAAAAAAATTCAAAATTTCTGGATCAATTCAATGGGGAAAATACCCTTCATGCTGATACGGTCTTAGATTTTGTAAACGTGAAATCAAATGCTATTTTATTCAGCGCTAATAAATTTGAACTAGACATAACCATACCTCATCCTCGCACACCGATACTAATACATCTGCTTCACCACTATCTATCACTAACACCTTTAACACTGTTTTAGATAAGAAATCAGTAAATCCAAAAGTGTGCAATGCTATACCACCTTTCTTACAAACTGACTCTGTTCTCCTTAAAAAAATTAAAAAATGGAATTCTATTCTTCCATAGCCATATCTAGAGCGTTTCCTAATTCATCCAACCAGAACTATTGGATGCAACAACCATCTTTGTTTCAGGAATGCAAGTTTTGGTAAGGGTTTTTCTGTTTAAAATACTAAAGTTGGAAGAAAAGCAACATCTCTAAACAGATAGACTAGAGTAACAGTAAGAGAGTTTTTTTTCGTGTCCTGTATACTTAATTCAAAATTTAGTGGCACTTTTAGTATCAAATGTATATCCTAAAAGAATATCACATTTAATGGAAATTTTGTCAAAGTTTCCAATTTGATTATTGCTGAAATCATAAACCAAAATAATGATAGTCTTGGTCACTTGAAGTTTCACATCTTTTGGTAATTTACTTTTGTAGTAGAATCGTTGAACACCAATGTTCCATAAAATTATAACTGCATTGAATGAATGTCAAGCCTCGCTTTGACTTCGAGTAAAAAACGAACATTCCTTATCATTACAAAATTTAAACTATTTTTTTCTTAACCCTATTAGTGCTGGGAGGCGTAAATCGCTAGCTGCATCTTTTGAAACCATTTGCATGGTAGTTGAATGACCCTTTCATGTCCAAAACTGTCAATCAAAATCAAAAATTAAAATTTTTCAGCAGAATTTTGACATTATCTGTACTTAACCTTGTAACTTAGGATCTATATTATACAATACCCTGAAAATTTATAATTATATACAGTTTGGAACGCATAACACTTTATATATTTAATTTTTTCAATAATTATGGCTACTTTTTAGAAAATGTCAATCAAAATTTTTATTGATCAAAAATGTATCTAATAAAATATACCTTCACATTTTACATAAAATATATGTTTTTATACGAAATCGGCCATGCTGGTTTCATTTCTGGACTCATTTTTTACGTTTAGAATGTGAAAATGCCTATAAGTGTTAATTAAATTTGCGGTTTCTTCTAAAAATTCTCTCCAAATACATTCATTCAAATTTTAGAATGAAATATATGTTTTTATACCAAATCAACATTGCTGTTTTCATTTCTGAACTCATTTTTCACATTTAGAGGTTATAAAATATCTGTCAATGTCAATCAAATTTGCGGTTTTTTTTATACCAAATCAATCATGATGTTTTCATTTCTGAATTCATTTTTTACATTTGGGATGTGAAAACACTTATAAGTATTAATAAAATTTGCGGTTTACTTCTAAAAATTGTCTCAAAAACATTCATTCAAATTTTACAATTAAATATATGTTTTATACAAAATCAACCATGCTAGTTTAATTTATGGACTCAATTTTTGCAGTTTGAATTTGAAAATACCTTAAAGTATCAATCAAATTTGCGTTTAGTTCTAAAATTTGTTTTCAATAATATTGATTCAAATTTTACATTAAATATATGTTTTTATAGCAAATAGATCATGATGATTCCATTTCTAAACACAGTTTTTGCATTTAGAGGTTTTATTGCTAGTGTCAATCAAATTTGCGGTTTATGTCGTAAAACTATATCCCAAAATATTCTCTCTAATTTTACATTAAATATATGTTTTTATACTAATTCGACCATGATAATTTTTATTTCTGAAATCATTTTTTGCATTTAGAGGTTTTAAATGTCTGAAAGTATCAATCAAATGTTCGATTTACGTCTAATGTCTACAGAAATATTTTTGAAATTTAAATAAAATATCTGTTTTTATGCCAAATGGAAGATGCTGGTTTCATTTTTGAACTCAGTTTTGGCATTTATGGTTTTAAAATATCTGAAAGCTTGAATCAGATTTGCGGTTTACTTCTAGATACTGTCTTCAAAGATATTTTCAAAAAAATAAAATATCTGTTTTATACCAAATCGACTATGCTTATTTTATTTCTGTACTGGATTTTGGATAATACGGTTAAAAAATATCTCGAAGTAGCAATTTAATTAGTAATGTATGCCTGAAAATTAGTTCTGTAAAAATTTTTCAAAAAATCGCTGCATATTAGATATATAGTGAAAATATACTTTTTTTTTTGTATATTTTGGCTTCTACAATCATTTTGAGTATGAAATATTTATTAAAAAAACAAACAAAACGTATTATAAAATCTTTTGAAAATTTGTATGAGAGAAGGAACCAAGTTGAAAACTAATTTAAAAGAGAACATGTGATCAAAACAAATAATTAAAAAAATATGTATCTTGACTAAAGGGAAGATCTACCATGTTCTAATAAACTAGAAAGTGGTTTAATTATATAATGGATGTTTCAAAAAGATTTTGACTGTGAAAAAGAATATGATTTTTTGAATTTTATGACAAATCTAAACTAAAACAAAACACGAAGAAAAGTAAGTTATTTATTAATTTTCAAGTACTTATAGATATTTTTTAAGGTTTATCACTTTGCTTCAAAGTAAATTAATTTCTAAATTGGTGATAAAAGTCAGCAAAATCTTTAAAAAAAGGATTTTTGATTTGATTTGATTCGGGTGACACAGTTCATAGGCGATGGAGCCCGAGAACTGTCATTAGGCTTTCAAAGATTTGGGTTTGCTTTGATGGACGAATTAATGTTACATAGGGTTAAAGCATGCAGAAAAGAAAAAAAGGGGGGAAAAAAGGAAAAAAAAAAAGAAAAAAAAGGGGAAAAAAAAGGAAGTAAGTGAGAGAAAATGTGAAGCCTTGTAGTATAGCAAAGTATACAGCAAAGTAGAAGAACAGTATATATATACATTATACACTATGAAGAGAGAAGGGTGAGAATGTATTGAGTGAAGGTGTGTGACTATGGTGGATTAGAGATTAAAATGAGTTATATAGATTTTATGAAGTGGAGTAGGTTCTTAATGAGCTGAGGTTTAAGGAATATTTCGGAAGTGGAACTGAAGTCAGTTCCATAGTTTTTGAAATTGTTGCACAAAGTTTTCTCTAAGGTTAAGAGTTTTGTTACAGTGAAACAGAAGATGGTCGGGGTTTTCTACAGTGTTACAGCCAAAACGACACAGATTGTTATTAGTTTTACCAATTATATTAAGAAAAAGTTTACATGGAAAATTTCCCGATAGCCATTGCAAAATTTCTGTTGGCAGTGAATTGAGTTTCATTTTTTAAAAAAAAAGGTTTTCAAGAGATTGTATACATGGGATATGAAACTTATTACTGTATTTACCCTTTTTCCAACTTTCCATCCAAAATGAGAATTTTTTGCTTTAGGGCATTTTTATAGGATGATACTGGGGAGAAGAACAATTGAGAGGGCAAGTTACGAGCATTTTTCGCAAGTTTGTCCACAAATTCGTTACCTTGAATGCCTCTATGACTAGGACACCATATTAGCCTGAGGGTAAAGTGATTACTTAAAGTCAAATAGGATTTTAAAATGGAAGAAATGAGAGAGGAGCAGGAAGATTTGTGGATTAAGGTTTGAATGAGGGAGAGAGAGTCAGTATATAAAAATATGAGTGAAAATTGACTGATGGTGCCTTTAATGGATAAAACGTGTTGTAATGCAAAGAGTAAAGCATAACATTCTGAGTAAAAGGAGGAAGAATAGACGCCAAGATTATATGCTTTTGAAAAGAGGGGGGTTTTAGATTTAGGCAAGAATATGGCAAAAGAACAGGACCCAACAGTGGAGGACTTATCATATGAACCATCAGTGAAAATAGAAATAGCATTTGAGAATCTAAGAACTTTTAGGCAGAGATTAAGGGTAGTTTGCTTAGACGAACAGGTGGTTGCTTTTACAGAAAGATTAAGCAGACTTGTATTCAAAATTTTCTTTGGAAGGTCTAGGACACCAGTAGAAAAGCTTTCTTTAAAGTACTTTTTGTAGAGTTGCATAAAAAGATCAAAGTTGGAGAAGTGAGAGTGAGGAGAGAAGGAAAGACCAAAAGAACTGTATCGGAAGTTTTTAGAAATAAAGGTGAGTTTATTAGATAAGATTATCTTTTCTATGAGTAGATTAGGAGGTGGGGAGAAGGATGCTATCAAAATAAGATCTTTGGGAGTTGAAATAGAGCATTTTAGAGCTTTCCGAAGGATTGCAAAATATAGAGTATTGAACTTATGTTGGTATTTTTTATATTTGAATATTTGCCCCCATGAGGAAACACCATACAAAAAGGAAGGAATGATGGCATTGAATAGAAGAGTTTTATAAAATATAAAATTTTTAGAGGTATTAGAAAAGTTTAAAGTTTTCACTTTAGAAAAAATAGAAAAGCATTTAGCGTGCTTTATGACGAAGTTATGCCTCCAGTTTAGGTAGGAGTGAGATAAACACCTAAGTACTTGATAGAAGGAGAGGGAGAAAAATTAGTGTCGCAAAAGTTCAAGATGGGACATAAAATTTTTTTCTTAGAAAAATTCATCAAAGAACACTTTCTAAGATTGAAGTGTAGATTGAGATTTTCAGAAAATTGTTTGGTTTCATGCAGTATAAAATCAAGCTCAATGAGATTTTGAGTGGGATTATTGCCCAAAATTCCAATAAGAACGTCGTCCGAGTAGCTTTGGTAGAAACAGCCTTTTAGCTCGAGAAGTTCAAGAAGAGGATTAATTAAAATTATTCAGATATGCAGCTACCTTGGGGAGTAGAGCAATTCAAAAGAAATTTCTCATCAGGATCGTTTTTCAAGTGAACATTTCGTTTATCAAGATAGGAACTAATAAATTGTATGATATATATAGGGAAGCCCATTTTTTCCATATTTTTAAGTATGCAATTGTGGCAAGAAGAATCAAAGGTTCCCTTAAAATCTACAAAAAAACAAGACAGATAAATTATTTTTATAAGAAAGATAAATATGGGACGTAAGACGGTCTATGGCAATTTCTGAGGATCTGTGAAAAACATAGGCAAATTGATTTTTGTTGATGCAGTTTGTTCTATGGATGTGGTCAAGCATTCTACCTCTTATGATTTTTTCACAAATTTTTCCAATCCAAGGTAACAGAGTGATTGGTCTCCAATTTTCAATGAAAGAGGATGTGGTTTCTTTTTAGGAACAAAAATAATTTCACCTGATTTGAAGAGTTCTGGAAAATAACCAAACTTCAAAATGCTGTTAAAAAGAAAAATGAGGTAAGGTTCGATGATAGGTAAAGCAGCAAAGATAGTTTTATAAGTTATTTTGTCATGACCAGGTGCCGAGTTTAGGGACAGCTTTTTGAAGCAATGTAAAAGTTCATCATTTGTCATGCAAGGAAAATCAAAAGTGGGTTTTGGGTCGAAAGCTGAAAATGGGCATTTTGTATTAACTTGAAAAAAGTGTTTAAGTATGTCAGCTGGGTTGGTAGCAATATTAACTAAATTTCCACTAATATTAAAAGCATTAGGTTGAATAATAGATTTGGTTCCAGAAAGAGATTTTATTTTTTTCCATATATTTCGAGAATTGAAATCAAGGAAATCGTTCCATTTTTGTTTTTTATGATACAGGATTTTGATACGATAAAATTTTTTCATTTTTTGTAGATGGATAGGTCATCGTTGCTTTGGGATTTCTTGTACTTTTTCTGTGCGTACCGCAGTTCTTTTCTGAGATTGTTAAGGGATGAATTCCAGAATGTGTTCTTGTGCCCAACAATAGTGATAGATTCAGAAAAAAAGTTAGAGATTATATTCACTAAAGTTCTAGCATATTTTTCTAAATCAGAGGTATTGACTAGTGTTTTAATATGCTTTAAAGTTTATCAAAGTTTTCTGTGAGATTTGCAAAAATATCCTTGTTCAAAATTTCTCTGTAGCTGATAGAAGATTGGGTTTGTAAATTAAAATTAAGCAAAACTTCTATAAAACAGTGGTCAGAGCACGAAGGTTCATCTAAAATTTTCCAGGATTTAATGAAAGAAATCATTTTGTCGCTGCAAATAGATATATCAACGTGAGAACAATAAGATTTGTCAGTTCTAAGGCTATTGAAAGTTGGGCTTTTATCGTAGTCAATAACAGTTAAATTATACTCAGTTATTTTTTCAAAAAGGAAAGAGCCTCTTGAATTGGTTTTGACATCCCAATGGATATGACGTGAGTTAGTGTCTCCAAGTATAATGAAGGCCGAATCCAAAACTTTACCGTTAAATGAAAGCGAACTTACATTTTGTTTTTCTTTTTTAATCACTGAATTGATTACTTTCCAAGTGTCTTTAGATGAATGATCTAATTTTCAAAAATCTAATTTTTCGTTGAATTTCTTTCCTCAAGCAAATATACTCATGTCTAAAACTATCCTTAGCATTCACCTTCAATTTTCTATATAGTTTGTCTCTTTTATGAAGAAGTTTAAGTAAAGGTAAAGGTAAAGGTACCATAGGGTGTTTTCATCGAGAAGGCACAATTGCGCCGCTTGTATAGAACTATGAGGAAAGTAGGCTTGAAAATTTATTTAATGATGAAAATTTTAAGTAAATCCTTTGTCGCCCATCCATTAGACCCTATGTGATACTTAGAGTTTTTCTTAATTAATTTTGTGGTCATACACATCTTAATATCATTCGAAAATTTCTCGATAAAACTTATAGCAATTTTTTCAGGGTTTACAGAACTATTGATCAAAGAAACCCACTTAAAATCTTTCACTTTATCAATGAATTTACTAGAATTGAAATATCGTTTAATTAAAGATTTGTAATTGGAAAAACCTCCTTTCAGAGATAAAATAATTGGATAATGATCGGAAATACATGTTTCAAATATAAAACTCTTATAGTCAAAAGATGAGTTATGTATAAAAAAATTATCCAGTAAGGTTTGAGAAGAGGCAAAAGTTTTTTTAGTTATGGCAGGAAAGAATGAATGAAAATAGAAAACATCAAGGAAAGATTTCACAGAGGAGCAATTAAAGTTAAAAAGATTGAAATTAAAATCACCCGTAAAAATTTTGACAATGTTTGGATAATGAATCTTAACGTAACAGATAAGTTTTTCAAAATCGTCGGGCTTATCGTAAAAATAAACATTGTGACGATAGATATTTGAAATCAAAAATATCTTACCGTTGGAAAGATGAATACAAATTGTGAATATTTCAAAAGAAAAATCATCCATAGGGAGAGAAATAACTTCATGAGAAAGCATTTTATTAATATAAAAACCCAATCCGTCATGTGTTGTAAATTTAGATTCCTGATTTAAAAAAAAATAACCATCTATCGAACATAAAGGAGATAATTTATCAGACAACCAGGTTTTCTGTAAGCATACGATAGAAATGAGTTGAGATGAATTACAATTGATCTCATTGAGTATTATATCAAACTGTGGAAACTTATTTTTCAAAGAAAAAATATTAAGACTTATAATATTCAAATCGTATGGAAGACAAAAATTATTGATATCATATACAACTTCGGATCTACATTGCAAAGAATTTTGAATAGGAGTAACTTTAAAGCAAGTGGGATACGTGCCTTCAGATAAACAAGAGTTAAAAATGTGGAAAAGAGGCAGATGAAAATAATTGATAATGTATTTCAACATTCTTACAAGATTATTTTTCTTACAATATTCCACAACTGCTTACGATGAATAAAACCGATTTCCTTTCTAATAATAATAACTCTGAACTAGGTCTCAATACATCCGCTTTTTTATAGTGAAAAAAATGATATTAATATCTTAAGTTTAAATGTCCAATCATTGAAGAGTAAATTTGATTTACTTGAAGTTTTTATAGAAAATTTCAAAAAATGTTATAATTATAAAATTGATATATTCTGTTTACAAGAATGTTGGTGCTTCGATTATGAATCTTTAAATATTTTAGGATATGATTTTATTAATTTTTTCAGTGATTTATCTCAGCATAGTGGCTTAGGTTTTTTTTTTTATCAAAAAAAAATATAATTTATAAAATTACCAACAAAATCTCAGCACAAGACAATTTTGAAATATTCGCTATTACAGTTCTTATGCCAAATAATATGGAAATGACAATTTATAATACTTATCATAGAACTCATAACATTGTGCACAATCTAGAAACGTTTTACAGTTATATGAATGATATCTTGCCCGAAACTGAAGCTCCGAAGTAAATATACTTGTAGGTGATTTTAATTTGAACATACTTTCTGAAACACAACACATTTAAACTTTATTAACATTATTCACTCAAATGGCTTTAAATTTTGTATCGATTCTCCTTTCTATAAGATACAAAGCCCTTTGTTTTTACGAAAAATGCAGAAGCTTCATAGCATAAAGTTGCTCTTCAGTAAAGAAAATGAAACTCATCATGAAAGATTCGTTCATTTCTTCATATACAGAAAAAACAACTTACAATGTTATTGATTGCTATATTTGTCAAAATAATTAGTTAATGATAATTCGTGTACTCATTTCATCTTGATGCTCTATATGCTTTTTAATCTCCTTGCCTTTTTGATAGTGTATTTTTTCTGAAGCGTTTTTCATAAACCTTTAGAAATACATCCGCCTTGTTCTCCTTAATATTATTCTCCATAACATTATTATAACTTTTTTGCTAAAGATTTTCTTTTCTTTTTTTTCTTTTGAATTACGCTACCTATAAATCATAATGACTTCTTATGTGTGTATCGAATTTGTAAATAAATTTCTTCTTTTTCTTCTTCTTTTTTTCTTCTAGTAGAAAAACCATAGTAATCTTCATTAGAAGAATTATTCAAGCTGTGAGTTGCCAACAAGATATCATAGACACTAATTTTTCTGAACGAAAAAGATTTATTTGTGTAATTATTGAAACTACAAAAATCATCATTTGAAACATTAATAATTTGAGTGGAAAAATGTTTATTAAATATTTCAGCAACTGATTGACCATTATCAATATAATTGTCGTTAACTCTAAGACAATATTTCTAATTGAATATGGTTTTAATTAAATTGTTAATGTTCCTCCAAAACGATTTTGTACTATTATTTATAATAAGTTTATTTGAGTAATAATTATACTTGAGTTTTTTACATAGTTTTTTTACTTTATTCCTAAGAAACTTCCTTTTGGTGTTTTAACTGGTCACCTGATAATTTTTTGCAAAGATTATGTAATTTATCTCTTTTTTTTATTAATGATAAAAGTTTGCTGCTTGCCCAACAAGATTTTATATGTTGGTGCTTATTAAATTTTTTATTAAAGTTTTTCAAAACAGTACACTTATCCAAAATATCAATTATTTAATATAAAAATTTATGAGCAAGAACTTCAGAATTACTAGAAAATTTTTCTATTAAATTTAAACAATCAATTTCAGAAATCATCTTTATAAATTTATCCTTTTTAAAAACCTTTTTAGTAAAATTTTTCTCTGAGTAAAAAGCCAAAAGAGTTCATTTCAGTTAGAAAACTATAAACTGAACTCGATATATGCACTTTATAGATATTCATATTGAAGTCACCAGTAAGAATGTTTATATCGTCATTATTCAAATTACAGTAAAAGTTCGTTATCTCGAAACCGATGGGACCTTTTGAAGTACTTCGTGTTATCCGGACTTCGAGATACCAACGCGCATGCGTGGTCATCTTTAGCCTTTCAAAACAAAGTTTAAAATGATTAAAATATAAATTTAAATCAACATTAAAAATTTTATAAACAGATAAAAATTTATTTAAACAAAAGAAGTCATTCTGATACAAGATTATTCAGTTAGAACATAAAAAATCAACCATTGTTTTTGTTTTTTATTTAAAAAACTTCTAGCTTAATAAACTATTGTGTCATATAAGCTTTAATAAATCTATTGTATCATATAAGCTCATCGACTTCAATTTACACATGCGTACTTAATTAATTAATACATACAACTCGTGAAAATCTACGTTTTAATTTCAACCTGTACGCAGTGGCATAACTAGGTGGGGGCGATCCGCCCCGGGCGACACACTTTTAGAGGCGGCATATTTTGAAATCACTCATATATTGGAAACAATATAATTTTAAGATCTTTATAACAGTTTGTGTTATAAGAGATATTCATTTGACAAATAGAAAAAAACATGCATATATAACAAATCTGAGACATGAAAAAAGTTTTTGACCAAGTTATTGAAGTGTTTGCTAACTGTGTTCATCTATAAAAAGCTGAAAATGAATATTTGTATGTAATTAAATAAATTTTTCAGTTTTTTTTATTTTTATATTAAAGCACTATTTTCTATTATAAGCATTTATATAAAACTAATTTATAAATAAATAATGTTTTATGCCTACGTAAATTTATGACCCGCCCGAGCGGCAATTCTGATGGTTACGCCACTGCATGTACGATTTCCGTTACACTAAACAAAGCCAACAGTTTGCTGCTCTAGGATTAAAAACAGGTGTTAATTAACTCAGAAAGTTTTTTCAAGTCAAACTTCGAGTTAAACAATGTAATTATCTGCAATGTGTAAGGCTATGGCTACAAAATTGACTTTGAATAACCGAAAATTCGAGTAAACTGACTTCGAGTTATATGGATAATTTAACATGCAAATTATAAGGAAATTGCCGGACCTCGTAAAAACTTCGAATTAAGTATATATTCGAGTTATCCGAATTCGATATAACGAGCTTTTACATTGAAAACTATTCAATTCTTCAACAAATGCTTTTTCAGTAAGACTGTTTGAATGCCTATATATATTATAGACATATAAGTCAGTGGAGTTGCTCATTTTAACTCTCAAGGAAGCAAGTTTAAAGTTAATGGCATTGAAACTATCAATACGTGCAAAGTCCAAAGTCTCATTCACATAAAAACATAGCCCGCCATGCATGTTAATTTTACTTTTGAACGACACAAATTTATAGTTTTCTATTGAGCGGTAGGACTTTATCCAAAAACAAGATCATCTAAATAACCCTGATAGAAGCATCCGGTGGACATTAAAAAGTCGAGAATAGGGCTAATGAGGATGAGGACAATAGATCAGATATGCAACCGCCTTGAGGTGTAGAGGTTTTGAGTTGTTTAGTTATGTTTGGCTCACCTCTGATAGAAAATATTCTATCTTTGAGATATGACTTAATTAACCTGATAATGTATTCTGGGAATTTCATCTTGGCCATATTTCTAATAATGCATGCATGGCATTCCGAATTAAATGCTCCTGAGAAATCTTTTGATGAATGTAGGCAAATTGATTAGGGTTGATGCAGTTTGTCTGTTAAATATGGTCAATCAAGCTGTAACGAATGATTTTTTCTCACATTTTGCCAATGCAAGGGAGAAGTGTTATTGGTCTCCAACTCTCAATTTCATGTAAGTTAGTGTTTTTCTTAGGTATAAGAACAATTTCTCCGATCTTAAAACAATGAGGAAAGTAGCCATTAGATAAAATAGAGCTAAAAAGAGAAAGTAGAAATTCTAAAATTTATGGCAAGACAATTTTAATTACTTTAAAACTAATCTTGTCAATCCCTGGGCAAGTCTTAAGTGAAAAGTATTTAAAGCAAAATAAAACTTCGTTAATTTTGATTCTGCATAGGGAATCACTAGAGAAGAAATGTTCCAGAAAATGTTGGGAATTGCTTTTAGAAATTATTTTGTCCTCAATAATGAAAGTTAGCGATAAAGAATGGAGCTTAGATTTTAAGAGTGAATTAATTCTTTTCTATAAGATATTCCTATTGAAATTTAAAAAGTTTTGCCAGTTTTTCCTTTTGAAATAATTATTTTTTTGCGATAATAATTTTTGATTTGTTTATAGATTTCAAGATTTTCTGTGTTAGAGCAGGTATGGAATTTTCTATGCGTGTACCGTAGCTTTTTTCTCAAGTTATGAAGCGCAGTTGTCCAGAAAATATTGTTCTCTTTAATCTTGAGGAAAGAGTTAGTTAGAGCTTCATTAATATAGTCTATCAGCTCATAGGCATGCTTGTCTATTGATTGAGGAATACTTGTAAGATTTTCTAATGCCTTTCTCAAAATAGTTGACAAGCATTTGTGTCCAAATGATTCTAATGAACAATAAGCAATAGAGATATACTTATTTGAAAGGTTCGGGATAGAAACATGGTTTACACTCTCTCTATATAAAACAAAGCTGTACATGACGTCTGGCTTATAAACAGTGCGGTAATTTTTGAGTGGGATATAGAGCAGTTTATCATTATAATGGTATGTTTTGTTAATGCATACGATATCATAAGGTATTTCTTCAATAAATATCATCAGGTTATTGAATGTAAAAATATATTTTCGATGATTTATGTGTAGTATATCTAGTGGCATTGAGTACTATTTCCAATATAAATATTCAAAGAATTGATATAAAAGTTTTTTTGAAATTCAAGTTTCTGGATGTACTTAGGACATGATGAATCATAGTAAAAATGGTAACCGTTACAATTTCGACAAATAATAGATGTATAACAGCATTCATTGGTTTTATGCACGAGTGTACTAAATTTGAGACATTTTGTGTTTTTATAGCGACAATATAAGTCACAATGTCCACCATATTTTCCACAATTGTTGCATATGGCAATTTTTTTGATCGATAATTCAATAGGAAGAGCGCTGAAACCGCAAAAAATAGTGCTAGATTTTGATAGATATTCAGCTACTTTAGGATTTTTTGGTTCGATAATAGTTAGATTGAAGAATATATTTTTAGTGTTGATATTCCTAATCAACTTTACCCTACCTAATTTAGAAATATTATAGTTACAAGATGATATAGATGAAATTAGCTCCTCATCAGAAAGATATTTGGGGACATTTTTTATTTGAAATCGACGTATAAATTTTCTTGCATTCAATATATTGAACTTATCTTGGAGTATTTTAAGAGCACAGTCCTTGTCATATTCTAGATTAACGTATGCACTAACGTGCATATTAATTTTTAGAGGTTTAATTTGTAACTTATTTTCTGTTGTTACTTGGTTGTATAATGTTTGTTTAAATTTTGATAGTACGAGTAGGATTATAAGTTTTTGAGACTATCTAACAGTAGGTCGGTTTAATTATAGGATTTTTAGTTGCATCTTGTAGAACAGTAACATCATTATACATTTTATTTATAATTACATTTTTGACGTCAGAAGAAATGTTATTCAATACCTTCAAAATAGCTTCATTATTAGGGTATGAAATTTATGAATATTTATCTTTAAGATTGTCAATACGAGCTCAGAATTATCAGTCTTAGAGAGTTGTTTTAGTATGTTTCTTAGTGCGGTTTGGCTACTTCTCCATAAGTAAAATCAAAGATTATACCAGAAAAAATAAAATAAAAAGAAAGGAAAGAAAAAATCAAAAAAAGGTTACTCAAAAGTAGAGAAAGGGATGAGAAGGGAGATTCAGTAAAAAGCCCGAGAAGGAAGGAAATTTTCCATGTAATGCATTTTAAAGGTACGATAACTGTATTATAAAAATTAAATTTAAATTATTAATTAATTTTTTTTTAAAAATGACATGTTTTCCCACCAAGAATAAGATGGAAGAAACTCAAAAATTTAAGAGTAAAAGTTACAAGGTAAATATATTCGTTTCTTTGAACTAATTTGTTTTATTTAATTAATTAATTAATTATTAAAGTAACTCTTTATAAAATAATCTTAAATTTTAGAATTATATCTTATTTGTAGTCGTTGAATTTTAATTGTCCTACCAGTGTTATTAATCTTGACCCTAGAACGTCGATATGGGTCAAATGACCCATATCAAAAATTGAAAAATATGTAGAACTTTGTGAAAATATTATTTAAAATAAAATTCAGTCTTGAGAGGTATTTGACTTTAAAAACTATTTAACTCAAAAAAAAAAAATTTCATTTTTTAATTAAAAAAAATTATATATATACTTAAAAAGTCTGATGTGTCATATGACCTATAAACGATTTTAATAATAAAAAAAGTTTAAAATAAAATTTTAATCATTTTATTGGAGATTTTTTAAAACTTTTAGTCATCTAAACAGTCTAAGCAAACATCATTAGAGTATGTTCCACAGACAGGAGAGAAACATTTATAACATTTAGATCGAGTTTTGTTTTTAGAACACTTTTTGCAATATATGCATTTTTTCTAGTTTGTTCAGCAGAATTTTTTCTTTTTGAAGATGTTCTTTCAGAATTGCCTTTATTTTGATTATTTTGGCACAAAATCTCACCTAAAGAAAGCAAAAATTTCCGTTTACTGGAAACTTGAAATTTCAGATCTTTGCTTATTATATAAGCATTCAGACATATTTTATCCAACAAATTAAAAAATACGGCTAAAGGCCATCTTCGTGTTCTGGGCTTCGTTGAGTAGGCCTTTAGCATCTCATCAGCAGTGTCAACACCGCCCTTTGTAGAGTTGTAAAATAATATAGCTTCGGGTTTCTTTTTTTTTCACTTACTGAAACTGTTTGTATCATGCATTGATGAAAGTAAATAAACCGTTTTACTTGGTTTTTCTTTGTAACTCAGCATCATTATCCCATCTGAACTATATAAAAAATTTGAAGAAAAGATGCAAGTTTTCTTATCAAACTTTAGATAAGAATGAACTTACTTTTTGTTTGCTCTGATTGTACCAACTATTGTTGTTTTTTTCTCTATAAGTGTTTTTGCCAAACTAAGACTCGTGAAAAAGTTGTCGGTGGTTAGATTCAAGCCCATGTTGAAATAGTTTTCCATTAGTTTTAACACGATCTGCCCTCCCAAATTTGTTTCTCTCTCTTTCTTACCTGTATATGGATGTGAATCAGGGCGCACTTCCTCAAAATTATTGGGGGGGGGGGGTGAAATTTTTTTGTTGCAATTTTCAAAATTAGTGTTCTGGAAATACCACGGGAGACCAAATATTCAAGCAATCCTTTAAAATAGAGTGTATTCAGCGCATACCTAAAGTCCTAAATTTATAAGATAACTTTATATTTTTTTTACAAAATTGGTGAATTTAAATACTATACTTTCAGCGAAAATATTTTAATTAAATTTGCACATCGAATATGGTGCGCAGAAAAAATGCCCCCAATTAAAAAGTAGGAAAAAATGCCCAAATTTAAAATAATGAAAAAATGCCCCAACAAAAAATTTCAAAAAATTATTAATTAAAATTAAAAAAAAATTTTTTTTTTAAAAAGATATGTCAAATAAAGATTTTTTTGTAAAAAAAACAAAATGTCAACTTTTCATCTAAAACATTTAAATTTTAATTAAAGTAAACCAAAAAACTCAGCATACGACAATTTTTTAAATACAAATTTTTTTTTTTATAAAATAGCAAATATTTTTGGACTTTGTGTATATCAGAACACTTTCTAAATATAATTTGTGTTTTAACTGATTTTAAGAACACATTCCCACAAATCTGCACCTTTGCTATTATTTTCAAGAACTATAAAGAAAAAAACCTTATAGATTAAGAAATTTTAGAAATTTAGCCTTTCATAACGGTACTAAATAAAAATATTTATATAATTTAAAAAATCCTGTAAATCAAAATTTAGGGGGCATTTTTTCCTACTTTTTAATTGGGGGCATTTTTACCTACAACCATCGAATATACATTAGTTTAAAAAATCCAAAATTGTTAGGAATAGGTTTTTCATTTGAAAAATGAAGTAATCTAGTAGGCACATTACAGGAATTGATGAAAGGATATTTGATTCATAGACAAAACAAATAACTGAAGGTTGGATAGTTTTATATGAGTGAATGTAGTCTATAGGCAAAGAGTCTACTAGACACCTTGCGATGTTTATATGGAAAAATGTGATTGATTCAGGGACAAGGGTATAAAATGAAGTTTTTAATTGTGCAAACAAAAAAACGAAAAATTAAGATCGCATTATTTCATTTTACTCAACATCATTCAAAAATAGTTTAAAAGCTAAATTGATACAAGCTACAAAAAATAAAATAACTGTTAAAATTTTGCAATGATTCGCTTATAATAACTTTTAAGGAAAAAATTCTATCAGAAAAAGTTATAGAGCTTCAATAAAAACTAAAAAATTTTTAGAGCATAACTTAAATTTTTGAAAACTAATTTGACGTATCCCCTACAGCAGGGACCGGGAACCTTTTTGACTAAAAGAGCCCAAAAAAGATATTTTAAAATCTAATCCTCTGAGAGCCATATATATTTTTAAATACTGATTACAATTAAATGGAAAAAGAAGACCAACAATTTTATAGTATAATAAGACTCTGAATTTATTTTAAACAACATTGTTTTATCGAAGTTATTTATTAATAAGCAAAGTCTGCATCATCATCAGCTTTATTTGTGTCATCGTGATTCGTAATGATGACGAAATTAAGAGAGTGTAGAATTGGCAAGAAGGATATCCATTATCGCAATACCTCCCTTTATCCTGAAGGCCACCTAATTTATTTGAGAGCCAGATGCAGTCATCAAAAGAGCCATGTCTGGCTCGCGAGCCATAGGTTCCCGACCCCTGCCCTACAGCATACCCTGTGGGTGGCATGGCAGGTTGGTTGAGATGATGGACTCAGGACGGAAGCCTCTGTATTCGATACCTCATCGATACAAATTTGTTCAGTTTGACATAAGCGGTACATCAGTGCCTTGTCAATGAAAGTACACCCGCTGCACCTTACCTTTTACTCAAAATTGAAAAATTTGCTACATAATTAACATAAGAGAAAAAGGAAACAAAATAAACTAATAAAGCAATTTTCACTATTTTAAAATAGAACCGTCTGTTCTCAGAATAATTTCAAAATAATAGGAGGCATAAAGAAAGGTCGACAGACATATCGCCCCATAGACAATTTGCCCCCTGGACAAATTGTCTCATAGGCTATTTGTTTCATCCATCTTTGCTTATTATATGTGTAAAATTATTAAAAAATTTTATATTCTTGTTTATTTTACCTCTATTAAATTATTTCAAATTAACCATTTTATCTCTTAATTTTTTAGAATTTTTAGAATTGTCCATGAGATGTCTTATGTCTTATGAAAAAAACGGGGCGAATTGTCCATGAAACAAAATGTCTTATGAAAATAATGGGGCGAAATGTCCGAGGACCCAACTAACATAAATCAAAGTATACGAGAAAAGAAAATCATTGCGTTTTTTTGAATATTTCTGTCCACAAATAAAATTCTGACAGCGTCATAAATAGATCAAGTACATTTTTAACAACTGAAACATTTTGTTTCGATATTATATTTTTATTATAATAATCAACAAATTTTCTTAAAAAAAAAAGATTTAATTAATTATGTACAGTGTTACTTATAAAATTTACCATTCGAACATTATAAAAAATATCTCTGCTCAATTAAGCAAATAGAGTATTCTTGCTTTTAAACTGAATAGATAGTCAAAATATTCATTCCCAAATAACTATTGAAAAAAATTTCTTAACTTGAAAAAATTAAAGTTTTCAAATGTTACAAAATGTACCAAACGTAGTGATAAAGATTAAGTGACTTTTGTTGAAAAAAAATTATTAGCGCGAGTCTAACAATATTCATTGATATAAAATTGTAACGATTGAAAACTATTTTAATTTAACTCTAAATGCAAATTAGACAGAAACAGTGGTGTAGCCAAAAAAAAGTTGATAAAAGGGGTACAATTTAAAAACAAAAAGCTTGCGCAACATTATTTATATTTTCTTGATCCTTTCATTGGAGAAATTTTCAAAAACTGATATCGCATAAGTTGCATGGGGCACCATGCGGTACATAGGAGTGTGGGCACGGCCCCTCATGCCCCAGCCTAGCTACGTCACTGGAGAAAAGAGAGCTGAATGAGATAGGAGAGCTTAACATGAGAAGAGGGCTTGAATGAGAGCTTGAGTGAATGATTGAGTTTTAGCAGAGAAAGCGGAAGAGAAAAACAGAGGAGAGAGAAAGAGAAATAGGATCACTGTGACAGAAGATGAGAAAATCTAGTGGATCATCAACATGTGTTTGCTCAAAAATACTATACGAGGAGACACTGTGATAAAAAACATTGCTTACTTATTGTGTGCATATTGAAGCAATGGATTATTAGCTCTCACGCATCGTCTGTAAAATATGTTCGATAGGAATTTCCAGAACTTGATGCCAAATCTCCCGGCTTGTTTGGCATATATTGAGTGAAGATGCAACGACTTCTACACGCCAACAAGTGTTCGTCAATGGTGACATTGATGAAAGGTAAAAAGCACTTTTTGAAATTTGCAGTTACTAATTCCCAAACTTTACGTATGGGAGCAATTTTATCATATTTTTTTTTGCTTTTCTCGTGTTCAAATCATCAAATCTCAAATATTTCAAAATGTGCTCAAACTTTTCTCTTGACATAGTTTCTCGGATACTTTTCTCTTGACATAGTTTCTGCCATACTTTTTCTCCCAAAAAGAATCTAAAGGCTCGCCTCTGCCTTTTATAACTCAACGAATTATGCATAAACTTAAAAAAGATTTGAGTTCTCCAATGTCTATATTCAAAGCGTAATTTTCTTCAACTGCTTTATCATTAGTAATCTTTAAAATTAGATTTAGAGTTTCTTGTCCAAACAATTCAAGAAAAACATTAACAGGTTCTTTGTTTCTGTTAGAAATAAACCTTGTTGCACCACCTTTATGGTGAATTATATTTTTTGAATATGTTCTTCCAGGTATCAAGGGACATTTTTATACCATATGACGTCATCTTTACTTTTAAAACTTTCATTTGTGTCGTCTATATCTTTAGAAAATATTTCATTTATTGTGTCTTCACTATCACAATCTGAAGAATAGTTATCAAACAAATTCAATTCTTTATCAGAATTTAAATTTTCTTCTTCATCTGAGTCTGAATCAAAATCTTCATGAGAAGACATTTTTGATAATTTTAGCTTTTCACTTTCAAGTTGTTTCCCCGCCATTTTAAATAGAATAAGAGAAAAAAGAAAAAGAAAAACCTTAAAAATAAAAAATGGAAAAATTCATATATAAAAAAATAAAAACATGTAAAAATGACTATATCCATAAAAATAAGTAAAAACTTATTTACTATTAAAAATAGTATTAAAAAAAAAAAGTAAAAAAAATAGTAAATTTTTTACTATTAAAAATAACTATTAAAATAGCATATTATATTATTTTTTCGTATTGGGTCAATTGACCCATTTCAGCCTTTTAAGGTAGTAAAATATTTCAGACTTTCTGGGGTTAAGTTGAATCAATTCTAAGTCTTTATCTGCCGTAAAAGAGAGTAAGAGTTTGATAGAAGAGTAACAAATAACAGGATTTTTCAAATAAAAGAAAATTTGTGAAATAAATCTGTTACTGTAACTGATATCGCATTGAACAAAAAGGGATTCTTTGAGATTAGATGCTTGATAAGCATAGAATGTCTCACAATATCGAGTTAAACAAGTAATTAAGCAGGTAATTTTGTTTCTTATAAGTATTTTGTTAACGAGAAATAAGCAAGAAGTGATAGAAGAATAAGTTATAGGAATTTTAAAAGCGATATATTTGTAAAACAAGTTTAATTCCATTTTCTTAAATGTTCCAACATCTACAAAAGCAGGCTTAGTCAAACTCACGTCATCATCGAGTTCATTTGCATCCATGAAATAATCTGTACTCATTATGCATGTACTCCATTTAAAAGCATAGTGACTTGATAATAGGTGAGATGGGCTAATATCGTCTGATAAATCAACACTACTTTTATCTATTTTAACAAATACTCGATTAAGTTTTGTAAATGCTTCAACAGGCCTTTATCGGCAAATTGTTTAACGCTCCACTCTTAGAAATATACACAAAATTAAGGTGGTGCCAAGCTCTAGCACTCTCTCAAGTTCAAAAAATGTTCTAAAGTTAGCTTATGTTTTCGTCTCAGGCAAATGAAGAAAAAGTAGCTACTTTTTCTATATATACGCTTAATATGGACAAATTAATCATTTTTCTATTCATTTCTTTCTCTATAACATCTCTTCTTCTAGAGTGAAAACGTATTGTTCAGTTTCTAGTTCGTTGCAAACAAATATAATGTTGATAAAATTTGTTTCTTCTTAAAAAGCAAATATCCTGGAATCATATCTGTTTTTAAAGTATATAATATATTAAAATTAAAATATTTCACTTTTTAGAGCAGAAGATGTTTCCTTTAGTTATGATATAAAAAATATTTATTGTAAAATAGACAGATGTTTTAAAAGAAAAAATAACCAAATATCAAAATACAAATATTATGTATAAGAATGTCACAACTTTACTTTCATCAAGTTACCCGGAAAGTAACGTCGAGACATTTTCAAAACCCGTATAAATAATAAAGTAAATATCACTCATTCTAAAATGCATGATTTTTTATATCGTCTATATTGATTTTTGTAAAATTTAACAAAAGTAACTTTTTTGTAAAAACACTTTTTTCTATTATTATCAGTTATTTAGACTTTGTCATTTAGATGTAACAAAAAACTGTCATTTTTTGATCCATTATTACAAAATGCTAAAGCTCTAATTTAGTGAAAAATAAAAAACATGTTAAATTCGTACTGTGAAATGTAACTTATTTTCCTATTCTTATAAAAAGAAGATTTTTAAATATTTTGTCGTAAAAACATTTTAGAAGAAAAAAAGGGAGAAGCGTTTTTTAATGTCGTTAATTTGACTATCAATTTTGAAATTGATTTGAGTACCATCTTGTGTGAGAAAATTCTACGCACGCTACAAAAGTACCCTAGTGCAGATTCTTGCATGCTAGAAAATGATACCTTCAAGTTTTTATTTTCACATGCAAGTTGCAAAAACGTGTATACCTTGGCTGAATTTTAATCTACGGGAATTTATAGGCTAAATTAATTAATTTCAGACGGAATTAATGATCTCATTCTGACTGCACCGAGTATATATTAAAATATTATTTTAACTTTTGGTCGCCTCTTACTTTATACCGTTTCACCGATTTTCCCACGACGGATACACTAAATGTAATGTGTTTTTTCTTTTAGATTATCATTCGCCACTTGCCGCCATGCTTGACTTCAGAAAAGTTCTTGTCGTGCATCGACCCCGTTCCGGATCACTGCTACTACCGTTACTGTGCAGGCGAGGGAGAGACCTCTTACAACGCCTCACCCTTCTACTCCCGAGCGTACTTCGCATTTTTTCGAGAGAGTGACGTCTTTTCATTTTTTCAACGCTTCGATGGCTACCTCTTCATTGCGGAAGATGGGACCGAATACGTCTCCATAGTGGAATACGCTCCCTTTCCCAAGATCATTGCGGCTCTTGACGATGACTACGGAAAGGAGGATCTCATTTCAGGGAGTTTCGAAGATGATGAAGACTTTCAGAAGTTTATCCAGCTCAGCCAAAAGGAGGAGGCAAGGGAAGGCGGAGCGGAACAGCCACGTCTCGATCAGTGGATCGAGGAGATCGAGGCCAAACAGGTGAAAGTGCAGCGCGGAGTGATCAAAGCGACCACACCGCTCACGCTCTACGTAGACAAGAAGAAGGAGGAGAAGAAGGCTGCGATGAAAAAGCTTCGAGAAGAACACTTGGAGAAGCGGAAGAAGGATTCAGAAAAGAGGAAACAGCAGAGGGAAGCTGAGTGGAATCTGCGTAAAAAAGAGCTATCCTCCGGCAAAAGAGGCGCCTCTTTGCTGATCCAGTCTTCTAAGGAAAAGTACTCGTCCAAAGCGCAGGCAGGTGGTGGTAAAAAGGGTCTTATTACGTGGGTCAATAATAAGAAGAAGAGTGTGGGTAATGATGCCACTCAAGAACAAGCAGAAGAAGATAATGATGATGAGGGGGAAATTCTTGGGGATGATGACGATGAGAATAGAAGTCGCAGTGCTAAGACCAAGTCTCTTGCTCTTGAGTCAGGTTATCATCATAAGAAGCGTGGAGAAGATGGCAAGGAAGAGACTGTTAATCTCAATGACTCTTCATCCAAGTTCAAAAACCCAAAAAATTTCCCAGAAGAAACAAACACTTCCCAAAATTATATCCTGCTTTCAACGAATAATCTCTCCGAGGGCAAAGCCTCTCACTGCAAAATAGCTGCATCCGCTTCTATCCTTTTAAAGGCGAATCCCCGAAGCAAAGATGAAGGGAGTGATGAAAGTGCCAATCAACTACAAGATTTACCTGTCAATCAAAAAAGTAATGATGTTTCTTCTTCGCGACCAAAGATCAATAATAATAATAATCGTCAGCATGCAAGACCTTCCATCGAAATTTATCAGCCTGGTAGAGGCTTTCGTAAAGAAAGTCATAAGAAATGAAGTCTTCAAGAAAGTAAGCCATTATATGACTGGAGTGATTTCTGATTTCCCTCATTCTTGTTTTCCCTTAAAGTGGTATCGTTTTTCATTAAGAAGTTTCTCAAAACTTAGGAAATAATTGCTACAGCTCCCTTCTTCAAAACGTTCAAAATTCAACGATGTATGAGATCTTCCTTTTTTCAATTTGTCCATTTTTTGTGGTTTGAAATTAAATTTTGAAACAATACTTACAAATTTTGTAACAATTTAAATCAGAGTATTTGTTAACCCTTTTTGTTTTGTATTTTCAGTGAGAACCTTTAAAATCTGTCAATTTTTGCAAAATATACTGCTTTTGCACATTAGATTGAATCTATAATAATTTATCAAATCCAAGCCATTATGCATACAGGCTTTCCGGCGATTCCTAATTTTTAGGTCGTTCATTGTTTTTTATTCCCAAATTTAGATTAAATTTCATTATATTTAAAGATAAACGTAAATAAACAAAATTTTATTGAATAATTATTTGATTTTAAACGCCGAAATGGTTAATTTATTTAGACCACATGCCTAAATTTTGTAAGAATTATTTACTATTAATATTATTAACAAAAAAATTATTAATTTTTAGACAAATTTGAATTTTGATATTAAATAAATTTAGAGCAGCAGTATTCTTTTTTATTGTTTCATTTAAAATTATGCTTACTTTAAAACCACTTCGTTATCTTTCTTTTACAGAAATAAAGTAGTTTGTTGCTTAGCTATTAACATTACTAATTTTGCCTAACCAAAGTTAACCATGCTTGGCTTAGTAAACTTGACAATAATGGCCAACTGCCGTTCAAATGGTGTATGAGGATTCTTCAAACAGCTTTGCTAGCCTTTGCGTACCGTGTAAAAAGAGCATCTCATGTTCAATTACTGGAGCTACACAACTCATTGGCCATGCTGATGGTCATAGACACTAGAATAAACTCTCTTACCCCAAACAGAAATTGTTGATAGCAGCCAGTCAAATGGCCAATACCAGCAAGCAAGGAGGAGGAGGAGATGTGGAACAAAGAATGTATCCTCATCATCCGCTGTCTGTCAGTGACGAAGTAACAAAAGCACAAGCACTGTGGGCAATATAGATGCTGTGGCAGAAGATGGATCTGAAATGCCATTCTCTCATCTGATATCTCTAGGTAGCGATGGTCTAAATATTAATAAAGCAATATGGAAAGCTGTACAAAGTCATCCAAAAAGAGGTGAATTGTCAGGACTGATACATTTTGTGCTATGCACACTGCGCACCGTGCATAACTCTTTCAAGAAAGGACCTCATGTTTACGGAGAAAATGCTGAACAACTAGCAATTGATATTTTCCCATGGTTTATGGCGCTCATCTGTCAAAGTAAGGACTACAGCCTTACTCTACTAGAGGATCTTGGTCTAAATGAAGGTCCTCAGTTGGCATGTACAGTGTCGGTGGTTGACCCTTGTACCAGCATTGGAACGTGTTCTCGAACATTGGAAACCGCTTTGTAAGTACTTCCTAATAGATCTTCCCAAGAAGAGCACAGAGGATCGCACCAATGCACAGCTGAAAAAGAACAGCAGATATCAAAGGATCTGCCAGTTCCTTTCCATCAAATAGTGTCTTGTACAGGTTCAGTTCCTGGTATGTTTTGGACCTTTGTTTGATCCTTTTCTTATGAAATTTGAGAAAGAAGAGCCAATGATCAATCTCCTGTATGAAGAGTCATCAACATTGTTGAAAACCTTCCTTAACAGATTTGTTATGAATGATGTAGTTGGGAACAGAACAGGACGAAAGCCTCAAGACATTGATATTTATAACAAACAGAATTTAGTCGAAATCAAAGCCATGGAAATAGGTAGCTGGAGAGGCTGTACAATGTACATATATGAAGTTTCCTACCGGGGGGAGGGGGTAAATTATTGGGGGTAACGAAAAATCCTGTCCTCTTTTTTAAACCAAACTTTAAAATATCAGACTAAGTGCATATAGCAAGAAGTTTTCAAGGTTAAATCAATTAATTACCTGATGCTTAGGTAAACTTTTTATTTAGCTAAATCTACTTTTTATTAGTTGGAACACATCTTTTGCTCATGGAGGATCAACGTTTCAGAGTGAATCATTTGCGCCATTGCATGTTCTATGAATTCCACAAAGAAAGCAATGCACAACTGGAGTGAAAAACATTAACGCCGTAATTCCAAAAGGCGTGAGTCCTAGATGGTTTTCAAAATTTAAAGAAGGCAATTTTGACCTTACTGAGAAGTCTCGATCGGGGAGACCCAGTCTTTTGGATGACCAACTTTTGAAAGTAGCAGTGGAAGATGATTCTCGGCAAATAATCAGGACATTATCCCATAAACTCGATGCACCTTGGTCTACTCTTCAGGAGCATCTGAAAAAGCTTGGAAAAGTTTATAGAGAAGGTCTTTGGGTCCTTCATGAAGTCTCTTTAAGCAACAAAGCAATGAGGGCAACAATATGCAAATCACTAACACTAACAAATTTATCTATACTAACTCTAACACTAACTTTAATTCTAACAATATTCTAACTATGCTAACTATAACAAATATAAAAAACATTGTAAAAACTGGACACTTTATAACTTTAATGTTGTCCATTGAATTTTTTGAATTGTTTCTGTCAATGAAGCATAATAAAAGAGCTTCTTTCAAACTAGCTTGCGCTATACTTGAGATAGAAAAAGAAACAAATTCTGAAGAGAGTAGTTATGTTTATAATATGGATAGAGAAACTACTAAAGAAGATGGGGATACCATTCCAAATACTGATTCGCTAGATGAGGGTGACATTGATATATATTTGTCTGCCTCAGATGATGATTCAAAAAGTTCCGTTCCAAAAAGGCAAAAATGTTTGAATGCTTTCATCTTCTCACTCTAAAATGAAAATTAGTCAGCGCGATGATAAAAAGCCAGAAGTTATATTGGATAACAAAAGTAAAATTGGCGTGGATCTTATCGATTCTATAATTGAAGAGTTTTCAACAAGAAGATAGATGGCCTCTTCTTCTTAACTTTAATGTTATTGATGTGTCTTGGTCAAAGGCATATATTCTGATGTCCAAAAACGGATATACAAAGTCTAGAAAAGATTTTTTAAAACTCTTTCTTAGACTTTTGCAGAAAAACTGGCAAAAGTTCGTTTTGGAAAACTACAGACTTCCAAAAGATGTAAAAGAAATTAAAAGAAAAAAAAACGAATAACTCTAAACCTTGTAAGTTTTGTAAGAAATCTTTTTTCGTTCCATACGTCATTCTTGTGATGTTGCTATATGCCCTTAACATCGCTTCCAAGTAAAAGAAAATTTTTGTCATAGTAAAAAACAATGATAAATAAAAAAAATTCTTTTCATAACATGTTTTCATCATGATAAAGTTTTTTTCAATCAAGCATCTACTTAAAATAATATAAAAAGGATAAGTATTGTAATGACAATATAAAAAACGTATATCGCCCCTATACTGCAAATTGTAGTATCATGTCCTTAATATGGAAAAAGTTTTGCTGTACTGTTCATGGTTAACTAAGTAACTTTTTTAGTTAAGCGTTAACGACCAGAATAAACAGACGACATCTATATAAAGCAGAATATTGGTATTAAAAAGCATTAATAAACACATATCATTTTTGTAAAGTTAACATATGTCGACTGTGGTCGATAAGCGGTTAATTAACCGATTAACGACCGAAGTCAACTTTATAAAAATACGATCGTCTGCTTTTATAAATGTTTTTTAAACAAAATCGTCTGCTTTACACTAGATATCGTCTGATTATTTTAGTAGTTAACGGGTTAACCCATTTAAGACCAAGCAAAGCAGACGATAAAAACGCAGACGATTTATATTCAAAGTCATTGAAAAAAGCAGACGAAGATGAAATTACTTATGTTCCAAAATAGGAACATTGGTCGTAAATGGGTTAAACAAATGCTTAACTAACTAATTACCTAACCAACTTGTTGCACTAAGATCACTACGTTGTTTAGTTATGTTAAGTAATTGTTTGCGACGTTCGCATTCAACCTTACGGATAACGTGGTCCCGTCTGCGATACAGAATCCAAGATCTACGCGGACTTTTCATCCCACTAAAAACCTAAGAACAGGCATTGTACTGCATAACTATACCTTTATATATAAGGTTTTACAAGAATATATATGTCAAATATATGAATACAGCGGATTCAATGCTAACACAAACGCTCCCAAAATGGGAAACAATCTTAATGTCTAGTTTTAACTTGATTACTATCAAGGTTAGAATCAGTCGCCAGAGCATTCTTCCCCATCGTAAAAAACGTTGAATTCTTCAGAGGAAGAAAACTAGGATAAAAAGGTGGCCTGACGGAATGTAGGTTGTCCGAAAATCAAAAGATATGAATTTAAAATCGATACGCTAAAAATGCAAATAAAAGAAGATATGTAATGCCTTTATACATACTATTTACAAGCTTGCAAAATTAAACAATTTGCTACAACTTAACATCGATTCAATTTAAAAGTGCGCGCTTTGCTCTCTGTAGGTGTGAGTTAAGTGCATTTCCTGGAGACAGGCATTTAGGAGGAGCTGACGGTCATGATCACGATGAACTCACAATGCCACACATTCAAGGTCATCTTCACAACTACTTCGCATTGATTCAGGGAATAGAAGTGAGCTTGTCAAGCAGGGAAACTTTCAACTTCGACGAATACGAATCGCTGCTCTCGTCCTTTATCCTCTTTCACAAATTTAATGGCGATGCAAAACTATGAAGTTGATGCGACACAAGTGAAAGTTAAAGTTCCCCTCTCCGCCACAAAGTTTTACGGCAGGATCCCAAAGTCGGCATTTTTGGAGAAGAATTTGGCTCTGCTCTTCTTCATTTTTCTACTCTCTCTCCTGCTTCTCTTCAAGGTTTCGAGTTCTCTTGCACAAACAAACGCTAACGCTTATACCAACTCCATTCGCCGCACAGCTTCTTTTCTTTCCAAGAAACTTCTCCTCTTCCAAGTAACAATACTTTTTCGCTTTCATTTTCCATATTTATCACTTACAATTTTTCCGTATTTAAAACTGTTTTTTAGCAGATATCTGATAGTTTTCTGAAACCAATATTAAAATGTAATCTGTCTATAATTTTTCGTACTAATTGTTTACCCCCCCCCTTTTTTATTATGAAAAAGTTGGATAAAAATATCTCTGAAAAATTTTTTTACCAAAAGGATAAATAATTTTTTTTACTTGGTTGGTTAGTTAGTGAGCTGGTTAGTTAGTCAGTAAAATACTTAATTAGTTCAATTAAACATTTTAAGGCAAGAGAGGGATGGATAACCAATGAGTAACAACATTTTTGTAATAAGTACTAATAATACATTTTTCATACATCTTTTTCATAATAAAATTTTTAGTGATATTTTATATTCTTTCTAATAAAAATTGAAGGGAGGGAAGAACCTACAAGTAGCTCATTTTTTTGCCTTTCCAATACGCTTTAATTTTATCAAGAAGCATCGTTAGCATGTAAATAGTGGCTTTTCTTTTAAGAATAAAAGACCAGTCATTTGTTTTAGCTCTTAATTTATTATTTGTGTGCAATGGATACCTTTTTAAGGAATATTAGCAAATTTGTAACACAACTGTCAAAATTTCTTATCAAAAATGAGAAAACATTGTGTTTAAAACTCTTGAATGATGACTTACATTTGGAATTTTAAATACAAAGATTTTGCTTTTGGAACAAGGACAGATATCGAATTAAAACCTATAGAATAACGCGAACAAAAGATACATGTAAAGAAGTGTATATATTTAATAAATACAACTTTCATTTAAATAAAGTAAATGTGAACCAATTTTGGATCGGAAATTGTAAAATGGATGTGATATTAGAAAAATTTATCAGATAGCGATATAATTTTAATTTGTAATAATAAAAAAATCTTCATCACTAATTAATTAAAGAATTTTTTTTGAGGTACGTATTTTCTTGAAATGCTTTTGACAATTCCTATCAAAGTCACAACTTTACAATAACCTCAATAATTTTAACTTCTTTAATAAGCTGATACCTTTTTCATTGACATAAAATATATTATATAATGTATCTATCATATACAGTTTACATTTTCTTATATTTAAGATGAATAAGTATTTAAAAATTACCCTCGATTTTAAATTGCTTCTTCAAATAGCCGTCCTCTATCTTGAATTCGCACTTTAGTCTTTTTTAAATACAAACAGATTAATATTATTTAAAAAAATTTGTATAAAAATAAGTATAATTATTAAAAAATAAAAAAAAACAGTTATTTATTAATAAAAAATTGTTGGCAGATGGCCTAGTGATATAATATCGGGGGTGTCGATCCAGACGGTCTGAGTTCGATTCCTGAGTGTGAGCATCTCTCTGTCCAACAGCTATGCAAGTTTATTCTCCTCTTGGATGCGATACCGAAAACTAAAGAAAATGTAATTGTAGCACTTATCATAGATAAATTTGCTGCAACCCATAATGATCCAAAAATGGACAGCAGATTATGTGCTCTTCTAAATGAAATCAAAGTAATTTAATAAAGTCGTTTACTTTATCTGGTACTTAACAAAAGCAAGGTTTGTGTCGAACTTTGATGAACAGATGAGATTTTATGTTGGAGTTAAACTCCATACTATTCCTCAGCATCCTTTCTTCAAAATGACCGTTAGATTATTTCGCGAAAATCTAAGGCAAGAGGATGTGTTCAGCAAATGTCATTTAATTGGATGAAGGTTCAAAGGGAACAAGTCTTTTTTTCTGAGAAGAACTCTATTCCCTCAAAAAGATTCGATTTTCCGAAATTATCTTCCAAAATGACAATCTGAGGAGATATTACGTAAATCCTTCCAGATCAATAATTTACTGGCCCTATTGCTGAAGACACTCGGTGGATGTCGGTTTTACAATTCAGGAGAGTTGGTTTAGCAAGACTGCTTCATGCAACAGTAAAACCCCAAAAGTTCTCAACTTTGAAAAAAATGAAGAATTTAAATTAATCAAAAATAACAAATTTTTCAAAAATAACAAATTGTGAATGAGGAAATCTTTTTCTGATCTCAAATGTGTAGAATTAGAAACGGTTGATAAGTTTTTTTGCGAACTTTTAAGAATGAGTTAAGTTTTTAATTTTTGGCTAGGTTTTTAAAAGGTTATTATGGGTTATGATAGATTTTAAGTATAATTTCTTTTTATTTTAGTCCAGAATTCATCATCTAAGGAGGCTGAAAAGACATAGAAGAGCATTTTTTCGTAAGTCTTTCACTTTGTTGTGTTATATATTAGAGAGAGATGTATAGGATATCCCGACCCGCAGCTGCGAATTATACACAAAATTTTTTACATCCTCTTAACATTACCCAAAATTTTAATGAAAGTATTTCTTTAATAAATATCCTTGCAAGATTTAGGGGGCGTGAGTATGGTTGGTTAGATAGTGGATTTCAATAACTCAAGGTCTTGGGTTCGATCCCACATCAAGCCTACTTTCTTCATAGTTCGATATGAGCGGCGCAATTATGCCTTTTCGATGACAACACCCCACGCTACCTTTATCTTTAAGATAACACATATACATTGACATCTTCTCTCTGAATTTTTAAGAAGTATAGAACTTGTGTTTGTCTATAATAGGAATTATGATATCGGCATCGGCATTCGCTAAAAAAATAAATCTGAGATCCACTAGGATATCAAATTTGATATTGAAAGCTCGAAAGCATTAACTTCAAAGTTGTTCGCATAATGATTCTAGTTAAATTTATATATAAATCTAAAAAAAAGAAGATTCTAGTTAAGTTTATATATAAAGCATGCTGTTTTTCGCTTGTTTGTTATTTTACTAAATAAAAAAATCATTTTTTCCAGTATTTATTTGATTTATTTGATGAGCCTGAGAGACCAAATAAAACGTTTCGAGGTTTACGTATTTAAAAAAAATTTTTTTGTAAATTCTGATTTGATTCCTGATAATGACATAGATACCTTTTTTCTTAATTTTCATTTTTCTAACACTGGTATTAATAGGCGCCGGATTCTAGCAAAATTGCAACACATGTAGCACTTAAATACTGAACTGGCAATTTACTTCAAAAAGCAATGAACTAATTAACGTGCAGTTGTTTAGCTAGATTTAACAAGCTGGATAAGTATATGAATGAGGACTAAATATTTTGAAAAAGTGATTTCTTAACTATTCCTCTAACTAACAAGCTTACTATCAAGTCAATGTACCTACAATAACTAACTAGCTAAACCAATATTAAACCTTTTTAGTTCGGCCAAGGCAGACGCTTTTGATTAATCTCTATTAAATTCCATTGGAAATCCGAGTTCTCCTGATAAGCAATTTTTGATAAGCATACTCATCATCTAATCTCTTTTTCTAGTCACTTTGTTAACATACGAAAGAATTATGCACTTAACTTGTTAACTTTGACTAAGCCCCCTTCAATTTGCTGAAAATACAAGTTATTTTAGTGCATTTTTCTTCGCATCTAACCTACTATCATTTATATCTTCTTTTTTTCATTTTTAGTTCCATGCGTATGTGTTCATGGTAAGCCAGGCCGGAAAGGCCCTTCTGGTCGTAAAGGTCCACAAGGAAAAAAGGGAGAATCTGGAGATCAAGGAATCCCTGGAGAACGCGGTCCAAAAGGACCTCCAGGCCCCGATGCTCCTAAAGGATCAAAGGTAAGTTGTCTTATGCACACTATGAATATAAATATAATTCAAATACCACGGACCTGTCTGCCATAGTCATAAAAGTCTCTAGAGAGCATTGTCAAATTTCGCTCTGAAAAACTCGTTTGCAAAGTCTCAATTAAATTCAAAAGATCAAGTTTCTTTTGAATAAATGTCGTATGAGTCAACTTCTTCCCAAATAACTCTGCTTATTTCAAATATTTGGTAAATTTAAGAAAATATATTAAAAGCGAACTAACTTTGTCTATGATTTGTTATAAAAATGTAGCAAAACTAAAAAAATCCTGATTAACGAAATCTTGAGTTTTTCACAAAACTATTCAAACACTAAATTCTTCAATTTTTCTCGACTTTAAGGTAATTTACATTTGCATTTAACACTAAAATGTATTTAAATAAACATTTTTCCTTGAAAAATCAGAGGGCGGAGGGGGCAAAACTGAAAAACTTTTATACTATTAAACTCGGTTTTCAAGAAATATATTTTTCATTTTACTAAAACAGTATGTACATTTTGAAGAGAGGAAATTTTATAATCTTTAAATAAATTAGAGGAATATTGAACAAATTTTCGAATATTTAATAATTTCAAGCGAATCTACCTTTTTATTAAAGTTAAATTACTTTAAGATTAAAACAGATTTTTAGACACCCCCTTCCCCCACACACACACTAGAGCTTTTGATTTCTCGATAAAATTTAATTCTCGAGAAACGAGAAAAAAATATATGATTCTCAAGACTCGAGAAAAGTTTCGAGAAGTTAAAAAATATTAAAAATATTTTACGAAAAAAATATTTTGTTTTATTAGTAAAATAACTTTTTAAAAAAACAAGAGCATTTAAAGTTTCGTTTTTCAAACTCAATCGTTTTGGAGATAAAATTCTTCCGCATTGACAAGAGGTTGGTTGGATGCATAAAAGAGAATTTTTTAACAATTGCATCGATTCTGATAAATCAAAATTTTTGTTTTGTTTGAACATCTGTAGTTCTTCTTCTATTGTACTAACTTTTTCTTCTTTTTTATCATACATGAATTCTTTAATTTCTCTATCTAAGCTTTGAGTTAGAGATTCTTCTTCAAACTCATCAACAGATTAGACTTGAATTTGGCTTTCTTGTATAACAGTTCCATGCTCCCAATAATGAGAAAAAAATTTATCAAAAATATTTTTTGCACATTCTAAAATTTATTAAAAATTTGAATATTCAAATGTTGATCGTGCATTACACATTATTTTATTTTTTATTAATATTTATTCAAAATTTAACATGTTTTCAGTAATAAAATTTTTTTTTAATTCTTGAGTATCGACAAAAATTTCTTGAGAATCAAGAAATAAAAAAATTATAAAATTCTTGAGAGATCTTGAGACAGAAGCTCTAACACACACACACACAAATGACTAGGGAGACAATATTCAACTTTCTGTTCGTATTTTGCTAGATGTAAGATATGATTTACCTCATTCGGGGAGACGATGTTACAAAAGTTTACCTATATTTTGGCAATTTGCACGATTTAAAAGAATATATTTGTCAAATAATCAAAATAAAATTCTGTTAAAATCATATCACCAAACCTTTTCAAATTTTTTGAAAATTGTTATAAAAAAATTAATAAAATAAAGACAAGCTCACTTAAAGATTGGCTTTTTCAAAATTTTTTATTGAAAATGTAGAAGAATTTAGCTCTCTTTTGATGCATACAGAAGTGAGATGGCTCTCGAAAGGAAATGGTTTCCGAAGATTTTTTGAAATTTATAAGAGCATTTTAGAATTTTTCGAAGATGAAGATAAGGAAACATATGATAACATATGTTCAATTAAAAACGATATTGCTTATCTGGCTGATATTTTGGAAAAATTCAAGGATGTTAATCTCAAATTTCAAGGAAGATCTTCAAACATTATAAAAGCTAAGGGAATTTTTGGTGGGTTCATCAACAAATTAGAGGTATTCGCTTCAAGTTTACGCCGCCATGACTCTCATCACTTTCCCAATCTTAATTCTATTTTTAAAGACATAAAAATTGATGATGATGTTATAAAAGTGTACTTTGATCACATAAATTCATTAAAATCCGATATTGAGCAGCGGTTCAAAGACTTGATTGATGTTCAAGTTCCTGAATGGTGTTTTGATCTTTTAAAGCATGCATGGGCAGCCTTTTTTCTCATATGGGCAAAAAAAATTTTTATACAAGGCCACGGGCCATAAACAAAAGAAATGAAATAAATAATTATGCACCTGCTATCTATATCTCTTTATTTTCTAAATACTTCAAATTGGACATCTATAGATATATTTTTATCATGAAATTGCATATTTTTTAAAATAAAAAATAGGTAAATGAAGATTTATTGAAGTTAAAGCTTGAAAAATCCTATTTCAGTGTGATATTTGAGTCTGATACTTCTTTACCAGTATTTCAATTCTAGGAGAAATGTTTGAGGCTACCAGTCTCAGGTTATTTTCAAGGTGCTCATCCGTAAGCCTTGATCTTGTTTTTGATTTTGCAAATTTCATTTTTGTAAAAAGCTGTTCACATATATAAGTGCTACAAAATAGACACATTTTCTTTCTTGCAAAATCTTTCATATTTGGAAAAACTTCTTGAGAAAGGCTTTTATAAAACTCTAATAATGAAAAATCTCTCATCTTTCTTTTCAAATCTTCACTTCCCTGAAGGTCAAGTAATTCAATTTGCAATTTCTCAGGAGCATCTTTGACATCTACATCAAATGGTGAAGAAAAAATACGCAGGTCAACTTCTTGTGATCTGAAATCTGCAAATCTAGAATCAAGTTCTTTGTTGATTGATTCAAGCTCGTCAGCATAGGAAATGTAGTTTGCTTGAAAATGATTTTTCAATGTGGGAAAATGAAATGTATTACCATTTCTAAGTTGCTTTTCCCATAATTTAATTTTTGTTTGAAATGTTCGAATATGCAAAAATAATTCATGCACGAATTGATCCTTTCCTTGCAATTTTAAATTTAAATCATTAAAATGGCTTGTGAAATCAACAAGAAAAGCAAGATCCATGACCCAATTATCATCCTTCAATTCTGGAATATTTTTGCCTTTGAAATTCATAAACATTACAATTTCGTGCCTCAAATCATAAAATCTTTTCAGCATTTTGCCTTTACTCAACCAGCGCACTTCTACTAAATCTCCATATTCAGCTTCGATATCTTCGAGAAATTCTTTAAATTGGCGGTGGTTTAGTGCCCGAGATTTGATAAAATTGATACATGAAACCAGTGTAGACATGACGTGTTCAAATTTAATGGATTTGGCACATATGCTTTCTTGGTGAATTATACAATGAAAACACAGAAATCTTTTATATCTATATTCAGAGAGATCAGTTTTGCTCTGATATTTGCAACTAATCCAGATTTACTTCCAACCATTGCCGGCGCACCATCTGTTGATAAGCCTATAACTTTTTGATAGTTAAGATTAAATTGCTCTATTAAAACATTTAATTCTGTGAAAATATCTTTTCCTGTTGTTGTACCCTTCATCGCTTGGAGGCCTAACAGTTCTTCGGTAATATTGAAATCTTTATCTATTCCACGTATAAATACTGCAAGTTGTGCCGTGCTTGATTCATCAGTGCTCTCATCCATCGCTAAAGAAAAATATTCAAACTTTGAAGCAAGTTCCTTCAAAACAGTTTCTATATCGGCTCCAAGCTCGTCAACCCTTCTCGTTATTGTTCTACGAGACAGACTAATAAATACTGTCTACCTCTTTTTTTACAGCTGGAAATATATTAATATCTGCAACTGCTTGTAAACATTCTTTCACGAATTCAACATCAGAATAATACTTTGATTTTTTGGCGATCTTTTGACTAATAATAATGTAGCTTGCATGAATAATAATATTATCTGCATCATCGCGCTTCTTAGTAAAAATTGTTTGCTGCTCTTTTAGATCTTTAATCAGTTTTTCGACTTTTTGCTTCCTATTTATGCCTTGCAAATTATCATACATAGATGCGTGTTTGGAAACATAATGTCTTTTTATATTATATTCCTTGATGACTGATACAGATTCCAAACATAATAAACATGTTGGCTTTCCTTTAATTTGAGTGAAAAAATAGTCACTTTTCCATTTTTCCTGGAATAATTGACATTCATCATCCACCTTTCTTTTTTTTGTTGACAACATTTTGGGAATTTAGAATGTTATTAAAACAATATATTTGATATATTCTTGTAGTTTATGACCGTTGTGATCTTTATCATAAAGCTAAAAACATAAAAGCAAAAGATTAAAAAATGTATGTATATTATAACAAATTTGTGAAATTTAAGATAATAAAAAAATTTATAAATATTCGTTGCGGGCCGGATTAAAACTGTCAACGGGCCGATTTTGGCCCGCGGGCCGTAGGTTGCCCATGCATGTTTTAAAGTTTGATGTCCAAGAAATGAATTACAAAATTTAAGAAGAAATGATTGACCTACAAAATCACATTGAATCAAAAGCTTCATTCACTTTATCAGGATATGAAAAATTCTGGGTAGAAAGGCGATTTTTATATCTGAACGTTTGGAAGGAAATGAAAACCTTATTTTTCGCATTTCCTTCGACATACGTGGTGGAAACGGGTTGTAGTGCTCCGCTATATCTGAAAAACAAACAAAAATAAATTAAAAATTGATGAGACAGGGGACTTGAGACTTAAATTTACAAAAATAAGTCTTAATCTGATTGAAATAATAAAAAATCATCAGCCGGAAGTAAGCCATTGAATTTTCAAGGATTTTTCATGGTTCATATTATTTTCAATTTAATTTTGCTTTTTGCTTATTTTATTCTAAAAAAATATTTTCTTGTTTCACTTTTTAAACCGTTAAACATGGGTAGGCGATGAAAAAAATTTCAGTCAAAGGGGCGTTGGGAGAAAAAGTTTTAGAACAAATGGTTTAGTCTATGAGTCAGTGAACCTCCTATTATGCGTACATTGAAGAGAATAAGTTTATCTAAAGCAATATCTTCTCTGAGATCAGTAGCTCTAGGATTCTCTTTAAGTTTTGTTTAGAAGGTCTTGAAGATTATGTATACTACGATCAGTAGATATTAATTTTAGGGCCATCGATCTTTACTTAAAGTTTCCCACGCAGGGCACAAAAAGTCCTTGAATTACTAACTTATGCTCGCAGCCTGATAAATCTACTAGGATACGCCTTGCACAGTTCCCCCTTTTACAGGGTGCAAGTGTATTTTAACTTGTTCCGGAAGTATGCCACGGTAACCTCATGGATATTCTTTTTCTGTTTTTCTTCTGAGGAAATGAGCTATTAGGTAGCTACACTCCGCACCATCATAATCTAAGAATGGAGCCATTGTATCCAATTTTTGGGATCAGCTAGTTCTCAGCGAAAGATACTGAATTAATAAGAGTAGAGGCATTCTTGTGTTCTCCGTTGAATTTCGACAATAAATTTTGGGTGAGTGCGCAATTTGATAAAGTATATGCTTTGTTCGCCAACCTGACGTTGTACGGTTCCATATCAATGAGGCCTTCTTGTAGGAGCAACGCCTCAGAGCAGTAGGACTTTTCACTGAATAACTCTACATTTTCATTGACTAAGGTTAGGCAAATTCTTTTTTTATCTTGCCACGAACAATGAGTTCGATTTCATCTATTGAATATAGAACTAGAAGGCATAGTCGTCGATTTAACGAGAGCTTGTAAAGCTTGACCACTTTGGTGTGATGATAATGAGTTTGTTTGATCAAGTATATGCTTTTGATTCTATATACTATATACTGTCTTTTTTGCCATGGATAGTTTCTTTCTAGAAGCAAATTCGATCAACATCGGAAACAAGAGCTAAAGAAGGTCATAAAAATGAGGTGATGAGGATTGAGGAGTATAATTAACTATTATAAAACAAACGTGAAAGAAGAAAATCATTTTATTAACAATATATCATTTTTAGAGTGATAAAGCAATTTACATGTCAAACATTCAGCCTTCTTGACTTTTCGTTGAAATAGTTCAAAAACTCGAAAACTCTTTTAAGGGTCAAAAACTTCTCTCACAGGATGCAGTGCTGATTCCTATTGTTAGAGCAGCTTGATTCTCAAAAAATACTCTAGACTAGACAATTTTATAATATATTTATTGAAACTACCAATGTACAAAGAAAAGACTTCTTCACAAGCGCACTTTATCGGATGTAATTCATTTAAAACATATTTAAGCTTTTCGAAAATTTAGTGGGGGTGAGGGGTGGAGGGGGCTCTGGTCAAAAATGGGGGGCTCAAGCCCCCAAAATAAATTGGGTGCGCGAGCCCTGTAATGAAAAAGGAATTTATTTCTTTTTTTAGACGATAATTTCTCACGGCATATGTGTAAAAAGAAGATTGATTGTATTTATTATTTAAAAAAATTTATTTTCATACTAAACTGAAATTTAAGATTTATAAATTTCAACTTAAAACTTTCTATTTTTAAAAATTATATACAAAGTAGATAAATATTTATTTTTAACGTATACTGGAATTTTATTTAAAAAACAAATTTTCATTTTTTTTGGTAAAAATACCCGTTTCTTATTCTGATAATAGAAACATCTTAAGTTGCTGATATAAATTAAACATAGCAAACGCAGCAAATATTTAACTTACCCATAATTAATTATATCTTTCAACCAAACCAAACATACAACCATGACTCGAGGAATGAAACCAGCATGATCAGTTCGGTATAAAACATATATTTAAAATTTGAATCAATATTTTTGGAGACACATTTTAGAAGTAAACCACAAGTTGGTTTAACATTTATAGGTGTCTTCAAATCCTAAATGTAAAAAATGAGTCCAGAAATGAAACTACCATGGCCGATTTACTATAAAAACTTATATATAAAATTGGAAGGAATATTTTATTAGATATATTTCTAATCAATCAAAATTTTGATTGATATTTCCTAAAAAGTAGACATGATTATTGAAAAAATTAAATATATAAAGTGTTATGCGTTCAAAACTGTATATAATTATAAATTTTCAAAAGGAGTATCTAATATAAGAGCCTAGGTTATGACTTATGAGGTTAACTAAAGATAATGTCAAAATTTTCATTTTGACCTTTTCATTTTAATTGACAGTTTTTCACATGAAATCAGCCAATTTTGTACAATTAATTTTTTAGTGACAGAGGTGGGGGCGTTTTACGCCTCCATCACTAATAGGGTTAAACTTAGGAGTAAACCCAGGGTTATTTATTGAAGTAGAGTAGAAATGTATTCTAGGAAAAGAAAGATTAAAAATGTTCTTAAAAATAAGCAAGAAAAAGGGAAAAACAGAGGAATAAAGTCAACAGAGCTAAGATTATGAAGAAAAAATTTGTAATTTGAAGAAGTGAAAGAACGTCTGAAGTAAAGAATATTTTAAAAAGAATTAGAGTTGTTGAAAAAATTATCAACCTTTAAAATGTTAGCAAATGATCGGAAAAATCGCCTAACAAATTGAAAGATTCTAGCGCCCCAGAAAAATTTAAGAAAATATACTCAATTAAGATCAAAGAAGAATGAGTATACTCAGTTATAATAAAAAAGCATTAAAAAAACAAATTCAAAAATTCAAAGGACGAAGCTAGAGAACCAGAAGAGAGTAAATTAATGTTAAAATCACCGCAAATCAATGAATTGTTGGAGAAATCTTGATCAATAAAAAGATGACTGAAATATGAAAAAAAAATTATATATATTGGAAGATGGCGGACGATAAACAAAGAGGATCTTCAGAAATTTAGAACCGAGTTGAAATTTGGTCATTAAGATACAACACGTATTACTCGGAATTGCGAGAAAAGAAGAATCACTCAGACAAAATGGAGAGCAATTCCACCCTTTCGTGAAATACATAATCGAAACTATTTAGAGAAAAATTCAAGTACCCGGGTTGCCAAATTTCAGAAAAGGCAATAAAAACAAAAAAAGAAGCTAAAAGATTTCAGAAATAATTGAAGGAGTTCAAAATTAGAAGGGAGACTTCGAACATTCAAAGGAAAGACTTTCAATGAATTCTTTTTAGATGATAAGTTAAATTCCGTTGGGATAAAAAGGTGTTCGAAAAGATCCTGAATCTCTAAGATGAGAAAAAGTATTTAACATCATAATGAAATCATTCAATAAGATAAAGATTGAGAATTTAAGCAATTGATGTCTTTTCTCAAGTTGTTAAGGGAAGCATAATATACAGAGTTTGATGCATGATCGCTTTCGAACGTGTTTAAGGAACAGCGTATACAAGAATATTTTTGAGGATCTTTAACGGTTCACTCATTAGACTCATGAGATAGAAATCAAAATTTACTCAGATATATCTATAATATATAGATAGATATAGCGTTTGCTGCATATTTCCAGACATTCGCATTTTGCCCATAATTATTACATTTAAAGCAAACTTTAATATAGGGAGATAATAATATTCAAAGCTATAAGCACGGCAATTGAAGTGTATATATGTATTTATTATTTAATAAAGTGAAGGCTTGAAGCGTACACCAATTTTCCAAGAATTAGAGTTCTTTGTCTTGAACTTGTTAGACAGGGTATCAAGGCACAGCGCATTTGGGGTGTGGGTAAAAGAAGAATTACTTTTTGCTTTTTTAAATTTAGTGATATAAAAATTATTTTTAAACGCCTGTAGACAGTTTTTCGCTATTTTTTCAACCTCCTCATTACTATTATCATCTGTAAAAAATTGGCGATAACAAGAGATAAGGAAGGATCAAAGCTTTTTTGAACCGAGTTGAAGTCTACATTTTTTCTAGCAGCAATGTCAGCATTAGTGGCCCTGTACGATGCGGTGACTGGAGGATACTTAGAGAGAGCCTTTATAATAATATCATCAGAGTTGGCACTTATTGTATTTGACAAATTAACTTCGATTTCATTCAATCGAGAGTTTAGAAAATCAGGAGGTCTTTTTTTACGTCTTTCCAAATTTTATTAATCAAATAGTTGAAATGTTTTATAAGAGTATTCATTTATTTAAGCTGCATTTAAAAACAAAAGAGAAAAACTTGAGATAACAATAATTGGAATCTTTGAAGATAAAAACAATTCAATGCAGAGAAATTCGTTAGCCGCTATTTATTCAATTTAGAGGTAGCATTGTCTTTTTTGTCCAAAAAATCTCACTACGCCGTTCAATAAAATGCCGAAAAATTATTTACAGAAGTGTAATCTTGTAATAAACATTGAAGAATGACATTATTTTCAAAGTGCTTGTTAGCTCATTTTACACAATCTTTTAACAAACTGACATATTGACAAATAGATTTGATGAAAGATCTAAATTTGTCCTTTTTTTAAGATTTAACATTTAATTTTTTTGAAGGTCCTGTCGCGTAAAATGAAAAATAACGTACTTAAAGTAAAACTGCTCTCTATATAGGTAAAAAAACAAGATTTCCAAGAGATCATAGAAGAGAATGGAAGGGTCATGCATTTCTTAAAATGAGAGATGTGTGTTCTTGGGTGCGTCGAAATATTCGATTGAATAAAGTTTTCATTGAACTCACTTTCATTTTTATATCTCATTCTTTTTACTTATAATACATGATGTTTTTTCAGGGAGATGATGGAAAACAGGGAAACAAAGGTCCAAAAGGATCCAGAGGACCTGCAGGATTACAAGGACCTCCGGGTAAATTTAATCTATCTCGATTTATGCAATTTTTTCCTCTTGATCTTACTTTTTTTTGCACTTTACACATTTGCATTGCCATTCATGTATTTCTTGGCATGATTTTCGCTCTGCTATTCAGAATAGATGAGCAGAAATGTTTGCTGGCGTCTCTTTGGATATCCTTTTTGAAGGCTGATTTCTTATTCGACTTTGCAATCCATACACGCGGATTTGTACTGCAAAACCTCTACTCGATATAAATTAGCTTTCACGAAATGAAGAGAACGTAAATGCGCACGGATGCAACTTTTTGTTTGATACAATCGCAACTCCAATGCTCCCAGACAGGAAAACAAACGCTTCGTTTATACGAAGAGAGTGCTTTGCTTTTAGCAAGGCTGAAATCCTTTCTCAATAGAACTAACTTGAGCATTAAAAAGCTTTGAATTTTCAGAGGATAAAAATTTAGGTAGAAATCCGCCACAGGCAATCTAACTTGCTCCTCAATAAAAATATTATAAAAAAGGATTGTGTTTTAAAATAAATTTTTCAATAAAATATGCAATATAGTGCTCATTTTAGACATAGGACTGACTTAAAATTGAAAAGTAATCAGAGATAACTAACTACTTTATTCAATTACCCTCACATCTAAATCATCGCTAAATTTGGCATTTCCTTTATAGACATCGATTGAGAGACCCTGTTTTAACATGGAAACAACTCTAATGCATGTACAAACAAAGAGATCTTGGCTACTGATAGGTTTGTAGGCTTTTCAGTCAGTGTGTTCATTTTAATTAGTTCAATTAGGACGATTGAATAATCATATACTATAATTGATCTGATAATAATCGCTGATAGCAATCAGTAAAACTTCAAACACATGGTAAATATTAGAAACTATTTCGATTCTCTTGGCTGATAAAGTAAAAATTGAAATGATTTAGTCTCTTATGTCAAAATATCAAAAAAATTATAAATATTACATGTAAAAAAATATATATGCTAAAGTTTAAAAAAAGTTGTAGGAAACAAAATTTCAAAAGGACCAAATAGAATCGCAAAAGGACAACATAGAATTGCAAAAGCATGCACAAAATAGAACTGAAAATGGTATATATTTTTTACAAGTTAATGCAGATTATATTTCATAATGATAATATAGATATAAAAGTTAATTTCGTCAAGGACTGAGCATCGTCATTACACTACTTTTCCAATACGTGACTTCGTAGTTTTAAAATTAGTTTGCTTAAATTTGTATGATCCAATGTTTATTAATGCTTTTATAATTTTACAAATTATCCCTAACTTTTTTGAAGAATTTAATTTTTAGAGATTAAGTGGAGTCAGAGGGCTGAGTAAAGATCCTAATCACGAAGAAGTATTGTGTTACATTAAATACTGTGATTTTGTAGAACAAAGAATGAATATTTTTATGAATAAACAAATTTAAATACAGTTGACCCCCCGTATTCGCGGAGTTAGGTTCCAAAACTAATCGCGAATAGTGAAAATCCGCGAATATATGTTACCATTTTAAAAATGGTTTAAAATGAAAATTTACTTTCATATTGAAGATATAATCAATATACTTGTTTTTTTAAATTAACTAGGCTTATTCTTTTTATATACACTAAGTTATAATTTATCAGAAATATTTGTAAAAATTTACTAGAGTAAATGGCAAACACACAAAAAAATTAAAAAAAGCGAGACTAGTTTAACTGACATGATCAGATAATTGATTGATTATTTTTTACAGGCTGATAAAACATAGTAATTGGAAGTTGTGTTTTTTGTTTTTTCAGGTTTTTAAAAAGATCAACATACGGTTTGAAACAAGAAACAATTGAATTACAAAACTGTGTAGAAAATTTGCAATTGTGAATTTTTTCCAATAATTTGTTAATTGAAAGTTTTCATCTGCATCCATTTCCATAACTAAATGTTGAACAAAGTTTTGGAGATAGAATGCTTTAAAAGAGCGGATAACACCTTGATCTAAAGGCTGGATAAGAGAAGTTGTGTTTGGAGGTAAAAATTCTATAGTCACTCCTTCAAATTTAAGATGTGCAAAATGTTCACTAACATTATCCATTATAAGAAGCATTTTGAAATCCATATTTACACTAGTAATATACTTTTTAACTTGAGGAACAAAATTGAACAAAAACCATTTTTGTAATAACGTTTTGGTTATCCAAGCTTTTTTGTTAGACACCCAAAAAACGTGCAAAGAATCTTTATCTTTATTTTTAAGAGCTTTTGGAGTGAAACTTTTATTGATAAAGCCTGGTTTCACCATATAACCAGAAGCATTACTACACAAAATAAGAGACACTCTATCTTTTTGAGTTTTAAAAGCTGAGGTGGAACTTGTTAAACAGAGTATGCTCAACTACTTAAACTACTACCTGGGAACCATCCCTAACTTATTCAAGATCCTCACCCGTGGATATCAGCCAAAAGACAAAGACGCTCATAAATTCTGGCTTCTACTTTGGAACCGGATACAAGTACCTATAACGCTTCAGAATATTCCTACCTACAACAAATGTATCTATGTGGACGCAACCGAATCACAAATTGGCATTTGTATCAGTAGAAGAAACTACTGCCTCAAATTCAACTCTTTTCAAAGAATTGAAACTATGGAAAGTATAGCCATCGCTATCGCTGGCACATGGAAAGCAGACCAATGGAAAATCTACGATAGCAAAACTGCAATGGGAAGCTGGAGGAATGGAGGAAGTTCAAGTAAAAACTTAGACTTAAAAAAATGCAAACATCAATGAACTAAAGTAAATTTTTTTATTTAAATCTAATTATCATAAAACTAAAAAATATTTTTGAAATATTTTTAATAAAACTCTAAAATTATGAAAAAGAAACTTTTTAAAGTAATTGTAATAAAATTTTTAGATTTAAAAGTTTTAGAAAAAGAAAGAGGAATTTTTTTAATTTTCTGTTGAAAAATCGCGAATGTGCGTATTGAATCGCGAATACGCGGAGGTCAACTGTACTCATAAAAATGTTACCTGTATAGAGTTTGATAAAGAAAACTACTATCATGAAAACTTATGATGAAAATGATTAAGAGAGAACATATTGACTTATTTTTAATTAATAGTGCATCTGTCATGATATGATTAGCTGATTACCTACACTTAGAGAGGAGGCACCGGAATTGAAAAGTTTTTGCCCAACTATCGATACCAGTTTAGGGGAGAGGTCTTCATTAAGTAGTATTAGCAGTATTTCGAATTTTGTCCCCGTTGGCCCAGTATTATGAAACCTTGAATGCCCCACACGGAATACACATATATAGAGATGTATATATATATATATATATATACAATTGCAGTCAATTTCTTTGAGCGTTTCCCAGAGTATGTGTTGAATTGGGAGTTGATTTGAGGCTTGAGAGTTGTGCTGTAGCTCGGTTCTTTACATATGGGGGCTTTGTCAAGAGTGCTCATTTTTGATTGGATGTGGTTTAGATGCCCTTTTAATTGGATGTGGTTAAAGAAGTGCAGACCTAGCGCTTTATCTTGACGTGTATGTGTTTTGGAGGCGGGTTATGGCTGGATGTTTAGTCTCGCCAATATATAATTCACAGCATGTTGCATTCGATTTCGCATATGTTGCATATAATTGGCGCGCATTTGTGAATATTTTTCATAAAAAAAAAATGCATCGGTTCAAAGAAACTTTTTTTTAGAATTTTCAAAATTTATTATAAACAGAATTTTTGTCCAATGAACACACCACCATTATTACCCGACATTATACTTCCATTTTAAGCTCTCAATCCCACCACAACTGCAGTGATTATATAAAATCAAATTACCTTGTTTGTAATTCTGATTGTATCGACCTTCTAGCTAAGTGGTTTTCAAAATGGAGTCCGCGTACCGCGTAGAAGTTCCATGGGGATCGAGAAGGGAACACTGAGTGAATCGTTTTTCTCAAAATATTGCACCCAAATTGGGTCATTTGCCATTTTTGCCAATAAGTCACATTTAAAAAGAACTAATAAGGTAGTCTTTGAATTGAGTACTATTTTTTTCTTTTATTGCTTTCCAGGCATAATTGGTAAATGTGCTTTTTCTTAATGTCTAAAAAATGAAATATGACGAGTCACACTTGAAATTTCGTTTTACTGCACTAATGCCTGTGGGGAAGAGGAACATAAATGTCCTTTGTGTTATGAAATGTTAGCATCCATTTTTTAAAGCCCGTCAAGTGAAGCTTGCGCTGGTAGTGAAGTACTCACTCGAGTTTGGTAAACAAAATTATTGGTTGAACGATTGCACAAATTCATGTTTGATAAATAACATCTGAATGTTTTTGCAAAATATTAAGCATGGTTTGAAAAGTTTCAAAAAATATCTGTTGTCAAAAAGTCTATTATCTTGCTGCAAAGATATCATATTGAATGTGCTAACAAGTTCTGAAGTTGTAAAGTTAAAACATATTTTTCTGTTAAACGATACCGTTAGACATCTTAGCCTTGCGTTTACGTACAATATAGACAAGAACCTGGTAGACAATTTTTTATTTTGCGAAACTCATCAGTAGAACAACTGCAAGAGAAACATTTGACAAAGTAATAAATATTTTACAGCACATGGTTAAGTTGGAATCTCGCTAAACAAAAATCTCCAGATGTTATTGATACCCAGTGCGCCGAGCCATAAAACCAGACCCGATGAGTTAAAAATGTTTTCAATGAAGTCATTAAAACAGTGCATTTCATTAAAGCAAATGCTTCAACTATTTTTTATTTTCAAATTTGAAAATCTCTTGCTGCACTCAAACGTGAGGTGGCTTTCCAAAGGAAAATTTTCCAAGGGATACTATGGAAAGAAATCCAGCAATTTCTGCAAAGCAAACTAGACATAATAATAATAATAATAATAATAATTTATTCATTTACACAAGAGCAAAATTACATGAGGAATAAAGGACTTCATAAATTTATACACACATTCATTTAAATAAGAGAAAAAAAAAATGATAAATCTTTAGAAAACTGCAAATTTCCATCACCAGAATGACGAAAAAATTTATTCAATGAAGAGTTTGAAGGTTATATATATTCAATTCACTGAAGATCACTTTAGAGGAGAGAAGACAAAGGGATAAAACTATCCATCGAGATGACTGGTCTCCAAAGTTTATATTACACATATTTAAAAAAAAAACAGAGGGAAAAAAAGACAGCAATAATGAAAATATTTTTTACATATTGAGATTATTTAATATGTTACATATATATATATATAATATGTATATACAGCCTAAAAATGATAAATAATATTTAATTTAATGTATTGTTATTATATATAATTTTATATTTGGATATATTTAAAAGAGAAGAAAAGCGTAGTGAAGTTATTTTAGTAGTAGTTTTACCACGGATTTTCGAAAAAATTTTTTGTTGGAAATATTGAGTTTGTTTAACAATTTATTAGCAAGATTCAATGTCCGAAAGTAAATGTTTCTGAAATTAGAATTTTCATTAAATCTCGGAATGTGCAATTTACTATATTGTCTGGTTAGATGATCATGAACTGAACTATTTGGAACAAAAAGACCGTGATATTCTCCTCGTTTTACATATTGTTTATAATAAAACATGAGGGATGAAACTGAGTTAATTTGATATATATTTAAAATTTTGATTTCCTGATCACTTTTTTCGTTTATGAATTTGTAAAATTTTTTCATTAACTTTGATAGTTTTACCAGATGCGTTTGATTGTTAGAGCCCCATAATAGGTTTGAAATGCATGTAGAATTTTCGGTATCCGGTAATTTCATCGTATAGTAAATTCATCGTGATGCAATACATCGTCGGTATTTTCATCGTATAGTGGTTACATCCCGAGATTTATGGATTAACCGCATAATACGGTGCATTGTCAATGATTTTGAAAATCGTGACCTAAATGATTGTTATTATATCTTAGAGGTATTGCTCATAACTAATTTTTTTTTAATTGCTTCTATTTTTCCAATTTGTAATGAATTCGTTATCTCAATGATCTTTTTGAAATAAGGAATAATTTATTACATATATAAATTTGTATTTTTTTCTTAAAAATAAAGTTTTTTATTAAAAAAACATATGATTATTTTTAGATATAATATACCAAATAATGTATGAAAAGTCGAAGGTTAAAATAGGTTAGGGGGATTTTTATGAAACTAAAAAAAACAAAGATTAATATATATATATTATTTTTTTTAATTAAATTAGATACTTTTTTTGAACTTTCTTTAAATATTAAGAAATTTAAACATATTACAAAGCTATTTAAGTCAGAAAGAGTTATTGTTTTATTTCGTCATTATAGCCTGATAATATGAAAACCTTATATTTAAGAATTAGTTTTTTATGTTATATTAAGAACATTTACAAAAGTTCGTAATAAACTTATAAAAATTATAAAGGGATATTTACAAAAAACATTGAGCGTCAAGCATAAAATTAGTATGACAATGTAATTACTGCACGATGAAAATACCCACGATGTATTGAATCACGATGAATTTACTATGCGATGAAGTTACCACGATGAAATTACAGCGAACCAGAATTTTCTGATGTCCGTTTTCGTATATTCCTATCATTTTTTGTGAACATATTTGAATATATGAATTCCTTTAACCTTGCGCTGCAAGGAAAAGAGAACCGAGTACTCCAACTCCATTGTAATAAAAAATGACTGCTTTTGAAATGAAGCTGGGATAATTGCATTCTTTGACAAAAAAATGTTGCTCGATTTTCGAATATGTTTAATAAAAATGTCCTGGAAGCCATAAAACACCGTGTAACATATATTAGCCCAGAAATTTCTCTTTATTTTCCTAATCTACAAAAATTTGAAAAACACTAACGTTTGCCAGAAATATTCAAAAAAAATACGTTTTCCCACTTGCCTGTTTTAACCCATTTAAGACCAAGCAAAGCAGACGATATCTAAAAAAAACGCAGACGATTTATATTCAAAGTCATTGAAATAAGCAGACGAAGATGAAATTACTTATGTTCCAAAATAGGAACATTGGCCGTAAATGGGTTAAACGATTTACGCATAAATTGGGATTATTTCTATCCTGCCATTATTACAATGCAAGGCGCTTTTAGAGGAATATTCAATGCGTTTAGAGAAAAAACAAACTCTCTCTTTTCTTGTGATGCGAATGAAGATCGAGCCATTTGTGCTAAAGACTTTGGCATTTACAGGAGTAAGCAAGTATGCTCTTGACATTGATTTAGCGGACATCGTGGATAAAAATTTATGGAATATCAAGTTAAAATCATTGACGGCAAATCTTGAAGAAGTTACGCTGCAAAAGGCTATTCCCCTTAGAACACAAATGGAATGCGGTTGAAAAACTCTCCAAACTTATTTTTGAAGCAGGGAGTGCCTTTCCTGACAGATGCAAAGATTGTGTCGTAATTTTATTTTAAATTGGTATACACACATGAACAATTTTTACTTTTTTCATTACGGCTTGCTTTGATAACACAATACACATTTTGAACAATTCTTAAACTGGATATTTTAGCTATAACCGAATAAATAAAATGGTGCTAGTACACAACTAATCAATGTTACATGCTAAATGATTCTCCTTATTAGTAACTAATTTTTCATTGTAAACCAATGGTTCTCAACCGTGGCCCTGAGCGCCACTTCTTGTTTTACGGCCCACTTGGCAAAGAAGCCAACAATATCATATTAAAACAGTAAAAATTGGCCAATTTTATCATTCATGAATAACATGATTTGTTAATTTTATGCTGCATATGCATTAAATAGAATGGCTTCGAATTCAGTTTAAGAAACTAAAATATCAAATTAATTTAGTCAATTTTGCAAAGCTTTGACAAGATTTTGCTGTATTTATGTAAAAAATCGCACCCAATGAGAGTGACTTTCAACAGCCATGCTCTGTCGATGTGGGTGTAATGAAGATAGGAAAATTTTTTAGCTAAAAAGAAAACAGAATTTTCTATAAGAGCATAGTAGCTTAGAGGATTTTCTTCTCGGGAGTGCGGCGGGAATACTATTGTGGTGTTTTGAATTTGCTGCGATGTCCGTTCTTACTTCTCCCTACAACGCCTTAAAGCTTGACCATTTTAGTTAACTTGAAGTCGTTGGATGAGCTTTAAAAGATGCTGATTTTAGGCACGTCAAGAGTAAAATAAATAATATGGACACGCTATGAGTTGTGGCTAAAGCTGTCAATCTCCGAGGAGACGCTTTTCGGAAACACAAGAAATATGTGCATGAGTTTCTCTCTTGCCTCCTTTGAATCTTTGATAAGCAGAATTTATAAAACTAATCACCTGCTTTCTTCAATGAAATGTTAAATATTTAAAGCAGACTATTTTCATTACTTAGTACACTAGTTCTCAGAGTGTGTAAAGTTCTTTTATCACAATCTTATAATTTAATTTTCTCATAGGAAATTTTGGCTCTACTGGGCCAGTTGGTTTTCAGAGTCCGCCTTTCGAAGGAGAATCAGGAGATGTGGGCCCTCGAGGAATACCTGGATTTAGAGGAAGCCCTGGATTTAAAGGCTTTAAAGGTCCTCCCGGTATCCAAGGAGACATCGGTCATCCTGGAAATAAGGTGCGTTCATCATTTTCACTAAATTCACATCTCTCTTCTTTCTTTTTATGTTTGACAGGGAATGCGTGGTTCAAGGGGCGATGCAAGAACATATACTATAGTGCGTGCAAAAGGTTTAAAAGGTCAGCCTGGATTCCCTGGATATCCTGGAATTGTGGGGAACCCTGGAAACTTAGGGCCAGCTGGAAAACGCGGGCCACCAGGCCCTCCAGGAATGTTTATAACGCATTATAATGGAAAAAATGGTCCCGAAGGCCTAACCGGAAAAACCGGCGATATTGGAGATAAGGGAGATACGGGCAAAATTGGACTTCCTGGAAAAGCTGGTTCCTTTGGAGATGACGCCTTCTGCAAGTATTCTTGTGAGCACAACAATAACATTAAATAAATACGTTCTCTAGCTTTCTCTCGTTACCGCAATACGTTTTCCTCTGAAAGCGTCGCTTTTTTATATGCATTATTATATGTTCTATGACATACAAGTAGTATTTAATCTACGTGGCCAAATCCCTCTATTAGTGTTTCTTTCCTGGGATCCCATTTTCCCGCATCTAAAAGAGATTATTTAAGGTGCCGAGAAATTTTATTTTTTTCTCGCAAAATTATCACAAAAATAATATACTTAAAAATTTTTTTGTTAAATTAAATATAGAACTTTAATTATATATTTCTTTATTAGAAAATACATTACAAATGTACTAAGTGTTAATATAACATTAATCTAAAAAGTGTTTGTTTAGTTTTTATTTTTTAGACCTCAAACAAATATGAAAATTAAAATTTTTAAATCTGTTTTATTCTTCGATCCAATATAGCTTTTTAAAAGATATCATTAAGACTTCTTCATTTTAATACTTGATTACACATACAAACAAGTTCGCAGTATAGTTTATCATTTTGAATTTCGACTAAAAATAGAGCCAAACTTAAATAAAATCATTGAAAAAAAGAAAATAGTGAACATTTTCAGAAGGTTGTCTTTAAAAAAATGAAATTTTACTAAAATACATTAAAGTTGAGTTTGGAAAGGCTTGTGAAAAACAGTCCTTTTAGACTCAAAAACTTCATGGAATGGTTTATGAGCAATGCTTGAAAGATTTTTAGAATCATCTATAAAAAAAAGCAATAATCGATATCAAGATTTTTGATAGATTAACAAAATGAATATATTATTACAAATGACATTGTTATAACATTACAGTCGTTGAAAATTAGATTAAAGAAATTGTGCGGGTCGAAATGCTACTTTGCTTACAGCGGAAAGAGTTTTTGATTTTATTTGCAAAGAAAATGCTTTAACTTTTTTGCCAAATAAAAAACTTGTGTATCAGTACTCTCTGATAGTAATGAAAAAATTGTTTTTAAAGAAATTGATTTAATTAATGAATCTTCACAATCAAATGATGAAAAAAGTTCTAATGATTGCCAATCATTATCTTATTTCTTATTATCTTATAAAGACAATTCAAAAAAGGTATGAAAAAAAGATGGGCACATTTTTAATTTTTCAAAAATTGCGCCTTAAAAAGAATGGGAACAAGGAATAAATTTGTTTTAAGCATCAGAAAGTCAGTCTACAAACTTTATTCTTCTTGAAAATGATGTGAAAAGCATTTCTCCTACTTCATGTGCACCTGAAAGCGCTTTTTCAGCAGCCACCTTCTTTATAACAAAGATAAGGACTAAGCTACGGGACAAAGTATTAATTGTTTGTGCTTTTTTAAAATACAAAAAAATGAAATTATACCTTTAAATGTTTTCAACTTTTTATAATAGGATAATGAAATATCTTTAAAGTCATTGTGTTCAGAAGTTGTACTCGCATAATCATAAGAAACTTTTACAACACTTGTATCCCGAAAAAAAATTTTGTTTTCAAAGTTTGTTTTGACTGGCAGTTTTACATATGTAAAAATTAACTATATCATTTTCATAAATTAATAAATAATAATTATGAATACTTATAATAAAACCATACTATCAATCTAAACAAAATTTTGAACAATTCAGTAAACTTTTTGAAAATTACTAGCAGATATTAAATTAAATTAAACTCTTTGTAATTTCAAAAAATAATCTAATTTTTACATGATACAACAGAGTTGACAACAGATTTATGGAGTGATCTGTTGGAAGATAAATATAAGATTATTCTTTAAGTAGTTAAGATAGAGAATGATATGAGTTTTAGGATTTCTTTAACTACTAATTAATTGATTTGATAGTTATTTACCAATAACTTATTTTTAATTTGTAATTTATCTTTTTATCAAATTGTTGAAAAAATAAGGAGGAATAATAGGATGAAGTTTTTAAATTAATAAACAAGTTTACTGAAATATTCCTTTTTTAAAAATGAAAACAAATCCAAATTTTAAAACGAATTTTGCTATGTCTGAAAATTTTTAATATAGGAAGTTTTTGTAAACGTTGGTTTTTTGAAAGCCAGTGAACAGAATAAGGCTTCTACATTTATTGAAATCAAAGTAAAACTAAATTATTTTGAAATACTAAAATTTTTATAAATTAAAAAAATAAATCAACTATTATATCATTTGTGAATTTGGTGGTTGTCTTCTTTCCTGAATATTAGTGTGCTTTGTTTTATACAGCCAAAATTAAGTCTATGCGCACACGGTATGGAAAGTGAAAAACATTCAAACTCTGACCTTGGTCTACTTTAACTCTCAGAATAACTTGCTTATTTGGCACACAAGAGTGATGCTTAAATTGGAGCATTGTCAATTAGCTACGTCATAAAATGCAAGAAGCGAACGTTCCAAGTTATTACTACGCAACTTTTACTCGTGAAAAGTGTTACGGCACTTTAACACATCTTTTTTTCATATTTTGTGCCTTCTTTGTATACCCCCTCTCCCATTTTTATATTCAAGAATCGAGTTGAACGAAATATGCGCTCCAAATGGCAAAAGAGTTGAATAAAATTTTGTAATGAAATAAATTGACAAGAGAAGATTGCTTAAAGTAAAAATTTGAAAATTAAACAAAACTAAAATGTGAGTATCTATCTTAGAAATACTAACAATTGAAGGAATAGATGTGAACTCCTTTGTGTGATATAATGACTCTATTAATGGATTTATGAGGCTTTAAAGCTGAATTAGTAGTTCTTTGTGAAAAAGGTGTTAAACAATAATAAATATAGAAATTTCAACGAAAAAATGAATTGCACAAAATTTGACTTGCTTAAAACATTAAAAAACTTTCTTGTTCTTCATCTGATGATAGAGGAGACGCAATGGTTTGGGAAGCCCAAATTTTTTCTATCCTTAAAGTTAAAGACATCTGGAGATCTGAAAAGCGCGTTAGAGCTGAAAGCACCCATATGTACCAAGCAAAAAGTATCGACCGAAAAAGATATCCGTCTTGAATTCAGATGTGTGATAACAGTGCTGTTCACTGACCTTCCTTTAAAATGAAACAAAAGTATAAGAGTGATTCAAATATTATTCTTATATTTTTGAACGTTTTAAATTAAATTTTGGCTTGAAATTTGAATTTGTTGCTCTTCCTCATCTCCAGAAGGCGGTGAAAAGAAATGAACTTATGAATAAATAATATCAATGATTTACTCAGAAAAAAAGTTTAAAAAAAGCAAGTAAAAACTGTAATATTTCATTGAATGAAGATAAAGCTAATTAAAACAGAGTTGTTTGAAGTTTTGTAACAAAGGATATAGAGAGATGGTGCAACTGATATTATTTTGAACTGTTGAAATTCTTCCGGCTCTGATGAAATTTGCCTTGACCAGTTCGTAGTACTCGCCATCAGTCAGAACAAATGAGGTCAAATTTTGACATCGTAGACGCAGGCGGTCAATGAACTTGCTTGACTTTATGTTGTAACGTATGAAGTCTAGAAAAATTTTACATCTAGGTTTATTCACTTTATATGCATATGTTTGTGATACTTACTAGATAATGTGCAAATAAGTTGTAAATAACAAATCACAACTTTATTGTGTAGTTAAAATTTTAAGGTTTAAAGCTTTAAATTACAAAGTACAATTCTCTCTCAATATTCGAGCAAGCGCTCTTCTTCTGGGGTAATGGGAAAGCCGAGGCTATTGGGTTGTAAAGTGAGTGATTGTGTCTAGAACATGGACAAGGCTTGAGTCGTTTAAAACAATCTAACGTCCAATGTTAAAACTTAATTTAACGGAAGAAAAGAATGAAGCCAACATGATTATATCTGCAGCTAGGAAGAAAGAAACACAAAAGATGTACAATGAACTTAGCAGCAAAGAAGGGCAAAACAAAATTTATAAAATTGAAAGGGAAAAAGAAGAAACAGGAAATATTGATTTGATAAAGGACACTAATGGAAAGACACTTTTTGATAACAAAGAGATTGGTGAAAGATGGGCGGACTATTTTGAGGAATTGTTAAATGTGGAGAATGAAAGAGATGCTCTTCCAGAAGTAGTGAAAGTGGAAGAAGTTGAAAAAGAAATTGATCCAAAGGAAATCGAGAATACTTTGAATGTGATGAAACCGAATAAAGACACAGCTTTAAGTGAAGTCAGTATAAATAAGTTTAAAGCTGGTGGTGAATTGTGCATATGCTTGACGGATATGTTCAACATATTCTGGACTGAGGAAAAATTACCTTGTGAATGGAAGAAGAGTATGATCGTGCCGATATACAAAAAGAAAGATGTTTTAGACTCCAGCATTTATCGTGGAATTAAGTTATTGGAGCACCCTTTCAAACTTTTTGAAAGAATTTTGGAAAAGAGACTACTAAAAATGATGAAAATTGATCCAAAATAATTTGGTTTTACGCCAGGTAAAAGCACAGTTGATTCAATATTCGTGGCGAGACAACTGATAGGAAAAAGCCTCGAAGGAGACATGTCTGTTTATTGTGGATTTATTGATATGGAGAAGGCTTATGACAAGGTACCTAGAGATCTACATCATGCTTGTTTAAGGAAGAAAGAAGTACCAGAAAAATTAGTAAGGTTAGTAATGGAAATGTACAAAAACAGTAAGACTGTAGTTAGAACACTAAATGGAATATCTAGAGAATTTGAATTTTGAGAGTTGGTCTACATCAAGGAACAGTTCTGAGCCCATTTTTATTTACCATCATTTTAGATGTCGTTTCTGAAGAGCTCAGAGCAGAAGAACTTTGGGAGTTGCCGTTTTTTGATGATTTGGTGATTCTGGACGACAGTAAAGAAAAGCTATTAAATGGGAATTGTCCTGTGTCAAACGTGTCTAGAAAAAGTAGCCTTAAAGGTAAATGTTAACAAAACTGAAACAATGGTATGTAGTAAAAGTGGAAATGTATCAGTTAAAGTTGTAGACCGTAATTTGAACCAAGAGAGTAGTTTCAAGTATTTGGGTTCTCAAATTGCAGAGAATGGAACTTGATAGAAAGAAGTGCGAGCAAAAATAAATGCGAGCTGGAGGAAGTGGAAAGAAATGAAACCTGTGTTGTACGATAAAAGAATCCCACTGAAATGAAAGGCAAAAAGATATACAACAATCATCAGACCGGTTATGACTTATGGAATAGAATGTCTAACTTTAAAAAAGAAAGTTTGCCACAACAGAATTGAATATGTTGAAAAAAATACTAGGAATATCCTTGGAAGATCACATAAACAATGAAGAAGTCAGGAGACGTAGCCTAGTAAACTTTAGTGTTTTAAGTGTTATAGAAAGAAGCAAACTAAGATGGTATGTCTATTGACTAAGAATGAAAGAAGAGAACATCGTTCGAAAAGCTTTTGATGAGACTGTAGTCCGCACTCTCGGGTTAGGACAAGATGATTCTGATGATAGAGGAAAATGGAGGCTCAAGATCATGGCCACCGACCCCCAACTTGGGGACAAGGTGTAGAGGAAGAAGAAGACTTGTGTCTGTCTGTTAACAAATCAAATTTAATGGAGAAATATTTTAAACCCATAATTATAGGTAGTGCATACCTTCTTGCAATAATTGTATAATAAAGTGCTAAACTTTTTGTTTTTATCTCGACTTTAAATAAATGATTCATTCATTCAGTGTCGGAGATAAGAAAATCAGGGAGCGCAGTGTGAGAAACCTCTGCCAAAGAAATGTTGATAAAAAATATTTTAAAAATTTACGAGCAAAATACAAAGTTTAAAATTTAGTAGAGTTGGATGATTAAGAGTGAGTTAGATAGCTAGGTTAATAACTTAAATCATTATGCAGTTAATTTGGATCCTTAAACAAATAGAAATAACGGCGTTATGGTTATTTTATACTTCACTTCGTCATCGCTAAAATAATGGAAAACGGTTGCACGTTATCGTTTTTCAAAAAAAATTGTTGAAAAATGTCACTTTTAAATAAAGTATTTCAATATATAAAAAAATTTCGCGATTTCATATGGTTTATGGCATTAATCATTTTTGGTAGACTATCTTAATTTAAACTAAAACAAGTTGAAGCAAAATAAATGGAATTATTTGCTAACATTTATTCCAAATAAAAAATTCATCTAAAAACTTACTTGAGCTTATTTTTTGATAATAAATAAATTTTAATCAAAACATATCCTATACGACCAAAAGTTGAATTCATCTAAAGAAAAAAATAATACACTAATGACTTAAAATGTTAACTATATACTTTGAATACAAGGGTAAGCGACAATGGTGGACATTAAATTGAGATGGCAAAATTTGATAAAACTGCCCATTATTATTAATTAGAAAGTTAGTTCAGTTTAAACTTAGAAGTCATTTTTTTAATCGCAATGAACTCATGCAAACAAAACTGAAGCATCAGAACCAGCATTTTATGCTTCAAAATTAAGCCAAAAATCCAGATTAATTAAAAATAGATGTAAATGCTTACATACATACACCTACCCTTTTCTTTTTTGCGAAAAAATCAAGATTAGAGTGTACGATTTTCTACATCTCTCACCCCTTGTTCATCTTTGAATGAATCATTAAATCATTTTGCATACAGAAAAACGTATATCACCAATGTGTTGTATAAATAAATGCGGGGCTTTTATCAGCACACAATAATGAACATATGAGGATTTTATCAATCAATTTGAAGTTCCTTCACGAACTATTCGAATTGCTTGTGTCATGGGCATGCGTATATTAAATAAAATCTTTAATAAAATTGATAAAAAAGTTTTTAAAATTGTTACCATCATGGAACTTTACTTCGACCCTTTCGATTTTAGGGCAGTGATTGGATATGACTTCGATATACTTGTCAATCAAGATCTTTGAAACAATTTTAGCGCAACAACCCATCTCGAAGCCCATAACCAATATCCTAAATCAAATTTAAGATCAAAATCGCGAGCATATTTTGTTATGAAGCACGAATATTAGGAATATTTGTTTTAATTCTAAACTTACTATAATATTGTTATACCTTGTAGCAAATGTGAATCTAAATATTTAATGATGAAAAAATCGCTTACTAAAAATGCCTTCAAATTTTAAATAAACTATTTTTTATTTAGAAACAAAATCTTTGACAGATATGCGCATTGTGGTGAAATAATTATAACAAATATAAAAAATTGCAAAAACTGGACACTTTATTGCTGATTTTGCTAACTATAGTTTCGGAGTATAAACTCCTTTTTCAAAGCAAATATATAAATGATAAAACAGTGAAAATGAGATGTAACGGGAATGAGGATGTTGGGGATAAATAATCAAGGAGGAGCCGGAAGTATAAGAAAGTGTATATAAAGGGAATATAAGCATCCCCCTCCTTATCGGCGAGCCTGCTATTAAACAATGAGAATGTAAAATTTGCTGCAAAATAAAAAAATGTTCTGGTGGATAGCTTGCATAATAAACATAAAAATTCCGTACATAAGATTTATTAAAATGATGATAATTCTCTGAAAGAACAATTCAAAATTTATCAATTGTTGAAGAAGTTTCTCGTTTGGCTATAGCTTTTTCAAAACTTTCTTTTCAGCTTGAAGTATCAAAAACCATTTAGAAATGAAGGCAAAGATTTTTGACACAAGTTCTTGCTTTCTTTTATCAGATTTCTGGAAAAATGTGCCTCATTTTTACTATCTTATTTTACTCAAAATTTTCAATTTTTTTTATTAACTGAATATAATCCAAGAACTTATTCATTATAAAGTCAAAAATAGGATTTTTCGGTCAAAAATTGTTTGCCCTGGTAATTAATTATAAACCTAATTTTGGTAATTTTGCTACTAATTTGCAAAATAAGTCTTAAATTTAGAAAATCTTCATTTCTGCTTTTAAAATTTGTGATCTTTAGTATTGCAAAATTGCTCTTGTTTTAATAAAGTGTGGGCAGTAGTGCATCGCTAGGCTATATCATGACAATGAACTTTTGCGAGAATACACGAACAAAGTGAGTGAAATGGACCAATCAGTACCAAATGTGCTTTACACTCAAGCTGCTTTAATGCAAATGAGTTACGCTTTTAGAAGGAATAGGAACAAGAACAACAAGACCGCATTTGCTTTTAAGGAATTTCCTACTTTTAAGGCAAATTATGTAGAATCTGAAGGTGTTTTTTCACCTGCTCGATCCTTTCCTTCTAAACTGCGATCAAGAAGATTGTCTGCATCAAATCAATCTCAGATGCTCTTTGTTTTTAAGATCATATTTTCAAAAAAAGAAATGTATGTTGTTTTGTTAAAGAGTTTTTGTCAGTAGCTATTATTTAGTTTTTTGCCTGTTACAAAGTTCAATATTTTTTAAACAAACTTTTTAGATCAATAAAGTTTTTGAAAAAAATAGGCCAATGTCATTCTTACTTGCAAGTTTTGAAGCAGGAAAGGGTTGAACTCCAGAATTGTTCAAGTAATTTCGCGTTTCCAGACAAATCTAATCCGAGTATGGATGCGTGATGCAAGCGAGAAATTATTTTCAAGAAGATGCCTTCAGAAAGATTATAACAATTGGCTAAGCTAAACGCTTCCAGCTTGTCCCAAACAAATTCGTCTAAAATTGGCTCAAAAGCCTAAAAATAAAGACATGGTCTTGAAAGCGTACCATTATAAGCAAGTGTAAGAGATTAGATTGAATGAAATATTCAACAGAATGTTACTAAAACAACAACCATTATTGTTTTCTACTAACTACATCAGGGAAGAAACTACATCTGATTTCATACAGAACAATCTAATGAAAATTATACCCCTAGAAACTTGAACGATGGAGCACGGTGAAAGCTAGATTCCGAGGTCCCAGCTTCAAATCCCAGTCTAGGCATATAAGTTCAGATTATTTCTAAAGGCAGACTTAGTTGTGAGTAAATTTTAACTAAAATTAATCTTTTAATTGCTTCTAGAAGAATACTAGTATGAAATATTGAAGTTATGCAATTAAAAAAAGGGAATCATTATCAGGATATTTCATGTAAAATGTAAAAAATTTGATAAAAAGTTAGCAACTCAATTTATCATTTTTACAACGGCACCAAGTATGCAAGTTTTGTACAGAAGTTTAGACTAATGCACAAGAAATATTGGTTTGAGTGAAAATGAGCAATAACCCCAAAGATTGAGAAGAGACTGTTTCTTATTAGTAAACTCAAAAGGATACTGCCCTTTGAAATTAGGAATGAATGCTAATTGAAGAATAGATAAGGAGGAATGCTTTTTATTACTTCATCCGTTAGTCGTTCAATGTTTGCGAGAATCAGAAGGCGCAAATGCTTGAACTTGGGCAAAATGGTGACCATGGTTTCGTCGTTCAATTCATTTCTGGAGAAATCGACTTCCTCCAGTTTACAATCTTGCCAGTTAACTTTCATCACATTTTCGTTGGTGACACCTTAGTGGCAAAATTATCAAAATTAGTCTGTGGTTGTCCTTACACCTTTGTAGACTGTAAAAAAGGTAAACTTGTTTTATTGTCGGTATGGCATCCAAAGGAAGAATATCTTCCATGACTGGACAGATGCTAAGGATAGTCACGATTGGGAAACTAGCCACGTCATTTGAATCGAGACCCTACTCTCTTACCTCTAGGCCCTCCGAGGCCTTACTTTTAAATCAATACCCAATCATTCACTTTACCAATATAAATAAGCCATTTTAAATCCACCCACATGTATCTTATAATCGAGGACATGTAATTAAACAAAATGTTTTACATTTTCAAAATAAATGAATTATTTCTCTCTTCATCCAATTATTATTGCGTGATATGGCTGAAGATAGCCCCATATCTGTGTGCAATTTTTGTGTTAAACATTGCGAGTAGCTGTCATAAGTACTTATAACATATGGGTCTATGGCGATATAATAAACTTTGTATGAGCCAAACTTTTAAAAAAAATTCAATCATTTTGTGCCATTAACACGTCTAATTTTATGGCAAGTGAAATATTTTGAGGTGACAATTTTTCCACGTCCAAGTGTAAAAATGCAAAATATTCAAATCCTTTAATTTGAAAGTAATTTCTTTAGGGTTTGTTAATCCGACAGACAAAGTACTAAAATTTCATTCTTTATAATACATTTTTGAGATTGACTGTGCGATAGCCCTTGCTCACAAAGGAAGTGCAATATTTTCCATATGTTTGTCGATGAATCTTAGTTTATACCTAAAGATAGACGCGACAGTTTCTCATTTGGCAACCATTTTTTTCACATTAAACATAAATTTAATGGATAGCGTTTGTTTGAGGTATTGATTCTTTATAAATTTCATACACTGGTACAAATTTAGTTAATCCAGTTAAGAGAGTAGCTTTGTAAGGAGATAGTTAATGGACGAGGCCTGACTGTATAATTCATAATGGGTGAGTAATTTGTTGAATTTAATGCTAAATAAAGTCAAGTGCGTTTTAATGATAGACGAGTTTGAGAAGCATTTCGAGGAAATTTCGATTGAATAGGCATTCATAACAAAAGATCTTAAAGGGAATTCAGTTTAAAGAATGCGCTTGGGTTTTATAGTTTTGATAAAAAGTTATTTTGGACCTTATAACATTATTTATAAATCCTAATGTTTAAATAGTAATCTTCAAAGTCACCCTTTTTCCAGGTTTATTGAACTTATATTATGAATCAATCAGTTTATGTTTATTGAAAAGTTTTTGTGTACTAGCATATAGGGTACATCCAAAGATTAATATATCGTAAATCGAGCATTCCTTATTCATCAAGCCACAGTGTAACACATTTGGAGAGATACAGACACAATTAAGATTATATACCCTTGTTTTTTATCGCCATAGCTAACCTAAAGATCAAATTTTGTTGGATTCAACTCCTGATGGTGACTATCTTTACGATCTGTCCAGCTATAGAAGATAATTCTTGCGTTGGATGCGATAACCTTGCTATATTCAAAGGAATATCGAAGGTTATTGTTACAATATAATAAATAGAAATTTAAAATTATTTTTATAGATGAAAAGTAAGTTGATTATTAATTTGATTTAATGAAGCAGAAGTAAAAGGACAGGCCATCATTTTCGATATGAGTGAAATTAACCAAGGTAGATAACATAAAAACATCCTTAAAGACGATGAGAGAGATCAGCTTCATTGGATTATGAGTGACAGATATCGAATAAAAAATATTGCCTGTTTGCTCTAGGAGGAGAGTTTTGAGGGCTTTGCACCGATTAATTAAGTTCTTGAGGGAGAGTCCTTTGTACTTTAGGCAATAGTTCAGGCAAATTGCTTCCAAGTGAATGCAATTGGTCGTCACGGAATCAATGTGCGAGTCATCGAGAAAAGCAACTGCATAGCTAAATCATCAAAAAGAGAGGAATGATTGTGTTGTGAATCGTATGATGATGGAAATGAAGATATCAACGCGGATGATGATGATGATGATGATGATGCAATATGATTGATGGTTAAGATAAATCAGGAGTTAAATTCGAAACAGAAAAAAGCGCCAAATTATCATCATTCATATGATCACTTGTTAGTTCTATTATGTGCTTTGACTTATTGATATTAATCACTTGACAATTTGTGAGTCGCACATTTTAGGTTATTTAGAGTGAAGATATTGGCCAATATCAAAGAATAGGGTTGGAAAAAAGTAAACACCCCCCCCCCCCCTCCTTAGATATATTTAATAGTATGTATATGAAGGTGAACTATAATAAGGTTTTAGCACAAAATCAGATTGAGGACAAAATTTTGGCTTATTGAATTATCAAAATGCGGTTCACATTAATTTGTTTTTATATCAAAGGAAATTGTAAATTAATCAGAAGTCTTTACAGGGATATTACTAGATCAGAAATTATCTTTAATATTTTTAACATTACAGTAGGAGCGTGAGTAGGGTTCGATAACTCAAGGTCTTGGATTCGATCCCGCATCAAGCCTGCTTTCCTCATGGTTCGATACAAGCAGCGCAATTGTGCCTTCTCGATGAAAACACCATATGGCACCTTTACCTTTAAAGGATTTAAAGGATTGAACGCCTTATTGATTTCTCAAAACCGATCATCTTAAGATGGGTGATGATCAGTCTGTGAAACTCTATCTACCAACATGAAATAATGTCAAATCATGTGGAGAGTGTCGGTTTTATTTTTACGTATTTTCTAAAATATTTCTATTTTCATTTTCATTTGTCTAGTTTTATAGAAATTCTTAGATTTATATTATATATTTCGTTTTTAAAATACTTTCAAAAAAGCAGATAAAATATAAAAATAAAAATAACATTTTGTCTGGCAAAGACGAATGCGTTTGCCGTTCATTTAGTGCCATAAAATGAATCGAAAAATTAATTTTAAATTCTGTTTTGATATGATTGGATACTCCATTTTAAGTTTGGATTTAACTACGTTTCAGAAAAGCTGATTCAAATCACGATAGATTTGGGGTTAATTTATTTAAACGGTGTAACAAAATTTAATCTTGCAAAAAATATTATCAATTATAAAATTATTCTTTAAAAAATTACTACCAGATAAAAATGTATTATAAATCAAAAATATAATTTAAAAGTATAACTTTATTCTTCCAAAAGTAATATGCCAACTCAAGCACAAAAAGTAAAAAGAGGAGAAGGAAAAAAGAGAGCGATTTAAGTCGAAATACTTTTAAGCAATCAATGATCGTGTCGTATCTTTAATTTTTCATCCATCAATTTTTAGAGCATCAGTCAGGGTAAAGTGGCCTTGAAATATCTTAGTATTGTACGTTTAGCTCAGCCAGCCCCAAAAAGTCTATGGCGGGCCGCGAACCGTAGTATGTCCAGCCAACCTCTGCTAAATGTGATAGCACTCCTTTGTAACGAGGACAGTAAATCAAACTAACTATCTAGCTCAGTTGCTCGAAGGAAAACATCTTAGAGTTTCAGAGAAAAAAAATGTGATTTTTTGATATTATGAAAATGTGCATGGCTCTTCTTGGTAAGAATGAGAATTTAGTAAGATTCATAATAATAGTTGGAGCTGTATAATTGCCAAACCAAAATTCTTCCTTTTTACGTTTTCTACTTTAATTGTTTGGAAGTTTTGAAAATTTTATCTTTTATTTAATTAGTAGTGAAATTATATGACTAATTTGAAGTAGTCATTTATGGAAAATCAAATACAAAAAATATCATATTTACAAACAGGAAACAAAATTTTCCCTTGAATCACAAAAACCGTTCATCTGCCATGAATGAAGATCTTCCTTTCTATGATTGAAAAGTGTACATGCGCAAACGTCAATCATAAAAGATCCTCAAGCAAATTCAAAGAAACTCCAGATTATTATTGGCCGGAGAATAAAAAATACTAAGGCCGAAGGGATGGGGGTCGGTAATTGGGTAAAAATTGATGGATTTAAAATAAGATAAATATGAAATTGATTAAATCATTCGGGAGGATATGTATAGAACTCAAAAGTTTTAAAGTGTTTTTATACAATCTTTGTCTTCTATTTTTCATCCTATTTTTAAGAAAATCGAAAAATTAGAAAATTTTTAATATACATTTGTCGTTTTGAATGAGTACGTATTATATACAATTATTATATAATGGACAACTTATGATATGCTTTCATCAATTCCCATCAGCTAAAAACAGAGAAAAATAAAACACAATGAGATATTTATATTTATGTACTTACTTATGGACAAAACATGTTTTTTTTCTTTGTATTTAGCAGATGAGAATTGATGAAGAGGTATCTTTTTAATAAAGCTGTCTCTCGTTTGAAGTGATTATAAACTAATCTTGCAATACATTTTGAAAATTAACTTTTTTGGCTGTTAAATATAATCCAAAATTTAATCCGAAGTTAAAAGCCTTTGAGTGCAGACTTGCACATACACTAATTTGCATCAATTGAAGGCAAATCAATTGATAGCTCGTCTCGTCTCTCTGCATGGAGGAGGAAGAAGGTAACAAAAAGCAAAGTTTACAAATTGATTATTTTGAGATTTGCTGTTGTTGACTTTATCTTGTGAATATTCACAACTTCATACACTTCTTCCTCGCTAGACTCCACCTTTTCATAGCTGCCTACAAAAACAAGAAAACCTTTAAAAAATTGGCATCATCGCGGTCATTCGGACCTGATACGCACAACCGATTGATCGCAAACAGATAAAATGGAAAGACGATTCAAGCGTCGCCCTTTCAACGAACAGATTTATGGCTTTGCAAAATACGGAATAAACGTTAATCCATAATTTTACGCTTTTTGCTTTATTCACATTTGCTCTTGTGGCATTACTTTTGAAAAAACATATTTAGAAGTGTTGAAAAAATTAATAATAATATTTGGTAAGTTAGTGAGTGATCTAATCAAAACTTTGAACAATTTTAAACATATGTATCAGCGTTTTATTTAAAAAATATAGTACACTTAGAGTGCAAATTACATTTTAAATCTAAATTATATTATATGGGAGATGTGTTTTGTTTATTAAACAATAATTATGAAAAGATCTATATCCTGAAAACTCTGTCGGAAAAAACCGGCTTTTAGAAAACTCACAATCGAACATTCGGTCTCGTAAAACAAAGTTTAAAAAATCAAAAAACGAGCTAGTTAGGTAACTTAATTGGTTATTTATTTAGTTAACGACTAGTTGGTTTAAGCAGTTAGTTACTTGTTTTAAATTCTCCGAGACTGAGTTTCCTTTTTTTCTAGGAAAATGCTTTAATATTTTTGTACATTTAATCTAAATATCCTTAAATAAGCAAGTATCGGTTTTATTTGCCTTTCGGAAGATCTTTTAGAAGTGATTATTATTTTTATATTATTTCAGACTTTAATATTCAGTGTGAATTTGAGACGGAATATTCCAAGACCAAATTTTCCTAACACTTCATATACATAGACATACTGTAGTGATATCTACCATATGTGATCTTAATTATTTTTATGTAACCGAATATTGAGAATCAAAGATTTGATCCAATCAGCGTGTACGACGTTTCTGCGATGTTTAAAGAGTACAAAGGCTCAAATAAGATTTTCTACAGGCGGGCACTTGACGAATAAAACTTTACAAGGAAAAAAATGTTTCCCTTATCAGTGAATAAAGAGCAACCCTCGACTTTACACGTAAGAAAATGTTGTGAAGAATGACATAACACATAGATCAGTTGTTTTGCCTATTATTATTATTATTATTATTATTATTATTATTATTATATTTAACTTTTAGTTATGATTTTTAGTTGATATTGAATAAAAAGTAATATATATTTTTTTAATTTTAATAGCTTAAACTTATAATTATTCAAAAATTATTTATGAAAATAAAGCATAAAAAATATTATATTGTAAATAGAAACATTTTATCGTATAATTTGTAGGAAAAAATTTGGAATTCAATTGCTTAAATGTTACTTTTAAACGAACCAATCAAAATTAGTTTTTGTTAAGTCGTGAGTGACAGATTGCCACTCCTATGCAATGGTTAAGATGACTTGATTTTATAATACGTTGGAATTTCTTTTTATGTAATGGTTGTGAGAATTATTGAAGCTGCAGTATTATTTTTAATTTTTAATATGAACGAAATAGTTTTTAGAGCAAAAGAGACAAGAATTTTGAATTAATATAAAAGTCATCAATAAAAAAAGTTTTCTTAAAAGTTGAGATGGGTAAGTAATTAGTTGATTAATTTGAGTAAGTAGGCTACTTCTTAAAAATATTAGTTACAAATTATTCGAATTTTTGTCCTCATATTCATATTACACTCCAACACTTAGCGAATGATCAATCTATCTATAACTTCCGACATACACCATTTTAATGGTGTGTGTATTTTGTCCATCAACACCTTAATTTAATTTCAGAAAAAAATATTCACAGAGAAAAATTGAAGAGGTATGCTATTGATCACCTGTCAAAATTAAAATCAAAAAATCTCACCAATAAGATGCAAGACTTCAAGTGACGTGAGATACGTGTAAATCTTTCTCATGAAGGCTTCTAAGAAGATCACATCTGATAGAAATATGCATAAGTGTGTTAATCCAGCAGGAAATCCTTGAAGATCGTTGAAATCCTGGAGCTAAAAGAAAAGCGAGAATAATACAGGACATGTGTGCATAAGAGAAGCAATGCTTCGTTTAAAATGTATAGAAAGAAGGTTGAAAAGTACTCATTTTTCATAAGATCGTGCCCCAGTTTTCTGTAAAATTAACATTATGAACTACAGCACATTTGGACGTTCAGAGTTTCTTTGAGGAATTGGCATGAAACTACAAGCAGTAGTAGACTACACGAAAAATCTGTAAGATTTTCTTTTCTTTTTGTAAGATTTTTTTGTTTTCGAAACAAAATTGCCACAAAAGAATATTCCTAGCAACTGCTGTCAAGGAATAATTTTAGATCCTACTCAAACTTATAGAGTTAGATAAAGAAAGGAAGAAATATATTTTGTTAGCTAACTAACTAACAAGGTGATACAAAAAGCTAATAAAAGCCTCTGGCTGCACTACCTACCATCCAGCTTCTAAGCTTTTTAGATTTTAAACGGAGAATAAAAACAGGAAAAAGACAACTGACAAAGTGCTATGTGCATGATATCCTATCTTTGATTTTTACAGGTATCTTTAACATTGTTTACACATATATTATGCCTATTATGTATATGTAAATAGAAAAACTAGAAAACAGTTTCTATAGAAGTTTTATTTTTTACAAATATAACAGTTGTTTTTATCACAATCATCATAATTATTATTGTTAAAAAAGATTAATTTTATGTCTTTTAATTTGCAATATTTAGCATAACTTAGAGGGAGAGAAATGGCCTTAATAATTTCGTTCCATAATTTTGGGACATTGTTTAATGGAAACTTTTTTTGATCCGGGAAGATATAGTCTATGATTGAAAAAATTATTATGATGTATAGTATTTAGGGAAAAGAAAATTAAATGAGATAGAGCAGAAGGGGAAAAACTAGAAAAAAATTGAGAACAAATTTGAGTATTTCGAATATATAGATTTCATCTATTTTGAGATAATTAATTTCCAAAAACTTTCTTCTAGTGTGTTCATTGTATTTGAGATTGAAAACTGCTCTCATAATCTTTTTTTGAATAGTAGTTATTTTGCTCAGATTACTGTTCCACCAATTGATTAACGAGTAGCGCATGAGGGGGTGAACTAAACATTTTTATAGCTGCCCCTTTGTTTTTATCGGAAGAAAATTTAGGAATCGTAGAAGAGAGAGCGAATAATTAAGTTTTGCCACAACTGAATTAATTGAGCCGGTTGACATTCTGTTTCGAAAGAGAAAACGGTGGAAGCATTCATCAAGATTGATATTTGTGTCGATACAATCGCCAAGCATACGAAAGAAAAGATTGATTCATGAAAAAACAAAGATTTTGTGATCCAATATGACAATTTTGATTCATTTCCTTATATAAATAAAAGATGACCGCAATTTTTAGAAATTTCATTTTATTCTTGTAACACATTTGTCTTTTTATAAAAGAAAGTGAAGCTTGCGTGGACTAATACAGAGAAGAGAATCAAACTGTACTCATTGAATCACAAAAGCCTTGATTTGTCATGAATAGAAGTTTTCATATGGCATGATTGCAAATTAAAAATATCAATCGTGTACAATCCCTATAATGCCATGAAAATCACCTCAAAATAAAAAGTGATATTTATTTTTGGAGAAGTCAGCTTTGTTTTTACGAGTTTGTTATCAATGACTATAATTTAATTTGGAAATGTATATTTCCAGAAATTGGAATTTTTCAAATAGGGCAATTTAGTTAAAACAAGAGCGTCATATGAACATAATTTTTAATATTAGTCAAGTAATTTATGCCGGAGGCAAGAACCTAAAAAGTTTCAAGTTCTGAAAATGCATAAATAACCATTTTCCTACCGAAATGTCAACAAATGTATTTTTAAAAAAAAAAAGTATAAATTACTTTTATAGTGTTACTTTTATTATTAAAGGATTCAAAAATACCTTTATTTTAGCTTTTCTTCTAATCAGAGGTTTTTTGTGAAAAAATGTTAGTTTCAAAATGTTATTAAAATCTACTTTTTATGCTAAATGTCAAAACATGTTGATCCTCTTTCATTATGGAATGAAAATTCATACAAACTCTCGCTAAAAACCAGAATGCCAACGTCTCTAACACTTATTAAGTTCATATTAAAAGTATTGCATTTTTGAAAATATTTTATTCAAAATGAAATTTTAGTCATTGATAACGTTGACTTCTCGAAGACTTAGATATAAATTTGAAATATCATTGTAGAAATTTAGAAATAGTATTACCAAATTGTCGTTCCATCCAATTATTTTTTTGTTAGAGCTTCCATGTGTATAAAAAAATGAGGTAGAATAAGTTATTGTTTTGAAATAGTGTGAACAAAATAAGTATTTCGTCAACTTTCAAATAAAATTTGACATTGAATGCGCCCTCGCATGGATTTGACAAGTAGATTAATGAAATTTAAATGATATAATAAGTATTAAGCATAGATTTGCCTAACAATAATTCAAAGGAGAGGTGTAGTGAATAGAGGTTCGTTTATTAAGTATGTAAGTTCAAATACTTGCATGGCATTTGAGAAGTCGAGGGTGAGGTTGTGGATTTTGGGGCAATTTTCATCAAGTTTGTAAATGAAGTTGGGAGTGATGAGATCGATCGGTAGCTCACAAGTGGCAAGATCCTTGAAACGCCTCCCCAAAAGACCTTGAATTTTGTCTGGAGAAGTTATCTGAAGTCGTAAAATTCAAAAAACATCTGTACAATAAGTGTTCGCAAAAATGCTTCTATGTGGACGTCCTTTGACTCCTGGTGAATTCATTCTTCGTACTTTCACTGCCAGTTTTTTAAAATTACCAAAATAAATAACTACATAACAACTAAGCAGCCATCAAGGCAACTGATAAATAAATATAATTCTGTTTAGTATAATAAATACAAATGACCTTTTTTTCAATGACACATTGTGCAAATAAAGAGAGAACATAGTGGGGTAGGGGAGGGCCAACTTTTCTATAAATCTTTTAATTTTTCATGTTTTATATAGAAATTTGTTTAAGTATGCACGCATATAAATGTATCATTTAAAGCCATCTATACCAAAAGTAAAGGTTTTTATGAAATTGCTTGAATAATGATTTCTATCAACCAATTCAAAGATTCAAATTATTCAAAAGAAAGTAGTTTCTTTACCTGCATTTCCAAAACTTCTGGACGAAATGAAAAGTTTGTCCAGAGAAAGGGATCATCAGAGGCCATTTTCCATGATTTACAAACTAAAGGAACTTGCAGCAAACTTTTAAGATCCAAGAAGGAGAAGATTGTGGTTAGAAGATTTTTAGAAAGCTGAAGTTGTTTCACAGAAGATGCTGGTCCTCTATTCATTCTAAAAACAAGAACAAATTTTGACTTGATAGTAAAAAATGTAAATTTTTTAGAAAAAATATGTCCTATAAAATGAATCAATCATAAATAAATATAAACACTATTATTTGTAAATAAATTCCATATTTTTGACCCTCTTTACAATAAAAGTTACCTACGTCTCTGATTTATTAAATGGGAAGAGGAATATTATAAATTTTTAGCAAGCAAAATTATGATCTGAAAAAGGCGCAGATATTTCATCATTAAGTTTTGTAATTTACTTGATCTATTTTAAGTTAGCCAAACATTTATGGTAAGTAAGTAAGTTGAATTTTTATGATTTGTTTAAATACCCTTTTTTCAATTATTTACACTTTTTATTAAGTTTTCCATCATAAATTCAATTTTATGATAAAAAATTTTACATTACTAAAATGGAAAATTTTAGTCTATAAAAAACTCTTCTAAAAAATTCCTTTATTAATTATATTAGTGTTGTGTTGCGATAAAATGTTTTTGATCATTAAAAACTTTAAAAACCTTTTAAGAAGAAAAACCAAATGGATTCGTTTTAGGAGACTTTTTATTGGTTTTAGAAAAATTCACTTTTTTGACTTTTCTACACTCTGCTTATAACTCATCATTAAAGAATATATTTTTTTAAGAAACAGCGTAATTCATAATTTCGTTCAAATCCTTGGAGTGCCCATTTTTCCATTTGATAGGGGCAAACAACATATTGTACTTTTAATTTTGTTAAAAAAGCGTCTTACTATTTTTGCAATCCATTATGTCCACAAATAAGTGGCATAGTAAAATTGACCACGAGAAATTTTGTACCCATACTGAAAAATAATGTTGGTTGGCTGAGAGCAAAATCCAAAATTAGATTAGATGGTAATGTTAGTCATGATTGGGAATCGAACCCAGAGCTTTTAGAAAGATTACAAATTTAATTTGTGGAAATAGAATTTTAATAAAGACAATAAAATCATAATTTATGTTGAAATTTCAGTGTGAATTCAATTTGTTAATTATTCACTGATTTTTCAATCATTTACCTAAAATGAAAACGTATTGATTATTATTTATATTTTTAATTATAAACAATAATTTTAGCAAAATTCGGCCTAACAAAGAAATAGTATAAAATATAAAACATTTATATTTGCAGGTCTGCTTTGTAACTCTCACTTATCAAGTACAGTTGTCCCTCGTTATTCGCGTGGGTTACGTTCTCAAAATCGCCGCGAATACAATTTTTGGATATTTTTAATAAATTTACACTGCTTCACCACTATATCTAACACTAGTGTGCTTTCACTTGACTTCTTGATTGACGTTTTCATGTTTTCAAACATATTACTCAGTTTTTATTCTCCATTGCTATTATGCAATTTTCATATAATCATAAAAATTAACTTGAAAAATAATTAACAAAAACATTTATTGAAAAATTCAAAACCAATAAAAATATTCAAAAAACTTAAAAATCTTTTTCACCAATTCAAAAATTCAGACGTTGAAGACTGGCGCGCAAGAGAAACTGGAACTGACTCATTGAAAAATAGTTTCTTTCATAAACATTGTGATTGGAAGCTGTGAGTGTTCCCTTTTCAATTCTTTCATTATCTCCATATAAGGAGATGCCTTCTTCAAATTTGGAGTTGGCAAAAAAAGATCTTTCTAGAGAAGGGTCATATTGGAAAATTAGTAATTCAAGCTCTCTTTATTTCACCCAATTTCTCCAAAGTCCATGTTTCTGGAGTTGATTCTTCTTGTGTCTGATCGTTTTCTTCTTCCACTTCTGCGTTTAAGAAGAAAAATTTCTTCTTCACTTCTTCTGCGTGAAGTTTAAGTTTCTTCATTAGTCAATTCTTCTACTCTTTCTCTTTGTAATTCTTCACGAATTTCTTCTTCTCTCGTGTCATCAAATCCTTCTCCACCAAAACGTCTTGCTAAAAGTTCAATCTCAGAAATATCTGAGTCTGGTTTTAGAAAATCAGTGAAATTTTTAACAGCTGAAGGCCAAAGCTTCTTCCAAGATGAGTTTATGCATCTTTCACTCAGTTCGTCGAGACTTTCTTTTAGAATCTTCAAACAAAGTGCTAAGTTATAGTTTTGCCACCATGAACAGAGATCTTCACCTTCATCTATGTTTTTTAGCATGATAGTAAACTTTCTTTTGATATACTTTGCCTTAAGCACGGCAATTACACCTTGATCCATTGTCTGAAGTAACGAAGTAGTGTTTGGAGGCAGAAATTCTACCTGGATCTTGGAATGTGCAAACTTTAAAGAATCAGGGTGCGCAGGATGGTTATCAAGCAGCAACAGCACTTTGAACGCTAGCCCTTTTTGTTGCATATATTTTTCTACTTCTGGAATAAAACAATTATGAAACCAGTCTGTCATTAGTATCGACGTCATCCAGGCCTTTTTGTTATATCGATAAAATAAAGGCCGTTCATATTCTAACAACGTGGACGTTTTGCTTTGTGTACAAGAACAAAGATTTACTCATATGACCATCAGCGTTACCACATAAAAGCAAGGAAACTCTATCTTTTGCCACTTTAAAGCGTGGAGCCTGTTTTTCTACCTTAGATAAATATGTTCTACTAGGCATTTTCTTCCAAAAAAGATCAGTCTCGTCTGCATTGAATACTTGTTCGGGCAAATATTTTTTTCTCTCACAATTTTTTCAAACTCTTTTAAATATTTTTCGTCTGCTGCATGATCAGCTGAGGCAGTTTCACCCGTTAACTTGAGATTGTGAAGTGAATATCTTTTTTTAAAGTTTTCAAACCAACCTTTACTTGCTTTAAAGGAAGAACTTTCTGCATTTGCATTGTAAAATTCATATAGCTTAGTTGCTTTTTCTCTTATATATTCGCTGTTCGTAGGGATGCATTTTCTGTTTAAATCTTCCTTCCAAATATTCAATGCCTTTTCCATTTGGATAAGAGAAAGATCTCTTACATGTTGAGACACAATTGCAGTTGCTGGAAGACAAGTAGCTACCGCATTTCTTATCAACTTCTCGGACTTTTTAATTGACCTTATTCTGGACTCATTTACTTTAAATTCACGTCCGCAAGCTGCATAACTTGTCCCACTTCTAAGCTTGTCTAAAATATTTACTTTTTCCTTGAGAGTCATCACTTTTTTGCTTCTTTTCGCCCCTTTTTTCATTACTTCTTTCCTCTTTGGAGACATTTTTTTACAAGAGTTATAAGAGGCTTAAAAAAATTAAATATATAATAAAAAAAATATACATATATAGTATTTTGAATATATAATTAAAAAGTATATATATATTATAAAAATTGGATAAAAAAATAAATATAAAGTATTTGATAAAAGAAATTTATTTAAAATAAAAAAATTTTCAAGTAATGAAAAACCGCGAATAGTCAAAACCGCGAATAGCGAGGGATAACTGTACTTCATTTTGGCAAAATAGGCCTACCGTTTCGCCATATCATGCATTTTTTAACAGCATAAATTTCGATTCAAAAACTTTAAAAGAAAAGTAACAAAAATGTTTTATTTATTTATTCAATACTGAAATAATACCAAACTAAATTAATTTATTTTCTCCAAATCATCGCTGATCTCAAAAGCTTTTTAAAAGGAAGAGGAAATGGATTCATATTTTTGAGCCTGACTTATTTTATGAAAGCTAAAACATAAATGTTAGAATTTCACATCTGTTAAATTCCATAGTGAATTTTTTCAGTTTTTTTTTATGAAATTAATTTTTATAGATTTAGAAAAGATGATAAATTTATTCTTTATGCACTTATTTATAAATCGATTAGATGTGAAACGTTGGCAGTTCAATATTTGGAATGTAATAAAAGAGCTTTTGAAAAGTTTGCCAAAAGTGCTGATGAACTCTTTTTAAAAATTTAAATTTTGATTGGGAAAATTTTTTAATGCTAGAAGAGATTTGTGGAGTATCAGTATAAAAGATGACAAAGTTTTTCCTTTACACAAATTTTATAAAGGGTCAATGGACAGCGTGGGCTTTCTGCGGTTAAAGAACATTTTTTTAGTTTATTGGATAGCAAGTCTTGGTGAAAAGCACACTATTTTACTAACCTTGCGTCTTGAATTTGGATGATTTTGTATAATTCATTAATTCTTTCAGATATCCTAAAACTAGATTATCGTTTAAGCAAAACTCGATATCAAATTCAATGATTTAGAGGCAGGGATTTTAAAGTTTTTATCTGAGCAAAGCAAAGGCGCAGACATCGACAAAGGCAGATAATGCTTCTTTGATTATGGTCGTTGGAGGTGCTAAAAATACAAATTAAATAAGATATTCATATTCACTTTATGAAGTGGTATTTAGATCATTTTTTTCGTTGCACTAGCAAAACAAGGAATGTTATGTGGGAAAAATATACTTGTGTGATATTCCTTCCATCAAGGTTATTTTACCAAACCAAGGTTGATTAAAACCGTCTTTTTAAATTTTCCTGGAAAATGTAGAGCACGGAAATTTGCTTGGTTAATAAAAATATTTGGAAATGCACGTGCCACAGTCATAAATATTTCAATCCTCGATGCACACTTTAGATATCTTCATTTTATTCACAGATAACGTTCTTATGGCATGGACTTATCGTCGCTATGTGACGCAACTTCCAAGCCCTTATCAACAAAAGGCGGGCATTACAAGTAAAATGGTATTGATACTTTTTAAAAAAGTTTTATACTTTATATTTAATTTTTACTCAATTAATTAATACAGTATTATCATACTAATTGAACTTTCAAGTTCAATTCCATATTTTTGGCCCTCTTTGCAATAAAAGTTGCCTACGTCTCTGATTAATACATATGGGAAAAAGAATATTGTAAAATTCTAGCAAGCAAAATTATGATCTGAAAAAAGGCAGTCTTTGGTCATTTTTTATATAATTTACTTCATCTATTTTAAGTCAGCTAAACATTTATGGTTAGTAAGTTGAATTTTAATGATTTAAAAAAAAAATTTTTTTTGATATTGTGTTATAAGCCTTTTTTCAATTATTTACTTTTTATTAAGTTTTTCATGATAAAAAATGTTATATTACAAAAATGGAAAATTTTATCTCAACAAAGAATATAAACAAAAATTCTAAGATAAGCTAAAAAGAAAGAATTATGTTTAAAAAAAGTCAAACGAACTTGTGAGACTACGGGTTAATTAGTTAGTTTATAATTGTAGTTATATCAATATATTTAAAAGATGAATTATTATCATGAGGCAAATTGTCCATAAGGGAATTGACCTGCTTCTATTCACTCACGTGACTATCCTACACTCCAAAAATATATACAGTGAAAACTCTCAAAACCGGATTCTTAGGAATTCGGAATTTTCTATATACCGAAACACAATGTCCTTCCCGATTTTTTGACCTCCAAATCATTCGTAAAATATCCTTGTCAACCGAATACTCTTTAATATGAAAACCGAACCCAAATTTTTGGAAAAACGTGAATTTTGTTTCTTGTAAACCGAAAATTACATAATTAATTAACAAGAAGTCATAACAACATTTTTTCATCATCATCAATCTATCACACCAAATTTAAACATTCATATAAATCCTAAACACATATACGTATGTAAATGTATTCAGATAAACTTGAAGACATGATACTCACACTAGCACATGTGTGTTGTTTTGTTCACGGGTGTCAAACACACGGCATGCGCTCCACATTGGGCACGCCAAGAGTTACAATACTGTTCGCTCATTATTTTTGAGAAAATAATCAATGCGTGGAACCATGAGTTTTTTTCCATGAATTATTATCATATTTTCATCTGGAAAACATCGAATTACAATGTGATGGTCTGATGAAAAAAACTTTTTTTACCATGTAATTAATTGATTATTTCTAAATATCCGAAAATAACTTCATTGGCTTTAAAAATTCTATGTATGTTTGGCACGACCCATCTTTGTAAGCAAAATTTTTCAGTAATAAATATTAATAAGTTTGAACAAGACTAACAATTGATCAGATAAACGATTTTCGACAGTTTCTGCTGCAACGAATTTAACTCCTGATTTCCATGAAATTGTCCAGAAGGAGCGATCTCAATTTTGTAGGAAATCGCAAAAGATCGCTCAAACACGAGCCAAAAATTTTCATAATCCGGTTCAATCATAAAAGCCAAAGCTGCCGAATACAGAAAAATTACTCCGTAAGGATTACAGTGGTTTTCGGTTGGGTGGCATTGTTCTTGGAAGTCCCACTACTCCATACAATCCTATTCGCTTTCAGGAGTAGAAGACTGGATCCAAAGAATTCCTTATATACCTGAGAGATAGAAGATGTATTTGACTGTGTCGATACGCCTTTTTTTCGAAAACGCTTGCAACCATTTCAAGCAGTCACAACGAAAGAGCGTTTGATGCTCTTGCTCAGGTCCAGCGCAACAGGTGAAAACTTACACCCATAGTTATAGGAAAGTCAAGAATCAGCTGCCAGTCGTGCACACTTCCATAAAAAAGGATGGATTACTTCTCAAATCTTCACCGATTGGAAAGAGATGAAACTGCAAAAAGGAAAAATCCTATCGTTTCTGGACCACGTGGCCTCTCACATAACTTGTTACATCTGGCCTTTCCCATGCCATATTGAAGTTTCTTTCAGCTACTTGACCAAGGGGTAATCAGTTCGTTCAAAGCAAAATATGAAAAATTGTTAATGTTGTAACTTATCGCAAAGATGGACACACTGTAATCAAAGCAGCCGATTTGGTCAAGTCTATCACCATTCTAGATGCGCAACATTGGATTTCGACATCGTTACGAGACACTAAAGGAAGTACCATATCTGGAGCTGGACTCCTGAAACGTTGTGGGTTTCTAGTTCAAAAGAAGAGGAACAAGGTGCAGAATACGATGCTTCATCAAACACTTGCTTGATACAAGTCACCGAACAACCTATTGATGAAGATGCGTACATAGAGATTGATGCATTCCTACCAGCAGATGACAACTGGAAGACTTGCATCCTTGAAAACTACATTCAACTAAGCAAGACTGAAGATGTAGAAAGTGACGATGAAAAAAACTAAGTGCAACAAGTCGAAACATTACGCCTCAGAATAACTCTCACAAGAGTACAGAATATTTTGGAAGAAGTTGAGGACTCACAAGATCTAATGGTTCATCATAGTCAAAACGTCCAAAAACTAAAAAGTCCGAAAACCAAAACGTCCGAAACCAAATTTTTTTTTGGATTATAATGAATTTAGCTAAACAATTTTCATTTTAAAATCAAACACTTCTGAAGATTATGAGTTTAAAATATATAACCGCATTTTGGAAAAAAGTCTCGGAAAAAGTTATACTAATTAGTCGAATTTGCAAGACTTTGAAAATTAGACTTGCTATCAAAAATCAAAGGAAAAACTACACAATTTGAATGAATTTTAAGAGATTGGAATGAATTTTTATCTATTCCAGTAAAAAGACACTCTTGATTATAGTGTATTTTTCATTTAAATCTAAAATGTGGGAAGTTTTAAACTAAAAAAAGAATGTTTTTAAATAAAAAAAGTTTTGTGCTCAATTTTTCAATTTTTTTCCTCAACAATTTTGATTCTCGAAAAAAAAATGTTTTTTAGGGTTCAGATAATTTTCGGACCTTTTGGTTTCGGACGTTTTGGTTTTCGGACGTTTCGGTTTCAGATGTTTTGGATTTCGGAAGTTTTGACCAGGCACCGATCTAAGCATTCAATTTACTTACTAAGATATCAATCAATTAACAAAAATTTACAATTTATCCATGGTTAAAAGTATTTTTAATATATATCCTAAGAAATAATTTTTTTTTTAAAAATTTAGTTTATAATTTAGCAAAAAACTGAATTCTAATCTGTGAAAAAAAACCGAAAAAATTCACCAAAAATTTTTTTTAAATATTCATGACAAAACTTACATAAAAAGGTGCTAACAATGCGAAGGTTGATGATTGGAGTGGAAAAATGACTGACTTTAAAGCTCCAGAGACGATCGTGGACAATCTTTGCTTGTAGAAAATAAGAGATCATATTATAGCATCAATGCAATTATTTCATGTATACACTTTTTTCACAGTTTTCTAGGTCTGGTGATATTATATTCTTTGAGCTATAATAATAATAATGCCTTCTTGACGTCGTGGTGTGCCTTGTATTTAATACTTCAATCTATCAAATTATTCCATATGTTGCTGCTGTTCACGATGCAAGAAAACTTCAATTCACAATTACTCATATTATACATTACAGCATATAACTATCTATATATCTATCGCATACGCTTTTAATGAATGCCAATTAACTTGTGTTGCAGAATGTAAAGTTATTTTCCTTCATGACGAAAGTAGTTCAGGTTGATTTTATCACTAATCAAGCATCATTGGGATTTGGAGGGTGCGTGGGTCGACATATTGCCCTGTTTGTGGCCAAAAACCCAAAATTACGCCTTTTTAGGAAGCGTTTGGCCGTTTCTTTTTTTCCCTTGATGTCATCTAATAGTTTTTCATCTCAACACTTTTATGTTGCTAGCATGTCATAAAAACCCATATTTAATAGGCAAGGCTGATAAATTTGTGATAATAAATTAGGTATGAAATAATAGTACAAAAATGTATTAATTTTTCATTAATAAAAGAGATGTCGATCAGTTGATATTTTTGCAACACTGACACAATCAGCACCTAATTGTGTACCCTTCATTTTATTTCAAAAATAAAAATAGGGACTTGTTGAAATTGTGTACTGTTCTTATTGTCTTAAATCTTTTAGTAATTCTTAATATATCATATATAAACTTTTATGTACTCACAACTCAAGCGTTTCCACTCTCAACTGATGAGTAGATTGAATCTAGATTCTCACTGAAGAATTCATTCCTCAACATTCTGACACACTTTTAGATTTTGTAAATCTAAAATCAAACGCCACCTTTACTCACACTAATAAACCCAACTAATTCAGATCCCATTCATAACTAGGGATAGCATACTGTACTTTACGTTTCCAAATTACGGTACGATACGCTAGCTTTATTGTAAAAATAGGAATCGAAAAAATAATGTACGGAAAATAGCGAAGTTCTGTACGATTTCGAGCGTTTTTTTATCGAACCTGTGAGTATCAAGTTCAAACTAGTTATTTGAATGATATATCATATCGAGTCTCTTTTTACGCGTCCTTTTTATTTCAAATTTTTGTTGAAACTTTTAGAATAAACTTTTGCAAACATTTTGATATTAGTAATAACTTCTAAAAACAAAGTTAATAAAATGTAAAAAAATATAAATTTTATCTTTAAATTTGATAACAAAAAAAATTTATTGTAAATAAATAAAAGTTATTTGGGTCATAATTTTCTCCATTCACCGCCAAATTTAGATTAAAAAACATATATCTATAAAAGTTACTCAATTCCATCATTGTTATAGGTTTGAGAGTGCTTCTTTCATGATTTCTTGAATATCATGAGTTGAGTCGTTTCTTGCAATCTTAAATAAATGTTTACATTTATTTTTGATTTTGGAAAAAAACATTTTCGATAGGATTCAACATAAATGATTAAGGTGAAGGAAATAATAGTTTCATTCTGTTCTGCAAAAAAAACTTATTGCTAACAAAAATATAACATTTCTGGACCTCCTTGTTGCTAGTACGGTAATGGCTTCTTTACCTTTTTTAGATGTGACATAGGATCTTAAAAAGGCGACTGCTGAATCCAGACTCATCTAGAAAGTCATATAGGGGTGATCTTTATGGGCATTACTTGCCACATGCGGAGCAGATTCTCTTCTTACGTCTTTCTAACTCTACTGCTTCAATTCCCTTACTTACTCTTTTTAGTGTATTTGTATTTTGTGCGCCAATTGATTGTGAATAGAAGTTATGCCTGCATCAATTCCACTTCAACTTCAACTTTTTCTTCTTGTAAAGTTATTGTAGGATAATAATCTTCTACAATTTTTTTAATGCGGCACCGCTTTTCATTGAAAGCGGTTTTCTTGTGTGCTCTATGCTTTTGAATTGCATCGCCTTCTTTGTTTATCGATTTTTCATGTTGAATATTATAAAAATAAAATAAATTTAATGCTGAAATTATTTTCCAACACTAAATCCAAAAGCTTTTCCTTTTTTTTTTATAAAAAACAATTCACCACAAAATGGAATAAAATGCAAAAAAATGTGCAAATCTTGTAACTAATTTGGGAAATGAACCAAAAAATTCGCGACGCAGAATACCTTCGTGACTTTCTTTCTTTTCATTTTTTAGATAAATCTGTGCTTGTTCAAAAATTGCATCGATCCTTTCTGACAATTGACAAAGTTATGCAAGATTTCATGTGTATTCAACTTTTATAACTAAAAAAGCATATATGATTTCTATGTGTATTTTAAGGAAAAAAAATTGTTTTTGTATCATTTTTCATATTGTTTTCTTCTTCTATTATTTTTTTGTTAAAACATCACTAGTTCCTTGTATTTTTCAACTATTGTATTCAGAACAAAAAAATTTATTCGAAATTCTCAAAAAACTTCTTTAGAAAGAGAGATTTGTGTTTTCACAAGCACAGAACTACTGAGCATTAATGCTTAAGATTACAAATTCTTTGAATTTAACTTAGTTATCCCATTTTGCACTCATATTAACTCAGTTTTAAAGATGGAAATTTATTTTAAATAATTACTGAACTTCAAAACTTTACTCTGAAAACTTTCAGCAAAAACTTAAAACTATCAAAAGAATAAAAACGAATTTGAAATAAAAAAAGACGCAATTAAATATAAATAGTATATAATAGATAAAAAATAACATATGTAATATAAAAAATATAAAAAGAATAAGATATTTTAGGATCATATTTTTAAAATATATTTCGAAAAAGAACATGATTTTTTAAGCTATATTCGAATGCAATTTTAATTTATTGCACAGGTAATGCCTGAACCAACAAAATTAAAAGGGTTCACTTTTTGAAAATATATTTTAAAAATGACATTATCTAACCCTAACCCTAAAAAATTTCTTGTTCTTTTTGCATAATGTTATTTTAAAAATGACATTATCTAACCCTACGTCCAAAAATCTCTTATTCTTTTTATAATACTTCATTATAATATCACCATAACATAGAGGTCATTAAAAATTGCACCCCTATCCCTTTTCAAAAATACAATAATAATTTTTACCAAGTCGTTTTCCACTTTTTATTATTTCAAATCAGGCACAGAGCAATTTTATTGTAAACAGTATCAAATTAAACACACCGGAAAGTCTAGCCATACTTAAATCTCAATGCTCTTTACACCCTTGTCTCCCCTTTGTTATTATATCAAATCATACATTGTGCAAATTTTATCCTAAATGCTATAGTAATATGTAATACTAATAAATATACAATGATTGTACTAAAGAATATACGGGATATATTCGCAAGGTGAAAAACATCAAACTTTTTTATTTCGATACGAAAAAAGTGATGTTTGAAAATACGAAATTTCCGTTAGAACCGTAACTTAGGCCAATCACTGCTCACACCTCAACAAATCTTGCAACGCCACAGACCAGCGATATACCGACATCTGCTTCACAAATATCTATCAGTAACACTTTTAACGCGCTAAACTCAAACGTAATTCTATCTTTATTCACAAGTTTTGCAATTATATGCTTCTTGGATCTTTTCAAAACTGGCTGAAACTCAATGATCACTTTTAGAGAATTAATTAGTATTGTCATTTTACAAGCTCTCTTCTCTACATTAACAAAGTTTTGAAAGCCTATGATGTATATGCAACTCTTGTATCGTAAGGTTTTCGAACTTGATTTATATATATCAACAATCAAAAGCAATATATTAAAAACAATGTATGATGGCCTGGCTTGTACAAAATCCAATGGCTCTTCTCGTATTATTTGTAGTTTACATTTGTTAAAGTTATTAAAACAAGCAAACTATTTCCTACGTTCAATATATAATCAAAGTTAATTTTCCCATTTTTTCTTTGCTATTCAATTTTAGGTTAAAGAATATTACAAGAATGTTTATCGCGTCTTTTGCATATATCCCCGCTTTAGTTAACATGTTCTTCCTCTTGTGATGTTTTCTTTCGCTGTAAGAGGAAAATTTTTCTTCTTGAGAGGTGAGGGGTCTGCAAATAAATTTGAAGGGGAGGGGCTTCCCTTTTTTCAAAAATAGATAGGTAGCCTCTCAAAAACGTTCTTAATTTGCGTTGAATCCAAAAAAAGAACTTTCTAAAAAGGCTATTTTTTAAGAAAAACATTTAAAGATAAAAAAATCTTGAGATAAATTTACATTTATGTTCCTTTTCCTCGCACTTGTTGTACAAATATCTATGCCATTTATCTCCGATTAATTTATATTAAAAGCAATTCATTTCGCTAACTAATCGAAAAAATACTCCAAACTTTTGGCATCAATATTTATCATAACTTATTTTCATACAAAACATATTTACCTGGAATAATCTAAAAGAAGTGACTTTTGAATTTACAGATATATAATATCTACTTATCTAAGCAACATTTCAGAAAATAAAAGGTATATATACTAGGAACTGTTCCATCGATAAATAAATAAATTGCACCCCTTATATCGAATTCGTTTTGTCTAAAATTTTGATTATATTTTTACTGCGCAAGTCATAAAATATAAGGAATCCATTTTTACTATAAAAAAACTAAACTAAACTCCGTAAGTCACGGAATAGTAGGGCCGAGCTGTCTGATAACGCAAATGATCATTTTGAACGAGATGTACAAAAATGCTTAATTCTATTTAAGCAAAATTTACTATAGCTATGTTTGAAACACTAGAACCACCAAATTTTATTTACTTAAAAACCAGGATTAAAGTTATTAGAGACATACATAAAAAATATAATATTCAAAGCTTCCAATTTCACAGAGAATATGAGTAGAACATCTTCAACTAAACTTCCAATTAAAACTTTATTTCCCTATATACTTTCATTATTCCAATGCAAAAAGTTACTACAACTCAGACATTATTTTTTCAACCAAGTATCGTTTACAAATGAAGAATTTAAGAGTTATACGTTTTTGATGTAAATAACTCAAAATATGAACGCTATTTATGAGCGAATGTAAAACAACTTGTTCACTCTATTTTCATCTTTGCAGGTATAAGTGCATTCAGAACAAGCATCGATTCAAAATCTAAGAGTAACCACAAGTTTATTCCAAAAGTATCCAGCTTATTGGACAAATATTTTGGAAAAGAGATCTAGCTTTTGAAAGAAATATTCGTTCAGAGACAAGAAAATTTGGAGATGGATTATAAAAGGATATTATGAGTTTATCTCTATATATGTTATTTATATTCATCTCAAATTATTTCTAACTTTTTAAATGTGAGTATTTTTATCATTTCTTAATCTTGATTTAATGCGCGACTTTAAGTTAAGGAGGGGGGAGGGTGGTTGTGAAATTTTGCTCCCTCCTCAGAATATGCCTCTATGCATAAAAACAATCCAATAAAATTTTCAAAGTCTTCAAAAGAAAATTTTCGTTATTATGGCGACATTACAATATTTTTAATTGCTTCCCTTACTTTTGTTTTTATTCAATAGTATGGAAAGATTTAACCCTCGATAGTTAAAAATGCGTTGTCACTGTTACAGTTGATTTCAAAACCTTCTTCAGTAGAATAAGTTTCCATTTTATCGATTAGATTTGAGAAAGTTTAAAAATCAAACAAAAATTAATAAAAATAAGGAATCGAAAAATTAAAGTCTTTTGACGCCTTTTACATTTATTGTCCATAAGTTAATTATTTTTAAATGAAATTATACAAAAACCTAAAAATATTATTTAAAATTAAAATTGATAAATTGAAAACATTTTTTTTCATTTGAGATTAAATTTTTTAAACTTAAGCAACCGTTTACCCTTTCTACTGTTAAATAGATTAATTTTCTACTTTCATGAAGTGATATGATTAAGAATTTGACCCAGTTTTCTGATAGGTTCGTTAGAGAGGCAAAATACTGCAGAGGTCTAAATACGGCCAGTCAAAGGTTTTATGCAGCCCACATGGATAAAGTTAACACAAAAGTTATGTAAATTCACGCATCCTTAGATTGATATGAAAATTATGGATATTCATACTACACGATGATTGATTGCTTCCCAGTATTTTAACTAAAATAGCTACTTAAGCTACTTCTTGAAGAGTGAAGTTAATTTTGATGTAAATTTAGTGTTTCAAGTCGATAACAAATTGTGAGCGTGTAATTATTTTTATAAGACTTTTCACTTTTTTATAGATAACATTTTTTTTGCAAACGTTTTAATAAATTTACCTTAAAAATGGAATCTTGAACAGTAGTATGTAGTAGTTATGAGGCAAATTAATTTTATTTGAATGAGATTACTATAAATATTAACAGGCAAGCTTTCACGAAAAGGCCTGAGATCTTATGTTCAATTCAAGGATTGCATTTTTAGAACGCGTGTAGTATCCAAGAGGACGTATGAACCTTCTGAGGGTAGGTCGGTTTATGTGTGTTGTGCTGCACCATAGATTGAGGACATCGTTCATGGATCTTCCATTTTTCTTTGGAACTACAAGATTACAACAGAGAGTCTATTTCATCAGGTACATCGGCTCAAGGACAAAAGGAATAGCTCTTTGCTGCAAAGCGACTCAGGTGATTCCAAGTCGGTGAAATACAATTGTAGAGGTCTATCTTTAACCCTTTGAGGATTAGTATGATACCGGGTCCTCAAAGGTTTAAAGTTTTTAAATCCTGTGGAAAATATTTTTCAATTGTAGCATACCGAACTAATCGTATTCTTTATTTAGAATCAAAAATGTTAGAAAAGAGAGCTTACTTCAGAAAGCAGCATGGATTAAGTGTGCTTAACAATTTGGTGGAATAGAATAAGCAAATTTAGAGATTAAATTGGTAAAGCGTTAGCTTATATATAAAATATAAGTTTAGTCTACAAAAAATACTTTTCATAGTTCAAATCTATTTGACATGAAATAAAGAAAAGATGTTTGCAAAAAAAAGATGATAGTTAAACTCTTTGGGGAATTTGTTAACTATTTGGCAAATTTATGAGCAAATATTTCAAGATATCTTTGGCATGTGGTTACGTGAAATAATCAGCTTTAGTACTTAAAAATGGTTAAAATAATAAACAGTATTTTAAAAATTCCGTAGCCTAACACAAAAAAACCGTACTTGGGTGCAGAAACAAAACCTTTAACGCTTTGAGGATCAGAATTTTTAAGACACAACGTCTCCCTTCTGAATTTTAAATATTTAAAGCACACGATTTTTATTTATTATGACACAAATGTCACACTGGTCCTCAAAGGGCTAAAAGAAATTGCGACAATTGCTTGTTAGGGATGTAAAACTCAAAAAAAAAATTAATTCTTTCTTTCGGTTTTCTCCGCGTGCTTTCAAAAATCTAACTTATTTTCCCATTTTTCAAAATACTTGAAAAATAAGACTCCAACTGTTAAATTTTATTAGTTAACATGAAAAATGCAATACTTTATTTTCTAAATAAATAATTCCCTATTTTTGAGTAAACACATCATATGATGCCATCCGCAATTTCTATAATTTTCTTGCTAGTGTGAATTCTGTCTATGCGATCTAAAACAAAAGCATTGGATAAGTTTTCGCTAAATTCAAAATCAGAGTTATCAAGGTTTTTCTTACTGCTTCGAATGTGCTCCTGAATATTCTAAAGAGGAAAAATTTCAATTGATTATATTTCAGAGCAAAAAGTAAAATAAAACACGTCATTTACCTTTCTTATTCCAACCAAGTCTTCTAGAATTTCTTTTCTTTGCAATTGGTATACAATGAAAGGGCGTGCATAAATAATTAATATATTTTTGAATTAAGAAAAGAGTGTTTGATTGCATTAAATATGCAGACGGCTAAATCTCTTTCGAAGAAAAATCATCTAATAGCAAGAATTTTCTTTCACATACATTATTATGGATAAGTTATACAAGTTTTTGCTTTTAAATTATGCGTCTAGTAGGCGGTATCAAGCTTGTTATATGGCATGCAAGTCTCTTCCTTTCTTTAAGTCTATTTTATGGCCTCTACCAAATTTTTAAGTTGTCTTAATTTCATTAAAAAAAGACAGAATATGATTTTGCCTCGCATATATATCAGCAGAAGGTGTTAATCTTAGATTTTATATAAGCAATGATCATGGATGTTGTTATGTGCTCCTCACCGTTGGAAAAAAAGGTTTTGTGCTCACCGAAAATTTTTGGGCCACCTTAATTAGAAATCCTACCTACGCCAGTGTGTATTAGTACGTGTATTTGTGAATGTATGCTGCATGCATGTGTATATAGTATGTGTCTGTGGGGTGGCGAAGAATTTAAATCAGAACCAAATGAATTTGACGAGGTCAACAATTTTTAATAGCACATAACACAATATGAAATATTCTTTCTCAGGGGCCTAGCAGAAATTTTCCCGTAAGTAGGTCTTAATCAAGCCTTGTAACTATGCATCAAACATTTCCAAGGGAAATGAATACATCTCGATTTTGGACTGATAGGAAAATAATATTATGGATAGATATGAAGGTAATGTGCAAAAAATAGCAGTTGAAAAAAGGATATCATTGACAATAGCTGGTTTCAATCTTCTTTTAATCGTTCTAAACTTTGTGCATTGCTTGTGTCTAGCTTTTGTCTTCAAGTCATTTCCATTTTGCATCTCTATCAAAAAGGAAAAGGAGAAATATGATAAGAAAAAGGTCTTAAAATTCGAACAAGCATAATCTTTCATTTTTGCAATAAAATAGAAACTGTAGATTTCACGCACAAACACATGTCTTCTATTTGCATGTGTTTCACTAAACTAAATCCGTGCTTCTCAAATGGTTTTCATGCTGGCTCCTTATCATTTATGAATCTATTAGAGACCACCTCCCCTCATTCACCCATCCCTCCTTTATGTTAGGTTGTTAAAATGCGTGGCATTGATACTCCAAAAGGTCTCGGCTTCAAATTCAGCGCCAGAACTTCTTTGTTCATAATTCGACAGAATCAGTCCAATTTTACCTTCTAAACGAAAATACATTAAAAGACAGCTTTGATTAATCAATTGTTACACGTATCAATGAATATATAAAACTTAGAGACAGATTTTTTTATCACTTTTCACTATTGGTAAGAAGCGAAATGCATTGATTTGCACCTTTGATTCATTTACACTATTACAGATATGTCGATGCCTTTCTGAATTACGCGCAAGAGTACATATCTCGAAGAGAATGGCTAATACAGAGAATTAATTTAGAAATAAATAGTATGGTTATTAAATAATCTTGTAAAAAGTTTGAAAAAAGAGTTGAAACAAAAAAAATTCTTTTTAAGAATATTTTTTTAATAGTGTTGTCAAGTTTTGCATAATTTGATGATTTATTTTTGAGAGCTTTAGCATCTAAAAGTGATATTTAAAAAATAAGCAATAGGGAGCTTTAGAGTTTTTAAAAATTGGTTGAGCAAATAAGGCTATTAATAAATTTAATAAGATATCGTTTGAAGCTGGAGTAGAAAACCTGCAAACCATAAGCCACATGTGGCGCGCAAACTCTTTTTATGGCGCCTTCGCTATATCTTAAAATTTGTATTTTTTTTTATTCAAGTTACTTTTCATAAACTTTTCAAAACAAAAAATCAGCACAAAGACACGGACGTTCTGTCACGTTTTAAAAGAACTGCGAATCCTTTCATTCAAAATTATCTAAAAAAGTTTCTGCGGATAATTAAAAAATTATATATCTTTTTAAGTTTTCATAGAAGCCAAATTTATTGCGGCACGCTTAACCCTTGTTATACTTCAAAGAGGAGGCCAGAGGCTCAAAATTGTTGTCCACTTCTGCCTTAGAGGTATATGGAATGGGAACATTTAGCAGGAATCTAATCCGATTCCATTACAACGAAAATGTCTTTGTTTCTAGTGGTGAAGACAAAGGTAAAAATATCAAAATGAGTATTTTCATCGAGAAAGCAGAATTGAAGCGCTCGTATCGAAATATGAGCAGCATTCAAAGCATAGTCCTTGTAGTGATCGAAAAGCCGGCGTTAAAAATAACCTTACTCAAGCCCCCAATTGTTGATGATTGATGCACAGATCGTTTTAATAAATTACCATCCAGACTTCATAATGCGAACCTTTCATTATCCATTTCTTAAAGTTTTGAATTCTCTTTTCTCCTTTGATTATATGAAAGATGAAAATATTTCTCGTAAGCATTTGACGTTTTTGTAAAACAGGAGTTGTATTAGTAATGTTTCAGAATTACTATGGTCCTTCCAAACAGAAAATTTAAAAAATATTCCGATAATAAATTTTCTTAGTTGTAAAAAAAACAAAAATATTGACGTCAAATTTATAGGTATGAAGACTTGACACAACCCCTCATAATTTTCAATCTCTTCAACCCAAGTATGCAATCATTTTAAAGCGAGCCTACTTCGTTTACTCTTTATTACAAAATTTACTGTGTTAGTTTTGATATAAATATATGGGGAGACATTTGTGTCAAAATTTAGTTTTTTTAATTTCTTTGAGTGCTATTAAAGTTGAGTGTTTACATTTTTAAGTGGCATTAGATCGATTGTATCCATTATTTCTGCATCGATGTTAAAGAAATAGAAAATAGTGTGTTTGCATATTTTGTTGTCATGAAGAACGCCATTTTGGAAAATATATTTTGAGAAATTAAAGTGTATCCTTTTTGTTGACTCCTGAAACTTAACCCGCATACAAGCTTCAAAAAAACTTACACAAACCGTCATTGGGTGAAATTTCACCTATAGCTTTTTCAATAATAAAATTTTTTTAGCTTGTTTATAATTTATTAACATAACCATTTATAACACGGCATTATTATGTTCGCCACATATTTAAGTTTCACATTTTTCACATCTTGAGTAAGCTTTTCTGTCATTATCAGTGCAAAATCCACAACTAGCTCCTCTTGATATTTTTCTCTTTAATGGAGCTGGCAGATTGCAAACTATATCATTAGTTGCTTGAACGTTTTGAAGCAAGAAAAGAGATGTAAGTGTTCTTGGAAGGTGTTGCCTTCTCAATATTTCACCTTTAACAAGATCACATCCCAGTTCCTCCAAAAACAATGGTCTTCTCAATTCAATTTGTTCTTGTTCCGTTCAATGTTAACTTCTGTCCAAAGTACGAATGCATTTAACATGAAATATCAATCATTTTGCAAAAAAGAGCAAATGACCATCCATTTGTTTTTCGTTTCACACTGTAAGTTCCAAACATTTTATCTAAAGTATCAACACCTGTTTTATTGTTATTATAAAGAGAGATCATTTCTGGTATCTTTTTCTCATTTGAAGAAACAGTTTTATCACGATGAAGAGTACTCAAAAGTGAAACAACTTCAAATTTTTTTGGTATGTAGTGTACCAAAGTAACCTCATCTGTAAAATAGAAAAAACTGGAAAAAACTTTTGAACAACGAAGTTTTTTTATCAACATTTAGAAGAAATTTTTTGTTTGAACGAACTGTTCCAATCTATGTTGTTATGTGTTTTAGTAACTTGACTCCAAGCTCATACGTAGTGAAAAATTATCGCATACCACATTTCTGCCTTTCAAATTTTTTTATCAAATCCAGAACAACTCTCTGGTTTTGATTTTTTTTTTCTAGTTGCAAATTGGGCTTCTTTCTAGTGTATACTTGCAGATTCTATCCATGGTTACATTGACTGTCACATAGTATCCAAATTTGTCTCATCGGACAACGACCCCTGGAAAGTAACAATTGTTCACCAATCGTTACTGTTTCACGGGGCAAATACAAATATTGTGAATTACAAACCCATGAATCCCATTAACTTCTGATAGGAGCTAATTTATCTTTAGCTTTTCTTTCATTTCTATCTTTTTTTGTCATCAAATCGAAGAACTCGCATTATTTTAGAAAAAAATTTTTTTAGACATCGTAGATCTGAAAACAGGTTTGCCCATATTTTCACTCCGTAAACTTTCGAGTGATTCCCCATGGAAACGTAGAATACCAACTAAAACAAGAATTCCAGGAATTGCTTGAAGTGTTATTTTATCAATATCATTCCAAGCATCACTAAACACACTTTTACCTTCAATGTTCGTATAATGAACAACTTTATATATTAAGGAATCATTGAAACACAAATCAAAAGCATCCATAGTAGTATTTATACGAGAAGCAGAAAATTTAGTAATACCTACGCGACCTTTTATATGTTGTGAACGATATTTACTTTGAACTTCAGACGTAAGTAAACACCAATATAACAAGTCGTCTTTGAAAGAAACACTTTGAAAGTTATCGACATCAAGTTCATCATCGCTTGTTCCTTCGACAAAATCTTCCGAATCGGACGAAATATCTCATTTTTTTCATCACTAACTTGTGTGTTCATCTTTTCAATTGAGAGAAAAACAAGGAAATTAAATCAAGAAATCGGTTCTAGGAGATTGTCGAGAGGTGTAGAATGTAGAGATAATTTGCAGTGAGAGAAAGTGATGACTTATCTTTCATTCATAAGCATGTGTATGTACCACTCGTTATTTTTTGACGCAAGACTGACATATAAAGCAATCACACGCAATAACTGATTCATCGTAATATATAATGCTATCACACAAATGTTAGAATATATTATATGCAAATAAATTTTTGTCTTATTTTTAAAACTGATGATGTTTTGTCTACTTCATGGGTGAAATATCATGCGAAAGTATTCAAAGTAACTTTTTTATAGCATTCTTTAGTTTATTTTAAAAAATACAAAATTAAGACTAATCACATCAATGAGAGTAATTAGCGTTATAACATCCTCTTTATTCCTTATTGATGTGTAACAATGATTTTAAGAATGAGATGTGTGAAATATCACCCAAAAGTCGTATGCTGGTTAAAAGAAGAGGATAACGAGTTGCATGAAATTATTCCAAAAATAAGTGCACATGATTAAAGTTCTTGTTGTTTTTTGGTGTCAATTTTAGTTGGTACTTAGAAAGTATCAAAATATTTTCTAAGAACGTAAAAGAAACTTCTTAGCACGTTTCATGCAAAAGGGAGATATTTTTTTGAATAAAACAAATTAAACTCGTATTATTTGCTGATCTGTTTTTGAACAAAAGCTTGCAATAAGCTGGACATTAGATCATGGCAGATTTCACCCAAATTTGGCATATTCATAAACCGAAATCATGCTTATAACAATACCTTGTACAGAGCTTCCTAAAAAAATACATGATTCGAATGATATCTTTTTTTAATTTAGAAAAAATCTTCCACAAAAAAGTTGTACTATATGTATTTATAATGATAATAATTACATATATGCATAGCTTCCACGTGACTAAATTTCATAAGATGAGAGGATGTGTTTTCATAAGAGGATGTGTTGCTGAAGTTCTATGAAATTTTATATATCATAAATTATCATATTCTCAGAGGGTGTGCAAAATTTCATTAGAAAATCGGGAAAGGAAGTAAAATTTTAATATTAATTTGATTTTGTAGATAAGCTATAGAGTAGTGTGATAGAACTATATTTGGTTTGTATGCTTCACCACATACTTTTCATCACATCTTTGTTGTTTCCCGTGGTCTTGCTAGACCAGTGATAATTATTCTTACACAATTTCATCATCCAAATAGTTCCTTTGAATGTTCTGTTTGGATTAACGCGGATCGACTGCATTTCACACATATATAAATATTTTATGACATCATCAATAGATTTTGCACTCGTCTCAGAACAAATAATATGAAAAACATGATTTATTGTAGTTGAAGTATTTTCGCTTTCTCCAATTATATTCAGTGATACACAGAGCCAACGATCATAAATCTTAGGTACACGAAAAGCAAATCCATTTCTACACGTATATATATAACGTATATACTCGAGTATCATGCGGCTAAAGACAATTTCCAAACCAATATATTTGATTAGAATAATATGAATATGAAAAAAATTTTGTGAGTTGTACACAGACGGAAATAAAAATATGATTAGTAAATTGGTCTGAAAAAGGCTTGGACTCTATCATGCGAGAGTGATTTTGTTCTCTTCTTGTGCTAGAAGGTAGTGATGAGATCATAATTACAAGTAAAATCATTCGACTCTATAATATCCCTGCAATTATTGTGGGATTGAAAGTAGACAGTGCAAGTGTAATGTCGAGTAATAATGGGATGAGACAAAAATTCTTTTACAATAAATTTTGAAATTATTTGTCTCATCCTCCGAAAAAATATTGAGGATGCACGCCACTCATCTGTCACTCAAATAAATTCGAAACACGATATATAAGTCATCATGCTTTACAATAAGGAATTTAATGGAGGCAGAAAACGGGAGGTAGAATGATAAATGAGTATACGGTATGTTCCAGTAAGATTTCAAAATTAGGCATCTCACGAAATGCCCAAAACATTTAGGGAATTCGTAAAATCACCCACCGTTCACTTACAAAACACTAAAATCCTGGCGAAGTAGATGTAATCCATAAGCATTTCGTGTATTTTCTAGGCATTTCGTGTATTTCCTAGACATTTCGTGTAATTTCAGTCTTTTCATAAAATAACAGGAATGTCATTTCAGTATATAGATGGATGAAATATCTGGTGATGAATGTATTTAATTCTTAAAAGTCAAGAGTGATTTCACGAATTCCTTGAAATTTCCGAGGATTTTATCCAACTTAGTGTAACATATTCTGGTAGTTTGACTCCCAGCTAATTTCTCTATCGCGATTTTCAAAAGAAGAGATAAAATTAATTATGATAAAATATATTGAGATGAAGTGGCGTTGAAGTGTCAGCATAAATTTATCGGGTTAAGATAAACAGAAAATGGCAAAAAAAACTTTATTGATACACTATTTTTATTAGAGAATTTTACTCTCTCCTATATTTCTTTTCTTACACTCCCATTCTTGTCTGGTGTCTGGAGAAGCATGGAAGAGAAATATCACCCTACAACTTACTAATTTCATCAATAAAGTCTTTTACCATTATTCTATTTATAGTTAAATAAATTGCATGGTAGATCATTTTAGTAATTATATGTTAGTGTATCAGTCAGTTAGTTAAGAAGTCAGTTAGCAAGTCTAACTTACTACTAGTGAAATTACAACAAAACAAATTCCTTAAGAGTCTAATTAACTCGAAAGGAGAAAAGTAAATACGATTCCGACTAGGATGAGAGATGGTATCAATTAGAGTTAATTTTATACCCTGTTGAAAGTCCAATTTGTGCTTCTCCTCATTCAACTTAAACATTTGTGCTTCAAAATGAGAGATGATGTTGGCTTTGACGTCTTCAATCTGCAACACAATCTCATCTTCACAAAACTTCATTTCAAGTGCGTGCTCGTGTTCAGCGGAAGATTCTTCAAACCTTTTCTCATTTTCTAAAAGAGAACACATCGATATAACGAACAGATTTACTGCTTCCACGAAAGACGACGCAAAGCGTATTATTTTCCTTAAAAGAGAAATCTACTTCTTTCATGTGATAAGTGTGAACTGTGAGAATTATTGTGCATCATCGCACACGTCACACATCGTTCACTTAACACTAGAGTTATCAAATTAACAGTTAAGTTTTATTTGATCAAGTCTCGATAGATTTAGACATCTTAATAGAATACATTTGTCACATACTTTCATTTCTTTGATCAACATTGCTATCTACGGCTGTTTAAGTATTTAGGTGTATGGATGTCTAATGTCAATATGTATGTTGTATATGTGGGAGGATGTTTTTTTGCCTCGGGCGTGAATTAATACAAATAAATAGGAACGTTTGTGTCAAAAAATGTATATGTAAAAATGCAACACTAACACTGATGTTAATTCTACATTAATCCTAACCCCAACAATAGGTTTCCTTCCGAAATTTTACACAAACTTTATGGAACGTAAGTAATGGAGTTTGAACATTTGAGACAAATAAAAATGAGGTTTGTGTCATAGAATAGTTTAATACTTATAAATAAACTTAAAACATATGTGCCTTGAGGATTCTTCGAAACTATAGCAAGCATAATTACACTATTAAAATGTATAATTTATCATATTTATATGGCCTTTTTAATTAATGTGATATTAACTCATTTAATCACGTGGTTCTATTTATAGGAGGCATACTATTTCTTGATTTCAAGACGTTAGGTGTAGTATAGCTTTATGTGTTAAGACTTAACGCTATATGTTTTTATAGTGTGATCACTGATCAGTTAGTTTAATTTTTCGAACATGATTGGTTACTGATTTCATGAGGTATTTTTTTGTAAGCTTAGAGAGGAAGTTTTAGGAGATGCTGTATCTTTTCATCACTGCATATATATTATATCCCCATGAAGTATTTCATGACTACTATATATAACTATATATCAATTATACACCACTTCGCCTAATCCCCTATTACTGATTAGTATCGCCATTCAACCTATGTTATCCATTGTCAATAGCTAGAAAGCAATGCGAGGGAGAAAGATACAGAAGGTTATTATGATAGCTACAAAGCAAATGTTTTTCTCTTTTCTTCAGATAAAAAACAAGTTGAGAAATCGCGTAGATGTACAACATGACATGAAGGGTCTCGCATTTAGCCAAAGAGAGCATCGAATCCCAAAAATAATTGAAAGTAAACAGGAACATGTCTCATTCATTTTAAGCTTTAAATATTTGTTCACATATTTTAAAAAATGTTTGCCTATTATATAAAAATTTTTTTATTTTTTTTGTGCTGGGGTACAGGTACTGGAACAAAAAAAGGTTGAGCAACACTGCTCTAGAGTATCTAAATAAATTCCAACTTTTGTGAAATGCAAAAAATAGTGTCACCTAGAACATTCAATTCAATGTCGAAATCTTTTTTAATTTTTTCAAGTTGATTCTTCCATTGGATTGAACTTTCATCTTTGACTTCGTTGATTTTATTTGCATACTGAGTCTCTTTCAAAGAGATCAATCTATAAAAAGGAAACATGTGTTATGTAGCAGGTGTGTCAATAAAGATCATTTTATTCGGCCTATGGAATGGGTTTGTTCATAACATAATGAAAATTGAAAAATTGATTAAGGTCAGAATATATATAGACTTGCTTTTACATTTTTAATTTTCTTTTCACTTATGACAAATTAGTTTTTAAAATTTAAGCAAATAAAATCAAAATAATCTCATTTCCTCGTCATTTTTTGATAATAATAATAATATGTCTACAAGTAAAAGTATTAAAGATTAAATATGATGTGCATATTAAACAAAGTCCTTAATAAGAAGATATAAAAACATTTTATCAAAGTAGTTGAAATTCAAATGTCTTGCTCCTAAAACATTCTCTTTATGGTAGTTCAAAGATGGGAGGGAACAGTTGAACAAAAATAATAAATTATAAATCTCTTTTTCATACTAACTTTATGAACAAAAATTTGGTACATGATAAATTTATCAGCCAAAATCAAGCGCTTAAAACAATCTCAGTTTGACAAGCGTGATTAAAAATGTCAATAAGAATTAAGCATAATCACATATGGCATAATTCGGTTAGAAGTAGCAAATATTTTATTAGGAAAAAGTAAACCTTAAAAGAACTATATTCCCTTATTTCCATATTTTCAACGATATATCTTTTACATTTATTTTGAATGAACGTTTAATCGTCAAAGGTAAATCAAAAAATTAGTCAAAACTACAACAAAATAAAAAGGCATTCGAAGCTTCAAAAAATTTAGTTTATCAAAAGTATCACAAATAGGTTAATTGTTTTACCTTTTAGAGAAAGGTATAGTACTCGGTACATTACGGTGATGTACGTTTGAGTCGTAAAATTCCTTGGCACATTTCTCCTAAATACCCAATATTTTTTCTTTTAGTTGTGAACTTGCACAAACACTTAACCAAACAACGAAGTGTGAAATCTAAGAGCGTCTTAAGCACAACGCAAAATGTCCTATCCTTTTCATAGAGAAGAATCACTCTTAAAAAGGTCAATTCTTCGATACCCACCCTTATAATAAAATAATAGCAAAAATACAAACAAAGATGACTTCCCGAATGAAATACTCTGCGACGTAAAAGCTTCTTGTGATCAAATGTGCAGAAGAGACGAATAACTGTTGTGTGGCAAGAAAATACAAAGTCAACGAAAAGCTGGTCCGTGATTGGAGAAAAAAGGCTACTAAAATCGCAGAAATGCCCAGGAACAAATGTACAGAAAGAGCAAAGAACTGTCAGTGGTCTGAACTTTTGAGGACGATCTGGCAAAATGGATTCAAGAAGAACGGTTAAAAGGAATTCTCGATTGCAAGAGAAAAAAAACTTTTCAATTTTAAAGCAAGCCGGAATGACCTTGTTCTCCGCCAAAAAACCAAGATATCTCAATGATTGCCTGAAAACCTCGAAGAGAAAATAACCAACTTCCAAGCGTACATTATAAAAAAGGAAACAGTAATAGGTGTACTACGAACTTTCCCAAATTGGGAATATGAACGAGACTTCAGTTTAGTTTGACAGGCCAACGTCGAAAACAGTGTCAAGTAAAGGTGGAAAAACGGTCCTAGTCAAAACAACTGGCCACGGAAAAACTCGCTTTACAGTTGTGTTGGCATGCTTGGCTGATGGAACAAAGTTAAAACCGATGGTTATATTCAGGCGAAAAACGCTACCGAAAGTGAACTTTCGGTCCGGCATGGTACTACATTTCCACCCCAAAGGATGGATGGACGAAGCTGGCGTAAAGCTGTGGATTTACAACTCAAAAATTAATTGTTACAACTCAAACCTCCTGTTTGAAACTCTGGGGTCTCTTATAAAAAAAATCTCCTTTTTTTTTCTTTTTTTTTGGAAAATTTGGGGGGGGTATTATATAAACGGAAATTGGAAAAAGATGTGTGATGTTTTTTTTATTGGATGAAGGGCCACCCCCCCTCCACCCTTCTTAGATCTTATTATACTTTAAAATAAAGGAAAAGGGAAAAAAAAAAAAAAAAAATATAAAAAAAAATAATAATTTTTTAATTAAATAAAAAAAAAAAAATATAATTTTTTTATATTTTTTTAAATTTCTTTTTAATTTAAATAAAAAATAAAATTTTTTTTTTTTTTTTTTTTTTCTCCTCTCTTTCCTTTTTTTTGGTTTTGTTGGGTGGGGGGGGGGGGGGGGGGGGGGGGGGGGGGGGGGGGGGGGGGGGTTGGGGGGGGGTGGGGGTTTTAAAAAAAAAAAAAAAAAATAATTACAAGCAAATGTAGGATTTCTAAGTTCAATAGGGGTAGGAAAATATTTTTTTCCGGGGATGTGGGTCAGGGTCGCACATGAGGGGGGCGAAAATGACCCCCCCCCCCCCCATTCAATAATTTTCTATAAGTAAGAGTTGCTGCTTGTTTATAAAACATGTATGATCGCATTATAGAATGTAATGATCATTCGAATACATGATAATGTAGGATAAGAGAATAAAAGAGGGAATGCAGACTAAGTCAAACTCATGCTAAGCTATCGAACATATTTTACAAATGATGTGAGAGCTATATAATAATAATAATCCATTGTTTCAACATGCACACAATAAGTAAGCAATGTTTATCACAGTGTCTCAAAGGGCCTTGTAGTATTTTTGAGCAAACACATGTTGATGCTCTACCAGATTTTTCTCATTTTCTTCTATCACAGTGATTCTATTTCTCTTTCTGTCTCCTTCTCTGTTTTTCTCTTCCGCTTTCCCTGCTAAAACTTAATCAATCAAGATCTCTTCTTTCATGCAAGCTCTCTTCTCTCACACAAGCTCTCTTCTCTCATTCAAGCTCTCTTCTTTCACTCAAGCTCTCTCCTCTTGTTCAAGCTCTCCTATCTCATTCAGCTCTCTCCTCTTGTTCAAGCTCTCCTATCTCATTCAGCTCTCTTCTCTCTAATTTGTATTTAGAGTTAAATTAAAAATAATTTTATTTTATCTCATTAGAAACTAGTTTTTAGCGGAATATAAGTTCAATATTTTCAGAACCTTTTTTCATGATACCAAAGTTCAGCTATTCAAATTAATCACAGAGATTTTTGGTAAAAATTTAGTTCCATCGATACACCAAACATTTTGCAAAAATGGAAATTTGTTTGTTTTTAAATGAGAAAAATAGTTTTCAATCGTTACTTAATCTTTATCAGTACGTTTGTTACATTTTGTAATATTTGAAAACTAATTTTTTCAAGTCAAGAAATTTTTTTTCAATAGTTATTTGAGAATGAATATTTTGACTAGCTAAACAGTTTAAAAGCAAAAATACTCTATTTGTTTAATATTTGAGCAGAGATATTTATTATAATGTTCGATTGTTAAATTTTGTAACTAACACTGTACATAATTAATTAAAACTTTCTTTAAAGAAAATTTGTTGATTATTATAATATCGAAACAAAATGTTTCAGTTATTAAAAATACACTTGATCTATTTATGACAGCTGTCAGAATTTTATTTGTAGATAAAAATAGCAAAAAAAAACGCAATGATTTTTTTGTTCTCGTATACTATGATTTTTATGATTTATGTTAGTTTAAATAGTTTTTTTATGAAAAGTGATTAAACTACCATTTTTTGTATACTATGAAGGGCTAAAGGGGCGTGAGTAGGGTTGGTTAGATGATGGATTCGAGAAATCAAGGTCTTGGTCGATCCCCCATCAAGCCTGCTTTCCTCATAGTTTGATACAAGCGGCGCAATTGTGCCTTTTCAATGAAAACACCCTATGGTACCTTTACCTTTATGATTCCTTACAAAATGTAAAAAATACAAGCGTTACCAAATCACCCTATTAGGGTTAGCTACTTCAACGTGGGCTTTTGCTATTTATAAAAACTTGAAAATATCAAATAAGCTATCTCATTTTTTATGCCTCCTATTATTTTTAAATTATTCTGAGAACAGACAGTTTTATTTTAAAATAGTGAAAATTGCTTTATTAGTATATTTTGTCTCCTTTTTCTCTTGTTAATTATGTTAGAAATTTTTCAATTTTGAGTAAAAGTACCGTGGGTGTGTTTTCATTGACAAGACACTGCTGTACGGCTTATGTCAAACTATGAACAAATTGGTATCGATGAAGAATCGAATAGAGTATGCGTCAATTAGTCAAAATACGTCAAATTAGTTTTCAAAAAACTTAAGTTATGCTGTAAAATTTTTTTAGTTTTTGTTGAAGCTCTATAACTTTTTCTGATAGACTTTTTTTTCCTTAAAAGTTATTATAAAAGGCAAATCATTGCAAAATGTTAAAAGTGGTTATTTTACTTTTTGTAGCTTGCACCAATTTAGCTTTTAAACTATTTTTCAATGATGCTGAGAAAAATGAAGTAATGCAATCTTAATTTATTGTTTGATTTTTGTTTGCACAATTTTATCTTTATTTCATACCCTTTTTTGAGAATCTAACTAACTTACACTTATTCTTATACACTAAAAAGAATGAAAAAATTCTAATACCAAGTTTTCTAACTTTAGTTCTGTTTTACATTCTTGATAGAAATTCCTTCAGAAAAGTTATGTAATTTGGATGTGTTTTTTTATTTATTTTTTTTCAATAAAACATTTTTTTTCTTTTTTTAATAAGAAAAAATGGAACAACTAAAAATTAATGAATGATTTTTTTCATTCAATAAAATTTCCAATTTTTTTATTGTTAATTGATATCTTTACCCCTTTTCTACAGATAATTTGGAGATGGTTTTTCAATAATTTTGAAAATTTATTTGAAAATGGTGCGCATCTATTTGAAGTGAGAAAGAAAGAGCTATATATAAGTCCTCATTCATTGTTGACTTTAAGCTTAATAGGGCGGGGGTTAAAGTTTACATTAAGATTAATTAAGAATGAAATAGAATAGGAGTAGGAATTCAGAAAAATTTGTTGTCTTTTTTGGAAGACGCTTGAAAGTCTGCCCCTCCAATAATTTCAAGGATTTGCGCCTCTGAATCAATCACATTTTTTTCATATAAACATCGCAGGGTGTCTAGTAGACTTTTTTCCTTTAGATTACATTCACTCATATAAAACTCTTTAACATTCAGTTATTTTCTCTATCAATCAAATATCCTTTCATCAATTCCTGTAATGTGCCTGATAGACTACTTGATTTTCAAATGAAAAGCCTATTCGCCCCCAACAAATTGGGATTTTTTTAAACTAGTGTATATGCGATATGCAAATTTAATTAAAATATTTTCGCTGGAAGTATAGTATTTAAATTTCACCAATTTAGCAAAAAAATATAAAGTAGTGTTATAAATTTAGGTATGCGCTGAATACACTCTTTTTTAAAGGATCACTTGAATATTTGGTCTCCCGTGGTATTTCCAGACCACTAATTTTAAAAATTGCAAAAAAAAATTTCATCCCCCCCTCCCCAATAATTTTGAGTATGTGCGCACTGATGTGGGTACCCGCTTAGTTTTTTAGATGTTTTGGGATGGTAATAAAATAATTTAAAACATGCAAGACTATATTGTACATAATTAAAATGGGCTATATTATTCATGGAATTTTCTATGAGAAAGAGAGATAAATACGCTCTCAGATTTGACTAAGTAAATTAGCGGGGGACCAGATTTTTTTAGTTGTCAGTATCGCATTCAAGTAAACAATATTCTCAGATAACTGGAGAGATGGTAAGGATGTCACGATCAAGAATCGAACAGAGACATTCTCAAGTTAATACCGATTAAGAGTATGATAGCACTTCAAACTCCAGATTATATGCATCTTATATTACTAAATACTATCATTTAATGGATATTAACATGCATAAACATAAAATACAAACATAAATCTAAAGATCTTTAGAGATATTTTATATAGTTAAACAAAACTTGTAACGATTATATTTTTTTATCAAACACCATAAGCTACATTTATTTTCAGTAAATCCTGTTAGCATTCAAAAGCATATATGTATAATATATAATGAGATAATAAAAGTAAAATATATTTTAAAAAAAAGTTATTTTCAAGTTAACCTTAGGACTCAAGTTATTAATTATTTTTGGCAACTTTTTAAGAATCACTGCTATAAAACAGTGCATTGAGAAATGTGTAAAAAGATAAATCGCAATAGGAAAATTTTTAATCATCATAAAATGTGTCTTAACATAAAAATTAACAGAAACCGTTTTGGTATTGGAAATGAAACAAAATAGTCCGCATTTGGATACCGATGTTAACAATATAATCTCCGATTCTACTGATTTTCAATACCGAATCCTAGCGAGTTTTGAACTAATTTAATAATTAAGATCTAAAAAATAAATAAACTTAATTTATTTAGTTACAAAAAAAGTATTTATTAACAAACATAACTTAGAACTAAAATTTAATTTAATTAATAATAGTGGCTGAATATGTTGATATCCAACTCTATCCTAGGATTTTCGATAGAAAGTTGAAAGACAAAGTGTTGAACTGTAAAAAAAACTATAATGTAAAAAAGACTGAAAATAGTAAAATTGAGCATGTCAAAACCAAATTAAAAAAATAAACTAGGTCCATTCAAAATACGAGCCATAAATTTATAAATTTACTTTTCTTTGATTTTATGAAACTGGATTTCTAGTGATTTTAGGACAAATAATGATTGTAGTTTAGTTTTCTGTAAATCATTATATTTATCTAAAGATAAAATTTAATTGATTAAATTTAAAATATTGATACAAATATAAAATTTACTTTTTAACAAAGCCATCAAAAAATGCAAAAATCTGAAAAGAAAGACATTTTAAAAGGGTACATAATGGAAATAAAAATACTTAAAATACTCTAATACTTGAAGAGGTTGAAATTTGAAGTTTAAGAGAATTATAATGATTTGGCTTGCTGATTGATTAAGAGTGAAGTGAGGGATGTTGTTGAGGGGGTTTGAATTGTAGATTGCTGGGTTTATTTTTTTATATTTAGATTTTAAAAAATATAGGTCTTAAATAAAAGAAAATAATGTAGTTACTTGTGTAGATTTTCGATTTATTGGGTTATTTATTTTAATTGTGTGTCAATGTGTTTTAAGAAGTCGCTGAATTTAGAGATTACAAGTTTGACTCTATGAGAATAATTAGAGGATACTTAGGTTGGGATATGAATGTAGTTAGTAGAAATTAGATGGCGGGCGATTGAGAGTTTTAACGGAATGTTAAAGAAGTTAAGTTCTTGCGTGTTTGTAGTGGGAGAACGAAAGATGAAGGTGATATAGTGTTTCGTGTTGATGGCACTTTAATCTACACATATTGCTTAGTGATTGTAGAAATAGGAGTTACAGGGGCAGTGTACGGGAAGCCATCTGATTAGCATTCGTGGTGTGAAGAATTTCATTTTCGACCAAATATCAAGAATTATATTGGTGGTATTTATAGGTCGAAAAAAATGACGGTGAAGATTGGATGAGTTTTTTCTCTAGGGCATAGTGTGGTAGATGTGTATAGGTTTATAGAGGAAATGAGTTCAGCGTGTTGTAAGTAGCATTTACAGATACTTTTTTTAGCGAGCTTGTCTAAATTAATTTGATAATTAGGTGAGTTTAGAAAAAATACTATATGGAAAGAATAAATGTTTGTGTTTGATTCTTAGCCTTTTGATGATGTTTTGTGGGTCTGAAAAAAGAGTAGTGTGCTCTTATGTCTAAAGGAGAACTCGTTTTAGCTTATGTTGTCGCAAGCATGTTGGAGGGCATAACATTCACTACTGTATATGGGAAGGGAGGGATCGATTGCAGGCGTTTTTGAGTAAAAAGAATGGGGGAAGAAAGTTGCAAAAGCTCTTGGTGAATTTGAACTAAAGTTAGAATTTTAACGACTAATTTGATTAAGGAGTTGTGAAGAGAGAAAAGTAATGATGAGGAGAGGTGGAGTAAATATATTATAATGATTTTGGTATGGATGACAAAGTTGTTGAATGTAGATAAATATTGTGGGAGTAAGGATTTTTAGTAGGTTTGAGAAGGAGTGATTGAAGTGTTATGGAAATAGAAGGTTTCGATGCGTGTCATGTTATAATTTGGCAAAAGTTTATTTTAGATGAAGTGTTAATGGAAGGCACTTATTAAGAATTCTAATGCTCCAAAAGGGGGGGGGGGGTTTCTGGGCTGTGGCCATTGTGATGAGGCAAAGGCAATGGATTTTATTTAGGTAAATAAATAATGAGGAGTAGTTTAATGAAATAATGCCGTACTCAAGAGTAGGTAGGATGACCTAGACCCCTTTTATAAGATATAATTTTACTAAGAGAGAAAAGACTTAAAGAGAATTTATATTATATCTTTTTGAAGAAGGATATCTATTTGAGGTTTGATTGAAAGGTGAGATCTAAATGTTTCAATGAGAAAGATGGTAGGATGTGTGTTTCTTAGGATGTTAAGTTTCTTAGTTTTTTTAGATTTTTTTTTAAGTTTTAAACTTTATAAAATTTTGAGCTGAAGGTAAGGTTAAATAGTCTCAATGGCATTCAAAGAAGTCTAAATTGTTATTTAATATATATAAGTAGCGGTTTATAAGTATAATCCAGTAGATGTCGGAAAGCACCCACTTTGTGGTGTGGAAAGTGAGAGAGAATGAATGGGATCTAAAAAATTCTGTTTGAATATAAGATAGCGATTTGTTAGGTAATTTTGTATGAATTTTATGAGACAATTGGGGTATTTTTGTCGGGTTATGTTAAAAATATGATACAGGTTGCCATGTCCAATTGAAGGTGTTGTTTATGTCTAGAAAGAGGGGAGATGATATTAATTTGGATGATAGTTTTGTTTCAAGGTAGTAGAATGGATTCTGGACTTTTATATCTGAGGTATGCGAAATTGGAAGGGATGACTTTTGTTAAATGTCGTAATATAAAAAATAAACCTTTTGCTTACATTTTTTTCCATGATTTTCCTTAAAGTAGGGAGGATGGTGATTGGTCGCCAGTTGGATGTGGGGTTTAATTCTTTGTTAGATTTGGGAAGTAAAATTTGCTTACCTATTTTCGAGTTATGAGAGATTGGTTTGTAGTTCTTAGAGATGATTTATGATTTCGGCTGTTTATAGCAGAGGCTAATTTAACTAGCTTTACGATGGGAATATTTGGGATGAGTTTAGAGATGAGAAGGAGGAGACATGTTCATGTTCAGAGTGGTTGACTATGTTATCAGATATATGGGAATCCTGAGGAAAAAGAGTTGAAGGAAAAGATATGTTCATTATGGGTCGTTAGAAATTCGTTGAGAAGAGGCTTTGTGGTTTTTGCGGACGGCATTAATCAAGTTCCATGGATTTATTATTTTTTTGGAAACTTTATTTCTGACACATATCTATTTTTCATATTGTAAAAATGTTGAATCCTAACAACATCAAACACTACTATTGCGAAAAGCAAATAATTTTAATAGTAAAATTTATAATAAATTTTTTTATACTATTAGTATAAATTCCAAAAGAAGAATAATTTTCCATAATTAAACAAATAATGATGTTAGGATGAAAAATCCTATGATATCTAGATCAATGCCTAAAGTTTTCATTATTAGGATAAACAATTTATTATTAGGATCAAGAATCAATTATGTAGTCATATATAAAAGTACATTAAATAGCAATTTTTGCGTTTAGGTTACAAAAATGGCAATTATGCATCTTGTTATTTTTAATTGTGAAAAAGTGGACGTTTTACGTAGCCCATAAAATAATGTTTAACAAATACTTCGAATTTGTAACCAGTGGTTAAACTTCATAATTTTGGTTAGTCATAAATGACACAACCGCAACTTGTGTAAAAATTAGAGCTCATAAAATTTGTATATTTGAGATGAGATTATATCAAGTTTAATATAGTAGTTTTTTTTAAGTAAATACTGATTTAATCAGGATTTTGGCTATAATTATAATCTCGAAAAATCTGGAAAATCTAATTCACGGCCATATTTGTCTATTGATTTTTTCTATAATGATAATCTTGAATAGTTCTTCATGTGAATATTATATTATAAATATTAACATATATATTCTTCAAATATTTATAAAATAATATTAAATAAAATGTATAAGTTTTGTTTACCCTAAATTAATATATTTTTTTTATTTATGTTTTTAGTCTCAGTTTCTATTAAAATTCCCTCAAGGAAGATTTTTAAATTTTTTTATATTTAAATGGATTCTAAAGTTAATTTGGATGGATCACGATTTAAAGTACAACTGGTAGAATCAGGAACAAATATACCTTTAAAAACCAAAAAAAGTGTTAAAATTTTACCACAAGAAATTTCTGACGAAAAGTTTAATACTCTAGAAACAAAATATGATACTTTCGAAGATATTAATGTTAACGTTGATAAACATGCTATAAGTGATAATCTTGGCTTTGATCCTTTTGAAGATAAGAAAATTTCAACTTATGAAACTCTTCCAAATATTGATCATTATAAAAACATTTTTTCACTCATAAATGCTAAAAAACGACCTAGTCTCTCCGATCTACACAAAGAAGCTAATGACGTAGCTTTAAAGGTAAGTTCTTTAATAGATTTTATTAACAACAAATATTTATAATTTGAACAAAATATCCTAGTACTTACAAAATCTGTCCGACTCCCATTCCAAATACTTGAAATCTTGATAAATTTAACGCCAACTCTCCACTTTCCTTACAAAATTAAAACTATTTTTCTATTATTTAAGATACACACCTAAAAACCTATTCTGACTTCTATCCCTTTAAGACCCCCGATTCTATCGATTTCGCAACTCTGAAAATACATTTAAAACAATTTCGCCCACATTAATTTCAACAATGAACACCCTACTAATATATACAATATATTTTTCAACAGAAACAAGGGTTTAACCAATAGAGAAACATACATATTTTACATAACCGTAAATTATTAAAATGTCAACTTCCGTTCTCCCATATAACGTATATGTAACACACTGATGACCCTGTTACTGCTACCCGATATCACGCTTCTATTCTCCAATCTCCATCTTTCTTTTTGAATGATATTTTTCGTTTTCACACCTCAGAGGGTTAGTATATCCTCAATCCATTAACGACCCGAATGATCAGACCATATCTAATTCAAAACAGGCGATTTGTATTGGAAGAATTAATGCAAACGATCTATAGTCGACTCTGGTTGTTATTAACCAGTTTCAAAATTTGTATCGTTTTTGTTCTACTGATCTAGCATTTAATTTTGAAAGGTAAAGGTACCTGGGGTGTTTTCATCGAAAAGGCACAATTGCGCCGCTTGTATCGAACTATGAAGAAAGTAGGCTTGATACGGAATCGAACCCAAGACCTTGAGTTATCGAAACCCAGTATCTAACCAACCTTACTCATGCCCCTGGAATGTACCAAAAAATAAGCATTTGAATCATTTGATTTGCATCTTTCTTTTTATGCCTAATATAGCGTCGCAATTAGATTTATAAAGACCTTTTTTTCTGAAAACCCTTGAATTAAGTATATCTAATAATAATGAGTTTACATTCTTAATTGAAATGTTCCCCCCACATGTAACATCTCGTAACACAATTGAACAACGCCTCCTTGTCCTTATGGCGTTATCTAATATGTTTTTTATATATCCGCTAGTAAAATAATAATATTGTATTTTCTGTCTTAAAAATTACAGAAAAAAATTGAAAAAATCCTTTTAAAGAGTAGAAAAAATAAAGTTTGAAAATGGAGAAAACTTGGACACAACGCTGCCTTATTATTTCACGGATTCCTAAACTGGATATGCCAACCCTTAATTCGTTCAATGAGGGTTTTTAGGAATTCAAAAATGTTTTAATTGATATATAGTCTTACTGATAAATTTTCTCGAAGATAAAATTTTAATTCATTTCATGTTATACCCACTTTCCCTTTACGCTTTTTGATGGGCCAGTGTGGGAACTTTTCATTATAATTTATTAGCGCGCTCCATACCTACAAAAAGTTTAGGAAGAAAAATAATTATTTCTTGAAATATATGTATTATCATTTATAGTTGCTAAAATGAATTATAAGTGGTGAGTTTGTAAAAATAAAAAAAAAATTGTACACAAAAACTTTATCCACATTCAGTTTTATGTTTTTCCTCTTTTCTAAGATTAAACCTCTTTTGATCTTTCGATAAAAATATCTCATTCAATTATTTCATGTATAAGAATAAGCTTCTTTGAGAGATCAATTGATCATTTTGCTACTAGCGCGATTTTATTTTATTATTTTTGTCTCTAACAATAATAATAATAATAGAAAATGCGTTTTTTAAGCAAGCAAAACTATTCTTTTTACTTAACCTTGAAATTTTTACAGTTCTTTTCATCATTATGACACCATCATCTGCATCCTAATCACCCCTTATCATCATCATCATCATCATCATCATCATCATCATCATTTTCTTAAAAATTCCTTACAAGTTACTTCATAATCCCCATTCTTATCAATAGCATCATACACAATATCCACTATACTCTACACATGATTTTTGATACTTTTTTATATCAATTATCAAAAAAATTCAATAATATAATTAGATAAAACAAGTACTATTTATGAATCTCAAGAGTCTTTTCAATCGTTGAAATCATGTGAATAATTTTAAAACTTAAAATTTCATTCTTCTATCTTTCTTGTGTTGGTGAATTTCACTTTATTATAAACATTGATATTTGATACCAATGTTTTTATTCTGAACACAAGTGGAATGAATGATATTATCAAAATGTTTTTTCCTCCACATATGTTTGTATAAGTCAAGTGAGAAAAAAAACATCTCCATAAATATTTATTTTAATTTCAGCCTGTTCTTTTTTTTCTGAATATCATTTTATATATTTTTCTATTCATTTCAAATTTTTACCATTTTTTTCTTGGCAATTTTTTGTAATATTTTGTTCACTGAGAAGGAATAAGAGTGATAGTTACAAATTAAACTTGTGATTATCACTGTTCAAAAACCACTGTTTGATTAGTAATTCTTACTAACATGCTTGTAAAATTAACTAGTAAAAGTTAAAAATGAGAAAATCAGTGAAGACTTATTCTATCCTGTTATAAGCTTATTTTCGCTTCAAGGTATTTTATTCTCATATAGACTTTATTATTGTATTGTATGTTAGGAGCAGAATTCTTTACTTCTTAGAGGGCGTAGAACACGTGGTTTCTGTTGGATTGATTGCACGATCTCTCCATGTCTGTAATGCATGTATTTCCTTATGCTGTCAACCATCGTTAATCCGAACAGAACATTAAAAAAAACTATTTGTATAATGAAACATAATATTACTGACGCAGCATAAATAACTAAAGTATTTTACCCCAAACCTTAAATGCTAAATGAGTTTTATTAAAAAAATGTAATCGTTTTATCCTTCCTCTATTAACCCATTTAAGGCCAAGCAAAGCAGACGATAACTAAAAAAACGCAGACGATTTATATTCAAAGTCATTGAAAAAAGCAGACGAAGATGAAATTACTTATGTTCCAAAATAGGAACATTGGCCGTAAATGGGTTAAAAGGTTAAAAAAAGGAAAAACTTTAAAGAAAAAAATTATTTATACGGATAATGAAGGTTATCATCATCATCATCATCATCAAATTTCAAATGGTGAAAAGGGATTCGGATATTCTGGGTTGACGAGGGCTTGTCTTTTTTATGGTAAGCTTTTGTCTGTTTCCATATTACTTCTTCCCTCTATCTTTCTATGAATATCAATGTGTGTCGTCTGTACAACTCGTATGCTTTATTTATAACAGCTATTAAAATGCAATTGTTCTTTTACTAGACTAAGGTCGACTTGCTAAAACAGTTTTTACGGGATGGAAAGCAGGGGCGCACATCTTCAAAATTATTGGAGGGGCGAAAATTTTTTGTTGCAATTTTCAAAATTAGTGGTCTGGAAATACCACGGGAGACCAAATATTCAAGCAATCCTTTAAAATATAGTGTATTCAGCGCATACCTAAAGTCCTAAATTTATAAGACTACTTTATATTTTTTTTTACAAAATTGGTGAATTTAAATACTATACTTCCACCGAAAATATTTTAATTAAATTTGCATATCGAATATGGTGCGCAGAAAAAATTCCCCCAATTAAAAAGTAGGAAAAAACGCCCCCAGTAAAAATGCCCCAATTTAAAATTAGGAAAAAATGCCCCAACAAAAAAAATTCAAAAAATTATTAATTAAAATTAAAAAAAATTTTTTTTAAAAAAGATATGTCAAATAACGGTTTTTTGTAAAAAAAAAGTTAACTTTTCATCTAAAACATTTAAAATTTAATTAAAGTAAACTAAAAAACTCAGCATACGACAATTTTTAAATACAAAAAAAAAATTATAAAACAGCAAATATTTTTGGACTTTGTGTGTATCAGAACACTTTCTAAATATAATTTGTATTTTAACTGATTTTAAGAACACATTCCTACAAATCTGCACCTTTGCTATTGTTTTCAAGAACTTTACAAAAAAAAAAACCCTATAGATTAAGAAATTTTAGAAATTTAGCCTTTCAAAAGATACCAAATAAAAATATTTATATAAAAAAATCCTGAAAATCAAAAATTAGGGGGCTTTTTTTCCTACATTTTAATTAGGGGCATTTTTTCCAGGGGCATTTTTACCTACAACCATCGAATATACACTAGTTTAAAAAAAAATCCAAAATTGTTAGGTGGTGGAATAGGCTTTTGATTTGAAAAATGAAGTAGTCTACCAGGCACATTACAGGAATTGATGAAAGAATATTTGATTCATAGAGAAAACAAATAACTGAAGGTTAGATAGTTTTATATGAGTGAATGTAGTCTAAAGGCAAAGAGTCTACTAGACAGTAGACACCCTACAATGTTTATATGAAAAAATGTGATTGATTCAGGGGCAAGGGTATAAAATGAAGTTATAATTGTGCAAACAAAAAATTAAGATCGCATTATTTCATTTTACTCAGAATCATTCAAAAATAGTTTAAAAGCTAAATTGATACAAGCTACAAAAAGTAAAATAACTTTTAACATTTTGCAATGATTTGCCTTTTATAATAACTTTTAAGGAAAAAAAGTCTATCAGAAAAAGTTATAGAGCTTCAACAAAAACTAAAAAATTTTTAGAGCATAACTTAAATTTTTTGAAAACTAATTTGACGTATCCCCTACAGCAAATTCTATGGGTGGCATGGCAGGTTGTTTGAGATGATAGACTCAGCACGGAAGCCTCTGGGTTCGATTCCTCATCGATACCAATTTGTTCATAGTTTGACATAAGCGGTACATCAGTGCCTTGTCAATGAAAATAAACCCGCTGCACCTGCACCTTGCCTTTTTATTCTTGTTTATTTTATCTCTATTAAATTATTTCAAATTAATCATTTTATCTCTTAATTTTTTAGAATTGTCCTTGAGATAAAATGTCTTATGAAAAAAACGGGGCCAATTGTTCATGAAACAAAATGTCTTATGAAAATAATGAGACGAACTGTCTTATGAAAATAATGGGGCGAACTGTCTTATGAAAATAATGGGGCGAAATGTCCGAGGACCAAACTAACATAAATCAAAGTATACGAGAAAAGAAAATCATTACGTTTTTTTTAAATATTTGTCTACAAATAAAATTCTGAAAGCGTCATAAATAGATCAAGTACATTTTTAACAACTTAAACATTTTGTTTCGATATTATATTTTTATTATAATAATCAACAAATTTTCTTTAAAAAAATGTTTTAATTAATTATGTACAATGTTATTTATAAAATTAACAATCGAACATTATAAAAATATCTCTGCCCAAATATTAAGCAAATAGAGTATTCTTGTTTTTAAACTGAATAGATAGTCAGAACTCAGAATATTCATTCCCAAATAACTATTGAAAAAAATTTCTTGACTTGAAAAAATTAAAGTTTTCAAATGTTACAAGATGTAACAAAATAAAGATTAAGTGACTTTTGTTGAAAAAAAATTCTTAGCGCGAGTCTAACAATATTCATTGATATAAAATTGTAACGATTGAAAACTATTTTAATTTAACTCTAAATGCACATTAGACAGAAGCAGTGGTGTAGCCAAAAAAAAGTTGATAGGAGGAGCACAATTTAAAAATAAAAAACTTGCACATTATTTACTTTCTTTTTATACTTTCTTGATCCTTTCATTGGAGAAATTTTCAAAAACTGATATGGCATAAGATGCATGGGGGCACCATGCAGTACATAGGAGTGTGGGCACGGCCCCTCATGCCCCAGCCTAGCTACGTCACTGGAGAGAAGAGAGCTTGAGTGAATGATTGAGTTTTAGCAGAGAAAGCGGAAGAGAAAAACAGAGGAGACAGAAAGAGAAATAGAATCACTGTGACAGAAGATGAGAAAATCTAGTGGATCATCAACATGTGTTTGCTCAAAAATACTATAAAGAGGAGACACTTTGATAAAAAACATTGCTTACTTATTGTGTGCATAAAAAGCAATGGATTATTATTATATAGCTCTCACGCATCGTCTGTAAAATATGTTCGATAGGAATTTCAGAGCAGCTTGGCATGTGATGTTTGATTGATTCGAAAGTCTCCATTCTTTTATATTTTGGAATGATCATGATCAACTCTTACTTATAGAAAATTATTGGGGGGGGGGGGGGGGGGCGAAGGTCATTTTCCCCCCCCCACCCGGATGTGCGCCCCTGATGGAAAGTATGAAATTCTTGATGGAAAAAAAGTCAAAAGTAAAACTTGTTTTGAAAAGAAGGTATTGAGACGCGTGCAAAACGAAAAAGAATTGATCGTTCATATCATTAACACAAAACGAGTCGTGATTTCAAACTTTTTTTTATCTCTATTCAAACATATAATAATCAAGTATTTTAATTTTATTAACACAAAAAATAACTGATAAATATAAAATTTATCAATAATATAAAGATATATTATTTTAAAACAAATAACTATTAAATCTTTTCTTACTATTCTATTATTTTATTAACACAAAAAATAACTGATAAATTCATGAAAAGAAGCGAATGGTCGAATGTATTTAAGATATTAGCGCATGCTATCATTTCAAAAATGTTTCGAATGTATGAATTTATATACAATCATTAAAGTATAAATCTGATAAACGAAAGTGGCACTTAAGTTATATTCAACTCAACGACATCTTGACGGATAGAAAGACAGAATCTCATGCTAAGACTTCATGCCACTGTTGATTTCCGGCCTTTTTTTTAAACATTTAAGTTCCACGGGTTTGTAACTTTATATCCGATTTCGCGGTTTTTCGCCCCCTGCGATACACAATAAAACATTAAATAGGTTTTTCACAGACTTGTTAGAGATTAAAAAAATGTTTTCAACTATTCTCTCTTTTTTTTATTATAAAAAGCTGAAAAAATTTGAGTAGAAAAATCAAATTGGGAGTACTTAAAGTTTTTTTTTATAAGTTCACAGTTTTCAATGTATTGTTTTAAATTTTTTGGATCTCATGTTTATGCTACCAAAATTTATGCATGAAAAATTATTGCTTACTTGTAACTTCCATCATCACTTCAGGGGCGCACATCCTCAAAATTATTGGGGGGGGGGCGAAATTTTTTTTTTGCAATTTTCAAAAATAGTGGTCTGGAAATACCACTGGAGACCAAATATTTAAGCAATCCTTTAAAATAGAGTGTATTCAGCGCATACCCTAAAGTCCTAAATTTATAAGACTACATTATTTTTTTTTTACAAAATTGGTGAATTTAAATACTATACTTTCAGCGAAAATATTTTAATTAAATTTGCATATCGAATATAGTGCGCAAAAAAAATGCCCCCGGAAAAAATGCCCCAATTAAAAAGTAGGAAAAAATGCCCCCAATTAAAAAGTAGGAAAAAATGCCCCAATTAAAAAGTAGGAAAAAATGCCCCCAGTAAAAATGCCCCAATTTAAATTAGGAAAAAATGCCCCAACACAAAAAATTTCAAAAAATTATTAATTAAAATTTTTAAAAAAGATATGTCAAATAAAGATTTTTTGTAAAAAAAAAAGTAAACTAAAAAACTCAGCATACGACAATTTTTTAAATACAAAAAAATTTTTATAAAACAGCAAATATTTTTGGACTTTGTGTGTATCAGAACAGTTTCTAAATATAATTTGTATTTTAAATGATTTTAAGAACACATTCCCACAAATATGTACCTTTGCTATTGTTTTCAAGAACTTTATAAAGAAAAAACCCTATAGATTAGGAAATTTTAGGAATTTAGCCTTTCAAAACGGTACCAAATAAAAATATTTATATAATTACAAAAATCCTGAAAATCCAAAATTAGGGGGCATTTTTTCACTTTTTAATTGGGGGCATTTTTACTTACAACCATCGAATATACACTAGTTTAAAAAAATCCAAAAATGTTAGGGGGTAGAATAGGATTTTTCATTTGAAAAATGAAGTAGTCTACCAGGCACATTACAGGAATTGATGAAAGGATATTTGATTCATAGAGAAAACAAATAACTGAAGGTTGGATAGTTTTATATGTGTGATTGTAGTCTAAAGGCAAAGAGTCTACTAGACACCCTGCGATGTTTATATGAAAAAATGTGATTGATTCAGGGGCAAGCGTATAAAATGAAGTTATAATTGGGCAAACAAAAATAAAACAAAAAATTAAGATCGCATTATTTCATTTTACTCAGCATCATTCAAAAATAGTTTAAAAGCTAAATTGATACAAGCTACAAAAATCTACAAAAAGTAAAATAACTTTTAACATTTTGCAATGATTCGCCTTTTATAATAACTTTTAAGGAAAAAAAGTCTATCAGAAAAAGTTATAGAGCTTCAACAAAAACTAAAAAAATTTAGTGCATAACTTAAGTTTTTTGAAAACTAATTGGACGTATCCCCTACAGCATACTCTATGGGTGGCATGACAGGTTGGTTGAGATGATGGACATAGCACGGAAGCCTCTGGGTTCGATTCCTCATCGATACCAATTTGTTCATAGTTTGACATAAGCGGTACATCAGTGCCTGGTCAATGAAAATACATCCACTGCACCACTCAAAATTGAAAAATTTGCCACATAATTGACATAAGAGAGAAAGGAAACAAAATAAACTAATAAAACAATTTTCACTATTTTAAAATGGAACCGTCTGTTCTCAGAATAATTTCAAAATAATAGGAGGCATAAAGAATTAGAGTTTATTTGATATTTTCAAGTTTTTATAAGCAGCAAAAGCCAACGTTTAAGTAGATTTTTATCACTGTTGCCTTATAATTAAAAAATTATTTAAATAACGGTCGACAGACATTTCGCCCCCTGACAAATTGTCTCATAGGCTATTAGTATCCTCCATCTTTGCTTATTATATGTGTAATATTATTAAAAAAATTTATATTCTTGTTTATTTTATCTATTAAATTATTTCAAATTAATCAATTTATCTCTTAATTTTTAAGAATTGTCCATGAGACAAAATGTCTTATGAAAATAACGGGGCGAATTGTCCATGGGACGAACTGTCTTATGAAAATAATGGGGCGAAATGTCCGAGGACCAAACTAACATAAATCAAAGTATACGAGAAAAGAAAATCATTGCGTTTTTTTTGAATATTTCTGTCTATAAATAAAATTCTGACAGCTGTCATAAATAGATCAAGTACATTTTTAACAACTGAAACATTTTGTTTCGATATTATATTTTTATTATAATAATCAACAAATTTTCTTAAAAAAGTGATTTGATTATGTACAGTGTTACTTATAAAATGTAACAATCGAACATTATACAAAATATCTCTGCTCAATTAAGCAAATAGAGTATTCTTGCTTTTAAACTGAATAGATAGTCAAAATATTCATTCCCAAATAACTATTGAAAAAAATTTTTGACTTGAAAAAATTAAAGTTTTTAAATGTTACAAAATGTAGCAAACGTAGTGATAAAGATTAAGTGAGTTTTGTTGAAAAAAATTCTTAGCGCGAGTCTAACAATATTCATTGATATAAAATTGTAACGATTGAAAACTATTTTAATTTAACTCTAAATGCAAATTAGACAGTAGCAGTGGTGTAGTCAAATAAAAGTTGATAGAAGGGCACAATTTTAAAACAAAAAACTTGCGCAACATTATTTATACTTTCTTGATCCTTTCATTGGAGAAATTTTCAAAAACTGATATCGCATAAGTTGCATGGGGCACCATGCGGTACATAGGAGTGTGGGCAAGGCCCCTCATGCCCCAGCCTAGCTACGTCACTGGAGAGAAGAGGGCTGAATGAGATAGGAGAGCTTAACAAGAGAAGAGGGCTTGAATGAAAGAAGAGAGCTTGAATGAGAGCTTGAGTGAATGATTGAGTTTTAGCAGAGAAAGCGGAAGAGAAAAACAGAGGAGAGAGAAAGAGAAATAGAATCACTGTGACAGAAGATGAGAAAATCTAGTGGATCATCAACATGTGTTTGCCCAAAAATACTACAAAGAGGAGACACTGTGATAAACATTGCTTACTTATTGTGTGCATATTGAAGCAACGGATTATTATTATATAGCCCCCCCCCCCCTGGATGTGCGCCCCTGCTTGAATGTTAACGCATGGCTCTTCTCTGCTGACAGTTACTTCATTTGCATGGTGGATGTTGGGCTTTGCAGTCCAATGTGCGCACCTCCATTTTATCACTGTTGCCGAACACTTTCGGGGTCTGGACTGACTACTACTTTTTTGTTTCACTTCAGCTAGCTTAGTATCTAAGACGCTTTCAGAGGACTCTTCTTGTTCCGACGCTGCCAAAAGGTGTGAATATTGGCAGTGGTTCTGATTCCGCGATTTCTTAAGAAGCTAACCTTTGCGTTTTTCTGGTTGCAGCAAAAGAGAGTGGATGGATATACTTTTCAAAATTATTTTGCGCATTTTCGAGGGATCTTGTTCCGTCATACGCTTGTGTCCAAGTTGCATTCTCCAGAAGTCGTTGTCTAGTTATTGCTTACCACTTATAAACGCATCACGTATATACTCTTGACGGTAGAGTTCGACAGAAACAGCTGGGAAGTTACAGTCTTTGCTAGCGCTTTGTAGTTTCTGGAAGAATTCGTCGATGGACTGTCCAGGGCTTTGCTTGATTGAGGCTAAAATAAATCTTGAAAAGAAGACGCAACTTCCCATTCACCGGAACCTTCGCCACAAGGAAGATCTGAAAAGTTTTGAACAAGTGTTGCCATTCCCTGATAGCGTTAGGAGATTCCACACAAGTGCCAAAACCCTCAGGTTTTAAAAAATTATCCATTATTAAATTTTCTGCCATAAATTGTAATGAACCTTGAAAACAAAAGATAATAATCAAAGGACAATAACATTAGGATAATAACAAATTTGCAGACTGATTTGCAATGTGGATGTTGGACTTTGCAGTTGAATGTGCGCACCTCTCATTTGCATGGAGGGTGTAATTGTGCATACAAACCTGGATCAACTCGCTAACGACCAGAATAATCAGACGATATGTAGTATAAAGCAGAAGATTTGTATTAAAAAGCTTTGTACGTGTCTCTTCCAGTTTCCAAGTTTTCACTCTCTCTTTCTTTTCCTCATTAATCGTTCGTTTCGGATTAAAAATCATGTCCGCAACTAACAACAGTCTATGTTGAGTCATCACTTCTTCATCAGCATCACGTCCTTAACTTTATCGCTTTTTCTAACCAATATATAATCTGTTACACTTACTTTCCTGACCGAATCAAAAGTTATCAATTTTTCCTTCTCTTTTTTGAAACGGGTATTGACAATCTTGGGGTCAAAACTATCGGCAAACTCTAGCAGCATTTCTCCCTCTTTATTTCTTTTTCCAAAACCAAAACCTCCGTGAACGTCTTCGAAACCTTCAACATTCCGAAACCAACATGTCCATTGAAATCACCAAGAACAACGCACTTACTTTCATCATCACTTCATTCAAACAATCGTAAAACTCCACTTTTTCTTCTAAACTAAGACCAAACTGTGGTGCGTAGGCAAATACAAATGTCACCACTTCTTCGTAAACAGCGATCTCCATAATAATTACTCTACTTGACACTCTTCTAACACTGACAATCTTTTCAAGCCAATCCTGATGAACCATTAGACCAACTTCGCCTTGTCCTTCTTTGTTTCCAATCCAGTACAATTTGTATCCGTGCTCACCTGCTCAAATCATCCGCGTGCCTCCTTTCTTATATCTCACTTCCTGAAGACCTGCAACAATTACTTTTCTTTCTACACGCATATTCACCACTTCGGCACTTCTACCTACAAGCGAAGCAACATTTGCTGACGCAAATCTGAGTATTTTCATTGGATTTCTAAGGGACAAAAATTTAGGAATCCTGGGCTCCCAATGGGCTTTACCAGGGTCCGTCATGAGTCTTCTTGTACTTACCTCTGAGAAAAACTCTTTCCCTGTAACTCTATTTCCCCCAGTTACCCGGAGGTTAAGCAACTGGGAACATAATTTTCCGTAATATTTGAGTTGTTGTTGCATAATGTTATAGTGGAGCGTGATTTTTATGACCGGATGCTCTTCCTGGCGCCAACCACTATTTGTATTCAGGACTGGAAACCTTTAGCCTTTATACAATCAAGTACTAAACCCACAAGGCAGTGCTAATTTGGAATCGGAGTTATTTTCTCCTAGAACAAGAGCCAAGCAAGGCTATCGAGTTTGTTCTACCCGGAGCTTTGGGTTAAAGCGCCTGTTACTCGCTTTCGCCTCCAGATCCATTAGTTTTAAACAACCCTGCCGCATGAAGGCAGTTCTAAAGACTTACTGTTCACAGGCTGTAAGAGACGCGTGTGTCATATGATGCATTTTATAAGAGAAGAAAAGCTCAACCTCATTTTCCACCTCGACATAAACAGCATTAGAGGTCTTTTTTGAATATTTTTTATTTTATAAAAAAAGAATAAGAACGATTATTCTTCCAAAATACTATAAATTACATGGAAAAGATGTCATAAATCAAATCGACTTATTTGTGTAGTGTTTAAAATGTTCTACAAGAAATTAATGAATACATACGTTCTTCACACTTCTATTGATTTGTCATTAAAATTTGATATTCAAAGCATCTGAAATACTTGGCACTGGCAGCATGATGATGAACTTCAATTCACACAGAGCTTTGAACATTGTTATTGAGAATATTTATGCCATATTCAAAAAATCTTTAACTATTGTTCTGATTTTGCTAATGTCTGCAGTAAATCTGTGAGCAAAGATATGCTGTAGTAGTGACGAACAGAGTGACTGACTTCTTGAGAGAAACCCGGATATCTTAGATGTTTGACTGTAATACCAATGAGTCTTCTAGTGCCAGTCTCTCAATATGGTCTTTAAAAGACAGATATATTTTTGATTTTGTAGCACCAAATACTGGGCCAACTCAACCAGAAATTCTGTTCCTCCAAATCTGAAAATGCATTTGTGGCCATCGGTTTCAATAACTGGCGAGTGGCAATTAAGAGGGATAAAGGCTTTATTAAACATGGGATAAATAGTGATCACTCTCTCTCTCCAGGTCCTGATCTGAAAGTTGAAAATTAAATCAGGCGTAAGTTGTTCTATTGATCCAGTTCTAGATCTTGATCCCTTGTCTATTTTGGTCCAAACCGAAACTATTTAAAAATTTTGCCACAGTGTCACTTATTTTTTTTTTTCAAAATGTAAGGGAAGCTAACCGGGCATAAGGAAACTGCTCATTGGTCGAACAGTAGTGAATATATCAAGCTCATGTTTTCTATCCTACCTGTCAAAATGTAAAGTTGGTAAAAAGCTTCTAATCTCCAAAATATTTCTTTTCACGATCGTGTGAAGATCAAAATCAATCTGCTCAATCCTAATAGGTGAGTGTAAAACATTAGCAGAAATGAAGAATTTTTATCAATTAGTTTTCGCTATGTTATGGATTCAATCATATATGAGCCATCGTTTTCTCTTGTTGAGATAGAAGATAGTGAATGGATCCCAATTACAAACATGTCATTTTACTTGAGAAAATCTCTGCAGTTATTTGAAAAATGCTTTGAGCACAACTCCACTCCTAAACAGTTTTCTAACTTGAACGATTACATCACATAAAATTTTTGAAAAAAGTAGTCTGCATTCTTTGAATTTGGTGCACACTCTTCTTTTATCAGATTGAAATGAAGGATCACCTTCTTCACGTAGACAAGGAAGAAATGTGACTTTAATATTATTTAGAGGTTTTGAAAGAATACTGATGATGAAATAAAATAGGAAAGGTTTCCATTAAATTTGAAAAAAATTAACGACCTCGTATACATGTCATTTTTAAATCATAATAAATTTTTTAAAAATCATTTTTAAAATTTATTTTGAATTTCAATGTCATGCTGAAAAAAGTAAAATTGAAACAGCTTTTCATAAATTTCATCAAAAAATTGGGTTATGGTGGTGATTTTCATCATTTAAAATATCTAAATTTTCTTTTATTTTTGTCAAATCACGTAAATTCAGTTAAATCAACTTTTCTTATGAATCCATAATTTTTCACAAAAAATATTTGAGGAAAAACATTTTAATTTGAAAATTTTACATAAAAAATAAAAAAAATAATTTTAAATGTTCTCTTTTTTCAAAAGCTTTTTTGTGGTAATTCAGATTCTGCAAAATTTCAAACTTTAAAAATTAGGTGACATAATTTGGTCTTGAATAATTTTTCTTAAACAGTTTCTCCACTTAAAACATTTTGAAATATCTGGGATTAGAGTAAATCTTAATTATTGAAATCTTTTAAACCCCAGTTTTGAAAACAAATCGCCTGCTATCTTTTTTAAATATAATTCAATGCAGATTATTTTTAATGGACTTGAGCGAGAAAAGATTAAAGGCATATCAAAAATGAAATTAGGAAGAAAGAATTTCCAAAAAAATTTAAACAAAATATTGACTTTTTATAATAAAAAAAAGAACTTTAATTCTAAAATAAAAAAATAAAGGTATTTAGTATATTATTCCTCAACCAATCTCAAAAAACTTTAATTTTAACGTCCCTAAACTGATGCTTATTGAAAACAAGAGATTTTCTCTTTATTTCTTCATTTTTTTAAATGATATGTGACCATTATTTTTAAAAAAGGGGGTAAAATATAGACTGCTTTTGTAAGGACAATTTGACACCCTTTTCTTTAAAAGCTCCAATATTTAAATGGCTTCTCTTAGGACAGGATTTAAAATATTTACTCTAATACCATAACGTATAAATTTTTCGTCATCTGTGGGAAAACAAAAAGTAGGGTAAAACTTTAGCCCTTTGATGAACAGAATTTTGAAGACTTCCTCTGCTTTCTTTTTCAATGAAATAAATTTCTTGAAATAATAATGATTTCAAACGTGTGCTCAAAGGGTTAAATTATCGAAATGATCTTTCTCTCAATAGAGAAAATATTAACTCTCAAAATTGATAAAGAGAGGGGGCACATATGAGAAAATTTTAAAAATCATTTCAAAATCTTGTCTTTCTTTTGTAGCAAAGACAAGACTTTCACTATACATTGCGTACATAAACAAACAAAGATGTGCATGTAATGGTGTGTTTCTACTCAAAGTTGTCATATATAGAGTTGATATATTCCTTGTAAGTAATAATCTACTTCAATTTCACACGACCATGAAAAATGTGTGTTTTTATACTTTTGGATGATGATGATTATGATGCATGCTTTTGCATACTAATGAGAATATTTCTAGATGTTTTTCAAATCTTCTTATGTAAGCGATGATGAGAGAAGAGGAGGTTTTGTAAATTTATGAACTTTTTACGTTAATTGTTCACAAACTCTTTTTATATTTATAGCAAACTAAAATTTTTTATCAAATACTAAATAGTAAAGCTTCTTTAAGTTTTTGTTTAATTTTTGCAATCTCTTGCTCTAAATTTTTTAGAGCTGTATTCAAACACTGAACATGGAAGGGCCTTGCTTACTTGTCAACATGTTTTGACAATTATTGAACTTAACAAGTGGCTGGGAATAATCCTCACAAGAAAGTATCTGAGTTGTACTTTTTTAGGGAAATTTTTTTCACTCATTTATGTTGAAAATATGAGAGCAACGAAATGAAGAGAACAAATTCTTGAACTAAGGCAAAGAATAATGGTAAAGTTAAATTAAAATATGATTTAAAAACAATACTGTTTCTTTGAAAGTAACTGAAATGAAAAGGACTAATAAGTTTAACTAAATTTATATGAAATTGCATAAGATATAAATGATGATATCTTACAAAGTGTGTAACATATCTCGATTACTAGTAAAGCAATAAAGCCACATGGCTACTTACTCTACTCGATGCAAATCTTTCATGACCCACATTTTCCAGTTGAGAATAGAAAAAATTATAGAGAAGTCTTTATAAATCAGAAAAATATATTTATTTTGTTCATGGTACGTGAAGATGTTTTATGGGGACTTCCAAAGATGATGTAATACATCATCTGAATGAATCGTATATTTTCACTTTAGATGTCACTTGACAATAAAAGATCTTGTTTTCAAAAATTATTCGATTGTCCAGAGACTCTAATTTCTATTTAAAAAGTATATATAAAATTGCAAAACGTTTTACTATTTTTTTGTCTAATCTTTGATCTTCAGTAAAACGTTTAATGTATTCCATTTTTATTTTAGGTGTCTTTCTTTTAATGTGGCAAATTTTGATAAATTAAATATTAAGTTTTACTAAGATCAAAGTTATGTGAAACTCTCATCACCATCAAAAGTATATTTGTTTCAAATTTTTCCATCCTTATGCAATATTTTACTATTCATATAGTTGTTGTGTTATTTAAAAAAATACAAAAATTTATTTCAACCTTAAATTTAAAAATAAAAGATTTTTTAAAATGGAAAAAAGAGCACTTGATATAAAAATGGTATGAAGATTTGAACAGTAGTATCATTTTGTCCCTAGAATGTTTTGAATTAAATCTCGCACAAAAAAGAGCTTCACGAATATAAAATGTAATGTTGTAATCATTGATGAGGTTTGGAAAGTCAGAATTTTTTGTTATCGCGTACATATTTTTAGAAAGGTTGGGAACTGGTTGTTATAGTTCAATGGTATCCAATATATCTTAGGTACATGTTTAGATAACGTACCGATTGGCTCATCTTTTCCTTAATTCAAAAGTAGATTGGTAATATTTTGCCTTTTTTACTAATTGAATTTAAATCTCAAAATATTACAAATTTAATCATTAGTAAAGATTTAGTAAACTTCTTAGTCACAATTGATTCATTCAAATTGAAGGAAATTTTATACGCTAAATATCTACTGATTTTTAAATCACTGTAAATCAAGAAATTTTATCGGAAATTAAATTTTGCGATTACTTGCTTGTTAAAAAAGTTCGCGCCGTGTTATTTTCGCTAGAAATCATATATTTCAAAATTATCTTCATATGTTTTACTTTTTTTTCTCTGCAGACGTTTCAGACGCGAGTTATAATTTCGTCAAATATGAGCTTTTCGCGGATTTCCCTAAAATTTAGTGATTTACAGTATATACTTTAATTAAAAAAAATAATTTTAAATTTTAATTTCATTAATATCAGACATCTTAATATTTCAAAGCTTCAAGGTCTAAAGAACTTAGCCAAAACGAAAATTATTTCCAAGGTTCAACATATCAAACTTCTTCAGTACTTTGTCTTATGATTATAAAGGCATATGTTAATGCTTACTAATGAGATTTTCCTCAGTATAAATTAATCCAAGTACTTTTTAATTAAAGTCACGCCATCCTGAGTTTACTCTGAATCTAAAAAACTTTAAAAATATTCGCGTGTTTAAAGATTTTCAAAAAAAATTGCCAATATTTATGGTAATATTTGTTGTTTGGGCCATTATCAGATATTATCTGTCGAATTAATTTATACATCGTTATGATTGGTGGAAAATATACAGCTATTTTGAATTAATATTCATGATTTATCAAATGCAAAAATATGATAAGTGTGAAAATGCTTCAAGCACCCTTTTTTAAATTTCCTCAAAAAATCTTCATTTTTGATGGAACTTTTTAAAAAAAATATTAAGTTTATTATTAATAAAACATTTTTTAATCACTATTTTATTTATAATTTTGAATTTACTTAACAAAAACAATTTAAAAAGATGAAAAATTAAGTGAAATTTTTCGGCAATCTAAAATTATAAAACTTAAAGTTTAGTTCAGTATAAAATGTGAACTTCTTTATATTATAAAACTTGTTGTATTTGCTCAAATATTTCCTACTTTGTTCTTTCTTCTTCCATCAGGATTTAAGACTTTATTTAAAGAAAGAAATGATTTATATCATTTTATTGTTGTTAAGTTTACTCATTATCTTATTTATATTTATTTCACCCTTTCACTAGTCCTTTTGAGTAGATGACCTTTTTACAAAGTTTGACGTTTTCTTCGTACTTTGATAACATACTTTTCTTAATTAAGTGTAGCTCGTTTCTTAACTAAATTTTTTTCACAATCAACAAATGTGTGCTGGAGTGGAGGAGTGTGTGAGTTTTTGACTGAAACCTGAAACTTTCATGAAGATGATGGATGACAAATATGACCTTTTCATTAGAGAAAACTTTTAAGATTTATGATTGATATATTCCTTCCAAGAAATCTTTGCTCTTCTCATCTTTTTCAAATTCTTAGCCGCATATAAGAGTTTTTTTATATGAGCATGCCGCTTTGTATAGAGATCATATATATTGTGCTTGGTCGTGATGAATTGATACTCTTTATGTAGTCATCTTTAAGGACCTATTTTTCAATGTATCACTATGCTCATATATCTTATTTTTTTAGCCATTTTTTCTTTTTAGTTGAATCGATATTCTTTACCGGGGTGTGGGGAGTCGCCATGTCTCTCTTTTCAACGGTCATCGTTAAAAATCTATTTTCAATTATCTTTTTTCATTCTATTCTATTTTTACACTCCAATTTTTAAAGCACTTCTAAGTTTAATTTATATTTGGACTTTTTTTAATTATAAATAGAAATTTATAGCTGATTTAATATTGGATTTTTAACTCGTTTAAACTTTTTGTTTCTTTCCACTTTTCCCATCATCAATTGCTTTCTTACAAAAAGTTCATGGCTCTGTATTTGATGTTTATTGTTTCTTCATCTGCATAAATCGATCCTATCAAATCCTTCTTTTTTTCACACTTGGCGGACACATTTGCAAAAATTAGGAAGAAGTGAAGCACTGAAAATCGTTTGTTTTTTGTTAAATAGAGGAATGCCTCATTTTGTACGCCTTCATTTAGTTAGCGTCTTCATTAGCTTTGCGATTTGAGTCACAGTTTTCATTTGGTCAGTATTGAATCACCATTATGCGATTGAAAATACTTTAGTGCGTTTTATTATTGCTTTGTAATTATATACGTATAATGGGTACCCTGACATTTGGCCAATAATTGGCTGAATGGGCCTTGAAGGACGACGATTTCACCCAAAAATGTATATACAATGTAGCATTTTTCCAAACTTTAACAACCAATAAATGAATATTGCTCTAATGTTAAAACACTAAAACTCAATAAAATACAGTTAACTCATAATCATAACTATAAATAATATATAAAAATATAGTCATATCTTAGCACATTTGTCATGTACCTTCAAAATCATTTATCACATAATTTGTGTATAGATTTTATTAATAATAATAAGAAAAAAATTGAAGTGCGAATTTTTACTCAGTCATGGCATATCGTAGCACATTTGGCAATGAAACTCCGAGTAGATGATACGTTATTCATCACATAATTTGTGTGTGGAAAAGAAAGCAAAATTACGCTCCAGATTTGTATCTTGCAAACTTACTGGAAATAAAGCAACGTCTACAAAAATGGTCAATTTGTATATACATTCCTGGCGAAATATTCACTTGACAAAATGCCCGTTCGGCTTACTCTCTATTTGCCCAAATGTGTGGTCACGGTATAATGAAATTCATACTTGGACAACTGCAATAGCTTTACCGGGGGGGGGGGGGGTAATTAGTTAATAAATCTGTTTTAAAATGACAAAATACCAGAAATGAGGGTTATTGAAAAATCTATATCCTTTATTTAGTATAAAATAAAAACGCTTTGTTTATGTGAATAAAGCTATAAATGATAACAAACGTATAATGAAATTCATTATATAAGTTGAACCAAAAATATTTTCCATTACAATTAAATTTATTTTTGTAGTTTTCTAAAACAAAACAACTTTTTTAAATCGAATTGAGAAGGTTGTCAAATGCTTTCTTATTATCCCTATCGGACACCATGGCTTATATCTTGCATAAGAATTCTAAAAAAGTTTCTTTACCGCGCACCTACTGACAATTTTGAAGTAGACTGACTACATAAAAAAATATGACAATTTTTAATATATACGAAAAATATCGAAATTATCACAATAACAATAAATTAGATATTGAGTTAATTTGTTGATTAGTATTTTTAATTAGTTTATTAAAATAAGATTAACTAATTATTATTTAGCTAATTTATTCGTCTGTTAATTTAATTTTTGGTCAGTACTAATGACATAGTATCGATACTACAAGGCCTTGGGTTATTATTGGCTTTTAAAGTCCTATTCTTTTAACAAAATTCGATAGAACAATCAATAATAATTAGTTTTATATATAGAAATAGCCCCTCTTCATAAAGTGCAGACTTGCGTAGTTCTGTGTTTTAAAGGAAGATTAAATGTATTCGTGTATATTCGTTAATCGGAAGGAATTATCTGATGTGTAGGTATGAAAAATGTTAACTGCATATGATTTGTATTTTTACTCTTCATTCAGCAGTATATTGGTTTTTGCTTTCAATTTTTATTTTAAATTTACTTTTTTTATATTGATTTTTTCAGAAAGGTTTAAAGCGCATAAAGTTCTAAAACGAAACGCTCTTCACTCAACTTTTTTGAAGAATCAGGTAAAGATGAGAAAAGTAAAAAAACTTGATGGTTTAGAAGAGACGAATTAAACTTTACAAAATTAGTTATATCTGTCCATTTAAATTTTAAAAGCGAAGCAGAACTATAAATTAAACATAAACTCAATTTGTTATGAAGTGTAGGTTAAAAAGATAAAACAAAAATGGAAAAGGATAGCATATAACTGAAGAGGGACAAAATAGAACTGAAGATAAATTAAAACTAAAAATCGCTTATTTCCCTCCAATAATATCTTTGCATATAATTTTTAATTCTTTTCCAAAGTTTAAACGGATGGCCATGACCAAATTACTTTTTTGGCCTAAAAATTCCCCCTAAATCCAAGAAAATCATTATTGCTTTCTGAAAATACTTTCTTCTTCTGAATGATACCATTTTACCGAGAGAATATCTCCATTCCAACTTCGAAGCAAGGCTAAATTTATGATAATTTATTCCCACTCATCATCATCATCATCATCATCATCATCAGCAGTCCAACGAATAATTTCTCAATTTTTCAGCAATCCTAATCTTTCTTGTATTTATTGAAAAGGTGTCGTTTTCTTTGCCAGTGTTCAAGTTAATAATTGCTATTTTTTAATATCCTTGGCATTACTCTTACAATAAGATTAATGATTGATGCTTTCTATGAACTCACAAAATTTGGCATCATATTCCTTTGTATTCTTCATTTCTTGCCAAGTTGATAATAATATTCAAAATCTTGTATTGATTTTTCTGTCCATACATAATGATGATATAACAACCATAAATACCAAGTTACTCTAACATGCACTGTTTTTTCTAAGAACTCAATTTCAAAATCACTCTCTCTCTCTCTCTCTGATCGAGAACATAAAATTCACTAAACATTCATTAGTTTTTCTCTTTTTAAAGCGATCATTTTTTTCTCAATTCCCATTTTTCTGAAAGCATATAAAATTAGGCCCGTGGATGGGGGGGGGCGGACATATTCCACGAAATTTTTGGCCTAAGGAAAATTTGTAGTTTCAATTAAAAAAAGACTCGTTTCTTAGATTTTAAAATTTTGAGCCAAACAACTTCAGTTTGGTTCTTTAGAAATAGTTTTTTAAATTTTTGTTGAACTAAAAAACTTCTTTGTGAATTTTATGGCCTAAAATACTTCAAACTAGTTTAACTTTTGTTTTTTTTAATGTATTTTGATCTTATTTACTTTTAATTGGCCTTGAAGAAGTGTATCTTCGAAATTTTTTAACGGATCTTTAATTCGAAATTTTTGTTTTTATATTTTTTTTTTTTTATTTCAGCTTTTTATTCGACAACAAAATAAAAAGAAGTTTATCAAGAAAATTAAATCATTAGTTGACATTTTAAAAACTGGGAAATAAAAGTCAAACTTCAAGTTATGAATGATAATAGTGGATATAGATTCATAACGTAGTGAGGAAAAATCAATTTTCTTCTATTTTTTATTTTCTCTAGTTGTTTCCTGTTATCTGTTTTATTCAAGGCATTTGATATAAAAAATAAGCAAATGAAGTGTGAAATTTGATGATTAATTTTTCCAATTTTCATATTTTGAGAATTATTATCTGCCTCCCCCAATTTTATATCATTTCTTCGGCATACACTTTGTTATAATGAGTTGAGTTGAGGCCTCCTTCTATTCCTCTTTATACTTGAAAGTATTTGATAAGTGAGAGTATAACAGTAACACCTATTAAACATCTACTCCGATGTAAATTCCTCCTCCAGTTTATATCATTTCTTTTCTTATATACACATTTGAAAATGAGGATGTAAACTATCAATGATATCGGAGCGTGAATGCATAGTTATATCCCAGTTTGAATTTTGACTTCTTTAGATCCTGTGAAAATTAGTGCAGACAAAATACTGTAACACAGCGGCGGATCCAAGGGGGAGGCCTCATGAAAAATGGCTTCGAAAATTACCCTTACTAATGTATACCCTTACATCAGTGGCGTAGCCAAAAAATGGAAGTTGGAGGGGGGGATGCAAGGAATTTAGGGGGGCAAGCATATTGAAAATAAAATTATTTGGGGGGGGGGGGGGCACTGCCCCCCTTGCCCCTCCTCTGGCTACGCCACTGCCTTACATGTATAAAAAATAAATTTATTCATGTCAAAATAATGTTAAAAATATGAAAACATAGGTAATTAGTGATTCTAAAACCCCCTAATACAGCTGTCGTATTCTCTGAAGACTTTTAGCAAAATTGCAAAAAAATTAAATAGACCTCCTAACATGTAACCTCTTCGAGGTTATGTATACAACATATCTCATGCCAGTATCCTACATCATCTTTCCTTATTTCTTGTGAATACATTTTTTTGATGATTTTGAACATGACTTACTTTTATAAAACGGGTGTTGCCTTATACATCGGATAATATTTAATGTCTAAATTTTGGTCTTAAATTTTAAGGTCGATTTTTACACGCATTCCTTTAAAATCTCCGGCTCCCGGCTTTGACTCCGTAACTCTTGTTACGAGCGGGTATGCACCTCAAAACATTTGCTCGTGCTTTATTATTGTGAAATTTCGTAATGTCAGAACAAAAATATGTTTAGTAACGAGAATAAACAGATAGTAACGCTTTGTGGGCCAGAATTTTGAAGACTAATCTAATGCTTTCTTTTTCAATGGAATTTTTTATATTTAAAGCAGATGACTTTTATTTCTTCTCTTGTCACACGGATCCCAATCCGAATCATATGGTAATAATTAAGGCCCCTGCTGGCTGAGTTTTTAGCCATACCGACCACACAGTTTATGTCAATGATTTCGAATTTTTTTTTAAAAATCAAAGTTCTGATTTTGAAATTCCATGTTCAATTTCTCAATGTGCTCGCCTTTTGTCGTTTGTCTACCCAAGTGTACTTACTTGCCCACTGCTGTTGTAAATAATAGTTTTTATTAAAAAAAATGAGTTAATTGCTATTGCTTTCAAATTTTGAACTCAAGGCTCGATCTTTACAAATATGTACGCCTACGATATTTAGTGTGAATGTAATCTTATCTTGAGAATGACTTTTGACTATTAGTAGGCCGGCATCATTGGTACCTGTAGCTTGTGGGATTAGCTATTTTTTAAGTAATACGCAACCGAGAATTAAGATATCCTCTAAATCGGTACAAGTTGATTAATAATGAAAAAAGGATCCAATTGAAGTTTTTTCAAGTGTTCATTCTTTTTTTGATATGAACAATATTTGATTTCTGTGTTTTACACCACAAGAAGCACCTCCATTCTTCCTTGAAACCATGTCTAAAAAATGCAATAACAATTTAGATAAGAAATTTAAAATTTGTGCTGCATCTCTAGTCTCAAATTATGGACAATATTTTTGCGAAAAATTTTAGATAAATTTTTAATTACCAGTAAATTCCTTTTATATCTGTGTTTAAATGAACTGTATTGAAAATAAAAAAACCACGTGTATATAGAGATTATTAATGATAAGCTTTGTCATAAAGATTCTAACAACTAACTGTATTTTATCTTTATTTAGAACCGTGCTCCCAAACTACGGGCCATGCCACCCAAAGTAGTCTTGAATCTTTTCCTTTGGATCGTCTTTGCACCCTTTCTAAATCTGTCACTGCCATAGATATGGAACTTTTTTGGCCGTAAAACAAGAGGTTGACCATGTAATTTTAAAATGGTTTAATGATATAGTACGCTTACTCGTCCAAAAGCAAAAGATTAAAAATTGAAATAATTTTATAATATTAGCGCTTGAAAAAACAAACCGTAACATATTTTAAAATTTAATTGAATAAATAATTCAAATGATGCAGCTTATACTTCGCAGCTAAAGCGCATTATAGCTTATACTGACAATTTTATAGTAAATTATAGAAGTAAAACAAAACAATTAAGAACTCTAAAAAAATTCTATATGTAAAACTATACGTGTATAAAAATAATGACTTTTTCGCATAAATGTTAATTTGTCTCATAACTTTTGAATCGAATAAAAATTTATTTCCAACTTTACATCTAATGATTCATTTTTTAGTTTTGGAAAAAAAGGTAAATATAAAAAAATAAAATCGACTCATGGAATGAAAAAATAAATTTTATCCTACGTTTCATATGTGATACATTGGCCAGAATAAGTTGAGGTAATTTCTTATAAGCTTTTTATATCACAATGTACAAATAGTTTTTTTGTAAATACTTTAGCGTAAACTTTTAAATAGAGCTCGCATAAGCTACAGCGTATTTCCTGTAAAAAGTGGCGCTAAATTAAATTAATCGATAAATTAACGTCATTTTTTGCCGGTTGCTATCACATTGCAACATTTGAAATTATTCTCGGCGAAATTAGGGCCGCACTCACTACTCATTGTTCCGAATTCCGAGATTAGTGAGTGACACCTGTCCTTGTATCACGCAAGTAAGGCAACTCAAATCCTCTTTCAGAACATTAAAAACTACATTGTTGTGTTCCAGTGAAATTTGTGCTAATTTTTAATTTCTTGTGTTGTGCTTTTTTACGCATCACTAAATCCACCAGAATCCTTAATTTTAGTTGGGTTTTTTTATCTTAGACATTTTATCAGGTTAAACTGTTTTGTGTGTATAGTTAAATGGATTTGGATCAAATTCTTCTAAGTATCTTTCAATCTAAAATCCACTTGAAAACTGGTACTATGACATTTCATATGTATGCTTATGTATGGTGGCGCATCAAACCAACTTACAAACTATAAACTATACCTCGTTTCAATGAATGAAATACCTGCTGCTAACCAATAACTATTTTTATTAAATTTTACTACTAGTAATTAAAACTAAACTGGTATATACCCTATTTTTTGTGATATTGTTCCATTTTTTTAAATTTTTTTGTTCATGTTTAGGAAGATGGATCAATTGAAGGGCTTGCAGATGAAGAAGGCGATCGAGGAATTTCTCAGGGTCTTAAGTTTGGCTGGATAAAAGGTGTCTTCGTATGTTTTTAGTATTTTTTAAGCATAACATGTTTTTATACAGTTGAAATCAGATTTAACGAATTTCTAAGGACCTTTCGGGTTTTTTCGCACCAGTTAAAAGTCTATGAAGTTAACTTTTCTTTCCTAATAGCACTTCTAACACACGTTAATGGTCTTATTTTATGCGGTTAGTGTAAAGGAACTTCAAGTTATCAGGTCAACAAATGACAACTTTTTAATATTCCATTTTTTGCAAGTAATGTAGATTTTGTAAAATTTTTAGAAAATAACAAATGAAGAGCCAGTTTTAAACAGCTTTTGTATATGAAGGAGTTCACAAATCAATTAATTCATCTTGATAGTGATGTGAAGGGAACATTTCAATATAGACAAAGCCTTCTCCGTTGTTGAACATAAATTAATTCATTTAATTGATCATCTCATCGAAGAGCTCGAAATAAAAAAAGAAAACTTGTGTTTAATTTTAAATGACCCCGACTAGTAAGACATTTTTGCTGGTAAAATACTCTAAGTTCATGTCTAATTTGAAATATTATAGTGTGTTAAGCGAAATTTCAAAACATCAAATTTGATATTTCATGTTAAATAACAAATTCATGTTGAAAAAGTTTATTCAAAATTCATTCATTGCAACGTAAAAAAGAGTTCTCCCAACTTTGTTGTTTTTTATCTCCAATCTTTTGTTACTTCACGCGTTTTTCAGAACTTGTTCAATTATAAAAAGCTGACCTTCTTGATCCTCAAATAAATCTTTCTCAAAGGTGCCTTGAAAGATCTCTATGAGGAGCTTGCCAGTTTGGTTCAAAAATAGGAGAGGTTTATACGAAGAGCCATAGAAAATTTTTAAATTACAGAATGTAAACATCTAAATTTTTTAAGATGAACATATACAATGTACACATGATACACATACATAATTATAAATTATGATGACATTTATGTAACGAGTGATGATTGGTTAATCCGACCTCTACGGCTACAACAATTCGGATTAAGAAATGTAGGATAAAAAATCTTTTAAAAAATCAATAAATCTTATTATTAACTGGAAAAAAGCGTCAAATGGTAAATTGTGAGATTATTAAGTGTCGAATCAGAAGATATTCTGATTAATAATTAATTTATAATTTGGTATTAGCTTCATGCACTTAGTTTTAGATCTAAAATCATAAAGTATTTTGTAATATTATTTTAGATGTATTTATTAACTCTGACAAAGATGCCAAAAACCAACTTTTTTTATATTGGTATTGACACGGTACGTAAGTTGAATACTTCAGAGAAAAGGTGAAGCTTTATTCGACTAAATATAAGTTACAATAACGAAAGTAAAATTAACCAGGTGTATATATATACAAAGTCGAAGTGTTAATTGATTGTTCTAGGTATTCTTTAAATTGAATAGTTGAGGCAATAATCACCACAAGTAGATTAGTTAATTGAACAATAATTGAGGCAATAAGTATTACAAGTATAGTAATTAATTGAATGATAACTGAATCAGTAATTATCACAATACAGGTACAGTAGTTGAAAGAGAATCGAGGCATAATTATCACAGGTATTTTTTGAAAATACTGTTTTTTTTTATCATTTTAGATAAAAACAGCAAATAAATCTAAAAAATTGGGACAATATTGTGATGAATTTCTGGCTTATACGTTTTAAATCTCGCCAAAATTATACTATGTCGTGCGATTTTGTTCAAGTCCTTGTTTTCAAATGAGATTATGTGCTCCTACAAACTAAAAACACCTGGACACTGCGCATATAGACAAGAAAGACAATCAACTAGATACTTCAAAGGATTTCCTGATGAGTCGATGGAAGGATGGCCGTGGATCAAACGTTGCCTCAAAAATCAGAAAAAGTAGACAACAGAATGTTGAATACACATAATTTCAGTAAGCCTCACCTTTGGTGAATCTTTGATCATGCCTGCTGAGGCTGTCGTACTTTCAACAATCACTGACCAATAAAGACTCTCTTTCTTCACGCCAAAGGAAAAATATGGGAAAATTCTATTCGGATTAAGAAATTATCTCGATAGCGACCAAATCTTCAGAAGTTGGCATCTACGACAGTTTTGATAAGTCTAGCAGCCTATACAATTTTCAGACTTTCTGTCCATTTTGGCGAAACCATGATTTTAATCCTAGCTGATAAACTTAAGGTTCAAAGATTTTTAATTCCCAAAGTAGAAGCTTTGTTCACGGTAAAGATCGTTTTTCAAACAATCAACATCAGAAGATTGCTCCTAGTTCATTGTAATACCTTAGATCTTCCGTGTAGAGAGGAAACTTTTTTTTAAGTTACGTAACTTTTCAAAGAATACTGCGCTGAACATATATATTTCTTTTGATCATGTGTTCTCATTCAACGAATTTTCACGTCAATGCGTCATATCATACGCATCTTCAAAATAATTTAATAATGCATATTATTTTTTCCCAATAATTATTTGATACTAAACTTGATTACGAAAATGTGATATCCAGAGCATAAAGTTTAAGCTAAAATATATATAAAAATAATATAAGATAGTCGAAAAAATTTGACAAATGTTTTTTTTGGAAAAAAACTGTTTTTCAGACATACATTATTGATTTTCGATTGATTTTCGATTTAGTATTAAAAATTGTTTTAAATTTCAATTATATTTCTAAAAAAAATTTTATTATCAATCAAAATTTTGGTTGTCAATTTTTAATTAGCCAGAGATTTTCATAAATAAAATTATTGATTTAAAGGTGTTCTCCAAACTGTATGCGAACATACATTTCCAAGAGATTAATTGATATTTCAATGATTGTTTTATATATTAAATCGATACAAAATCTGAATTCATGAATATATCATTAAAACCGATCTATAATGTTTCCAATCAAAAATGCTGACTGATTTTCTACCAAAATGAGTAAATTTGATTGATAATTCCACATATTCTTAAAACCTAATTGCTAAAATTGAATCCAAAAAATAAATCAGCATGACCGATCAGAATAAAAATATATTGAATATAAATAAAATGTCACGGTTTGGAACAAGTTAATCAAAAAGGAAAGAAACCGGAAGTAAAGTTTTAAACAATTTAAAGCATGGTAGATTTAGTATAAAAATATATAATTTTTTAAATGTGAATGAATGTTTATAGAGATCATTTTAAGACTTCATCTTCATTCTTTTTCATATCCTAATCGCGAAAAGAGTCTAGAAATGAAACTATTTGGTCGGGCACACCCTTTTCGATGTTTATTACAAAATATAGTAAATTGAATTAATGAGCAAGAATAAATAAAAGAAAACTAAACTATATAAATTTATAACTGTATAAATAAATATAATATTTATAAATATATAGGTAAAAAGTTTTTTACATGTAAAGTGTTTGTCATTCTTAATTTGTAGTACAATTGGTCTGCCATATGTTAAAACTAGCAAACCGAAGCACCTATTTTTTGGAGCCTAAAAAGTCATGAACCCATTTTTACTTCCAAAGAAAAATGAATGAATAAAAAATGTGGAGGTGTATATTTATAACGCTTTTTTTTTAATTTTGAAATAAGTAATTGAAAAGCAAGGATTCTTTTTTATGAAATGAACTTGCTCACTCACTGATAACCATCTGGAAAGCATAATTATTTTAGGCTTTCAAGTGGCTAACAACATCTTTTAATCTAATTTCAATATAAACTGTGATAAAACCTCTCTATTTCTCTCGTTTTATGTTAAATAGATACGATGTGTTTTAAACATATGGGGTGTTATGTTGTTCATGCGATTGTCTTGGATAGTTGGACAAGCTGGCATCGGTAAAAATATTGAATTATATACATCTTTTTAACTACTACTTATTTATTTTGCATGACTATTATCAAATATTTTTGAATTTGAAGATTTCTCCCAAAAACATCCTTTTTATGATGAAATTTAAATTCTGTTGGCTTTCATTTTATTCCTTCAATTTTCTAGGATATGGCTCTTTAATCATCATTCTCTCATCTGTAGTCACTATTTTAACATCGATGTCAATGTCTGCGATTTGTACCAATGGCGAAGTCAAAGGAGGTTTCTTTTTCCATTTTAGAAAAATAGTATTTAAGGCAGGGTCACGGTTAAAATATATTTCCGAGGTTCAATAATAAAGATATTTTAATTTTTTGAATTCAAACTGATTTCCCAAATTCCACATTTGATAGGAGTTCAAATTTTTTTTTAAATTTTATAATTTCATATAGGAAAAACATCGTTTAAACTTTTGAAATTTATTTTATTTCTTTTTATTAGTTTTTCTATTAAAAAAACCTAAATGTGTTCCGCCAAGGTTTCTCGAGCCAAGTTTTTTCAAAGAAATATTTCTCATTTCTTTTTATAGACACTTTTAATTCGAAATCATCATTGATTAACTTGTTTTAGTTAATTCTAACTTTTATATATCAGAGGTCTGGCAAGACCTCCGGGGAGACAACTCGCAAAACTTGCCAGCCTTATTATATATATTTAAATGTGTAAATCGTAAAATGCTTAAAAAATATACTTAAAATAAAAATTTTCAAAAAATATTTTACATACATATTGAAAGCCACATTTCAAAAATTCTACCTAAAAGTTCAAAAAATTTAACTTGAAATTGCAGTTTTATTTCATAAAAACTATATGATTGGTTGAAATGTTTATGTAATATATAATAATAATAATAATAATAATAATACTACTACTCTACTCTCAGAATCTAAATTTATTTGTAGATTTTTATAAAATAGTATTAGTTTTTCCATTTTTTTTATAAATTAACCTTCGTTTTTTTATTGGTCAGTATAATGTTTTTCTAATAAATTAAAAATTATTTTTGAAGTGAAAAATGTAGATCAAATGTACAAGTTTTGTTGGATAATCGTAGTCCACTATTTATTTTTAGATTTTTATAAAATCATTTTAGTTTTCAGTTTTTTATATATTAACATTAGTTTTTTACTTCTTTTGAAGTGCGGGTTTGATTTACACTTTGATTCGAAAAAATATGTTTTGGATAAATATTATTTTTATTATTGTTTACTGCATTAAATTTAAGGAGATAAGGGATGCATTTTAAACTAAAGCTTTTTTCATTTTGACAAATTTTTACCTATATTCTGTGACAATTTCCAGCCCAATTATAAAGCGACTCTACTTTCAGAATCTAAATTTATTTGTATATTGAAGAAATATTTTTTCAGTATAAAGAGTTTAGAAAACTCTTCTCTAATATGTAATGATATATTCTCATAACCTGTACGGTTGAACGCGGGTAGACAACTTGCGTGTTATCTCCAACCCGTATATTACGATGATTCTTCTCCAACCTGTATTCTACGATGATTCATCTCCAAACTATATACTACAATGATTCATCTCCAACCTGTATACTACGATAATTCATCTCCAACCTGTATACTACGATGATTCATCTTCAACCTGTATACTACGATGGTTTCTATTCCATGTACAAATAACTAGGGAGACAATGTTCAACTTTCTGTTCACATTCTGCTAGATGTAAGATTTGATATACCTCATTCGGGGAGACGATGCTACATAAGTTATTATCTATATACATTATACCTGTATACTACGTTGGTTCATCTCCAACCTGTATACCGCGATAATTCATCTCCAACCTATATAATATATTTTATCAAATAATCAAAATAAAATTCTGTAATCAAAGAATCGAAAAATATTCTTTAAAAAATCAAAAAATATCAAACTTTCTTTTCATATTTTGCTACCTCATACGATGTTACAAATTATTACCTATACTTTGCAATTTGCACGATTTTAAATATTATATTTGTCAAATAATCAAAATAAAATTCTGTAATCAAAGAATCGAAAAATATTCTTTAAAAAATCAAAAAATATCAAAGTTTCTGTTCATATTTTGCTACCTCATACGATGTTACAAAAGTTATTACCTATACTTTGCAATTTGAACAATTTTAAATATTATATTTGTCGAATAATCAAAGAATCGAAAAATGTTAAAATCAAAAAATATTTATTATCGAATAATCAAAGAATCGAAAAATGTTCAAATCAAAAAATATTTATTCTTTTTAAATATATCGTTGGCTCCCCTTACTTTTAAAATTGAAAGATAAACCTAGTCTTTAATAATTAATTTTTATCAAATTATGCACATACGAAACTAAAAGTAAGGGGAGCCAACGATATATTTAAAAAGAATAAATATTTTTTGATTTGAACATTTTTCGATTCTTTGATTATTATTCGACAAATATAATATTTAAAATCGTACAAATTGCAAAGTATAGGTAATAACTTTTGTAACATCGTATGAGGTAGCAAAATATGAACAGAAAGTTTGATATTTTTTGATTTTTTAAAGAATATTTTTCGATTCTTTGATATGAATTATCGCGGTATACAGGTTGGAGATGAACCATCGTAGTATACAGGTATAATGTATATAGGTAATAACTTATGTAGCATCGTCTCCCCGAATGAGGTATATCAAATCTTACATCTAGCAGAATGTGAACAGAAAGTTGAACATTGTCTCCCTTATTATTTGTACATGGAATAGAAACCATCGTAGTATACAGGTTGAAGATGAATCATCGTAGTATACAGGTTGGAGATGAATTATCGTAGTATACAGGTTGGAGATGAATCATTGTAGTATATAGTTTGGAGATATTCATTTATATTAATTTATTATTATCAGTTATATATTTACTTTATCATTTTTTGGTTAAAATAATTGCCTATTTTTTTAGTTGATTAATCTACTTTTTAATTTATGCTAGGTGGCTAGTAAGGTAGATAGTTTTGTAATTAGTTTTGAGGAGCGTGAGTTAGATTCGTTGGCTACCACAAGGTATCTAATTCGATTCTTATCACTCAAGTTCGACTGCACTGGGCAATTCCTCCTTTTCAATGAAAACACTTTAAGGTGCTTTTACGTTAATCACTCAGCTGCTTCAATAATTTTAGAATCTACACCTGATTAAAGCTAAAAAGTTTTTTCAAACATATGTTCCTTTTTCACTTTTTAAATGCATGTATTATTCTGAATACATTTGTTTTTTGACAGGTGGCGCTTATTTCATGATATCTCGAAGTCTTGGCCCTGAATTTGGCGGGCCAATTGGCGTTGTTTTCTCAATAGCAAATATCGTTGGTGTTGCGATGTACGTGGTGGGATTTTCGGAAACAACCACAGACATAATCAAGGTTTTTCTTAATTTTATATGTTTTGTGTTAAGAAAAGATAGCTAATACAAATTATTTTGGTTATAACCGCAAGGAGTAGAGTTTCTGTTTAAATGATAATAATATTTTGGATTTATCAATCAAATAATCTAATTTTAAAAATAGTATAAATGTGATATTTTTTGCCGAAGGTAACAGTTAAGAAGAGGTCGACTTTATTGTAATCTTGACAGGGGGATTATGTGGCAGCATGTGTATTGAAAACGAAATGCTTTTAGTTCAAGTAGTTTGTATTATGATAAAAAGTGCGCAATGGGAAGAGTAAAAAGAAGAATAAGCTATATATATTGTATACTATGAGTAAAAGTATTTACTCACCTTTTACGAGATTCAACATCAAAATAGTCCAAGCTTTTTTATAGTCCCGGCTGTATTAAAATCACCCCCTGTCAGTTTTGCGCCCACCCCTTTACTTGGAGTCTGGCGATGAGGCTCATCCTATCTATACTTGCTCTTGGATACTATACTGAAAAAACATTTTTTTTATTTCGTGAACTATACTATATACGATACTATATTTCCGTATAGCAGGGGTGGCCAAACTTTTTTTATATAAGGGCTACTTTTTTGTAGAAATTTTTGGCGGTCTACCTTGAAAGTATAAAAAATAATTAATATTCTTAAAACAAATGTAACTTTTGTTGTTTTATATAAGTAAAAAATTTTTTTATTAACTTCAAAATATACAACTTAAAAATTATAAAAACTAATTTTTTTTTGAAGATGAAACCTGGCACTGCATATTTTGTGCTAGTTTTTCAAAATTTGGATCGAAATTTGTCAGGGCGATTCTTAAACGTGCCTGCAAATGTTCGTTAGTTAATTGGGATCTATGTTTTGTTTTTATACTATTCATCGAAGAAAAAGCAGATTCACACAAATATGTGGATCCGAAAAACGAATGGAAAGTAGCAAATACCCTCCAAATGTTGGGGTATTTATCTTTAAAAATATATTTTATAAAATCTTTCGACCCATGCATTGATTTAAGACTTAAGTCACATTTTATATTTATAAGTTCTTCTTCTAATTCAGCCAAATTGCCAATTTGTAGAAAGTCGCCAATTTTTTTAGCTAAAAATTCAATTCTCACGTCGTCCTTAAAGGGGTTTAGTAGAAAAGTGGTGATACTTTCAATATTATTAAAACTTTCGAATCTTTTTTCAAATTCATTCATGAGAGTTCTTAGACTAGCTACATATCTATCCACATTTAATCTTTTTTCAGCACCTCTTTCGTCATCTAAATTAGGAAAATGTTTTAAGTCGCCACGTTCCATTTGTTTAAGTTGTATATTCAACTTTTCTTTAAATGAATTTACATGACTAACCATTTCAATTATTGATTTATCTTTGGCTTGTAATTGGGTATTTAGTAGGCTTATCTTCTCAGTAACGTCGCAAAAAAAGCTAGATCGTAGCGCCATTCTGAATCACTCAATTGAACATATTGAATTTTTTAGTTTCAAGAAAAATGCAAACTTTTGGTAATAGTTCTCTGAAATGAGTCAAAAAACTTAGCACGGCTTAGCCATCTAACATCTGTGTGTAAAAGCAATTCATTGTGTTCTTCTCCACACTCTTTTAACAAAGCACGAAACTCTCAACGCGATAAACTCTTTGACCTGATGTAGTTAACAGTTTTGAACGCTATGTCCATGACATGATCAAAGTTTAAAACTTTTGAGCATAGGACTTGATTATGGATGATGCAATGATAATCAATAAATCTGGGAAACTTATCATCGCGCTTACAACGAGAAATAAAGCCATTATTGCAACTAGTCATTTCAGGGGCACCATCTGTTGTAATTGAAACCAGTTTGGAAATTGGAAAATTTGTAAGTGATATAAATTCTTTGAATGAGTTGAAATATCTTCACCTCTAGTGCGTTCATTCATCGGAATTATTGTTAACAACTCTTCTACGGCTGACATGTCAACAAAAACCATTCTGATGAAAACACAGAGTTGAGCAGTGCCAATATAGTCAGTCGATTCGTCAAACTGTAATGAGAGAACAACGCACTTATCAACATTAATTTGTAGAGCTTGCTCAAGATCTTGACTGATATCCTTTGTTCTTCGCATAATAGTATTTCGTGACAATGACAGGTTATTTATACATGTCATAATTTCGGACTTATTTTTGAAGTTTTCAAATAAAACATCTCCCGCTTTGATGAAAGCTTCTTTTACTATTTCTCCATCGCTAAAAGATGTTGTTGTTCAAGCAATTCTGCTTTGAGTTGTTTAACTTTTGATCTTCTTAAGGCTGTATTTTGTGGAAAATCAATAGAATAATTTTTGTGAACTTTAAAAAATGTCTCTCCACGTTCGCTTTTTTAGGCAATGCAACTATTCCCTTACAAATTAAACATAAACACTTGTTATTTTTCATTACAAAAAAAGTAGTTCTCTTCCCATTCATTATGATAATGGTAAGTTTTTCTTTTTTTAAAAGATGATCCTGGCTCATTCATTTATCAGCCACAAAGATAAAATCAAATATAGTTAAAACTACTTCTAAAAAAGGTAATAAAAGATAGTAATAAAGGTACTTTTATAAAAGGTTAATTTTGTAAAAAATTGGTATTAAGTTGAACATTATAAACAAAATTGCAACAAAAATTTTTTTTAGGTTTTAAATTAAATATCAATTGATTATTTATGTTGACAACTATTTTTTATAATGATTTTTTTCATTAATTTCAATTTTTTACATTTAACTATTTTTAATTTGATTTAATAAAATTATGACAAGCATGCCCTTCAAATAGAAAAAAATTCAAGCAAGGATGTTATTTTTCTTAAGTTACTGTGTCGAATAACTGAAAGATTTAAAATAGATTTAGTAATTTAGTATACTTCATTATAGTAAATGTGTCACATGTGCATAAAAGACTAAATTAGAATTTTTTTAACATTGACTTCAAAGGTTGCTATAAACACAAATTAGAATTTTTATATTCAACTTTCATATGGTTACTATTGTTCAGTAAGGCAAAATGAGACACTGAATTAAGGAAAAAAAATTAAATTATAAGTAGATTAAAAAAAATGTTTCTTAATAGATCTGACAAAAAATACACATCAAAAAATTCTACTTAATACTTTTCCTTTAAATTATAAATTATTGCTTTATTGCATAAGATTAAATTTAATAAATTTTCCTATTTCAAACCTTAAAAAAAATTTTTTTTTGAAAATTGTAGTCATAAAAGTAAACTTTTTTTTAATCACTTCGATATACCGAAATAAGAGTTCTACTAAATGTCTTAGTGTCACAATATGTCTAAAAGAATTCTAAAAATATTTAAAAAGGTTCATAGTCGCAACGTCGAAAACCAAAATGTCCGAGACGAAAACGTCCTAAAACCAAAACGTCCGAAAAGAAAGCGTGTAAAATCCAAAATGTCTTAAAATCTAAACATCTTAGAATTAAAGAGTTCTAAAACCAAAAAGCTTAAACTGAATTGTTTAGAACTCTTAGGTCGTTTAGATTTCAAGATATTTTGGACATAGGATGTATTGCCTATGGACGTTTTTCTTCAAATGTTTTAGTTTTTAGACGTTTTGTTTTCGTACGTTTTGACCAGGAATCATTAAAGAATAAACAAATTTGACATTTTGCATTGTAATCGTAAAAACTTTTTACCGAAAAAAAGACTAATTTATAAATTTAATGCAATTACAAAGACAAGCAAAATTTTATAGGTGATTTTTAAAATTTATATCATCAATCAGACCAATTCTACTGCATGATGAAAAGATAATCAAAGTTAAATAGTTTGCTTTCTTTTTTTTTTTTTTTTCTTTTAAAAAAAAAAAAAATGAAAAAAAAAGAAAAATAGCATACCACCGAAAATAATATAAGCTTCTCAAGGCTCTTAATTGGTAACATAAATACATAGGTTTGCAACATATAGTTGCCATACCCAACATATAATGATAATACAATGTCCTTAATTTCCTCATCATCTTGAAAAATATGAGGATTATTTATGGAAGGGAAGTGTGATGTTGCGCATAGAAAAATTTTAGCCTAAAATAAGAAATTTTATCAATATGATTGATTATTAACTATGCGAAAAATTGGAATAATGCAACTTCATGAAACATTCACATAGATAATGATATAAACGGAAATTCATAAGAAAAAAAATTGATCCAACAAATAATTTCTGTTTTATTCCTTAATTGTTTATAAACTACTTGTGGTCTGCTTTCTTGAGCTTGGCGGTCGACTAGTCGACCGCGGCGAACTTCTTGGACACCTCTGCCGTATAGTATCGCGGAGTATAAGAATAAGACTATTATGATTACTGCTCCTGAATTTTTGTCTTTCTGGGAATCAACTTTTTCTTTTAACCTGCTTCAAATATTTGAGATTAGGAATAAAAAAGTAAATTGCAAATACAATTTTTTTTAGCGATTTCAAAGTATCTAAATGAATGATATCATCTTGAAAGCTCTTAAATTGATCTTTATTGACTAAAAGTTAATGTGAAGTCATGAAGGAAATTTTCATGCTTTATATGAGGAAACAGGCATTTTTGATTATGGCAGAATGAATATTAATTAAGATAAATACTATAAAAGTTTCTTTAATCTTTGCCGATTTCTTATACATGACGTATTTATAGAGAAAGAAAGTATAAAAAAAAATGCAGAAATCTATATATTAGTGTAGCTTTATTGATAAAAATAAAAAAAGTGCAGGATCCCGTGAAAACTGGATTCCGTAAAACCACGAAAGAAACTAAATATTAATCTTTACATTTTAAATTTTTTTAAAAATCACCCCAGAAAAATTTTAAATTTTTTTTCGTATCAGTAACTTCAAAATCTGGCTAAAGATTATTTTCTTCTATACAAAGATAGAAATTTTTCGTCTTCAAAGATTTTTAATACATAATAAATTATTTTAACGGCTTTGCTTGTACATTAATTATATTATTTATAATAATTTCATTATTTTTTAAATTTTAATTATAAAATAAAAATACAGAGGACATTTTTTGTTCAATAAATGAATTTTTCTAAGTCAATAATTTCTTCCAATGAATCAAAAATTTTTATTTATTAAGTACGCGTGTATTTTTTTTAATGTTTTGCATTTAACTCTCTTATATTTACCATTGTATTTGATATTTACCATTTTAATTCTACTTTGTCTTATTCCAATTCTATTTTGTGCTTTTGCAATTCTATTTGTCCTTTTTTAAATTAAGTTTCAATGAATGTCAATTATATTTGAACTTTCAATTAAATGTTTAATCCAAAAATGTGCTCTAATCAAAAAATGTCTTTCAACTGTCACTTAAAAATTATAAATATGTCTCAGATCTTTTTGAATTAAAACAAGCAGTTTTAATTAGAAAAAAGACTAAAGAATTTCAAAAAGCGAAAATGGAATTGTAAGAAGACAATATAGAATCTAATCAGACTTTTGTTTTTTTGATTGAATTCAAAAAAATTTAAACTAATATTGAAAACAATAAAATAGCCATTTTATTGTTTATTGGGAGTGGGAAAGCATACTTCATGAAGGAATTTTTTGACATCTTTAGTAATAGAGTACATGCCTTTTTCCTAAGCTCTATTATACTCTATATAAGTATAAAGTTGTAAAAATGTTTGTTTATAATAATAATCTAATGAGAATAACATTTATTAGATCTAGTTTACTAATTTTTGAAATTTTATCTGAAAGTTAATAATAAAAAATGAAACCAAAATTTTGGTCAGTATTTGAAATCACAGTCTTACTTATGTAGATTAAAGTCAAACTTTGTTTTTGTTAATACTTGAAGTCGCAGTAGAAGTCAGACTCTTATAGATGAACTAATGTCTATATAAGTAACTTATCATTTTAATTTCGGATTCTGCAACTCAATTTTCATGTCGAGTAGGATGCGCTATGCAAAAATTTCCTTACTCTTTAAAATCCGTCTTAAGGATTATGGCGACCCGGATTTGTATGGGATCAGTTATTTGAATTGGGTTCGCATTATTGGCTGTGTCACTGCTGTTCTTCTCCTCCTCATTGCTCTAGCTGGAATGAAATGGGAAGCAAAAGTAATTTTTTTCTTTTCTTTTTATCGCGATATAAATGTCCCTTTTTCTCTCTTTAGGCTCAAGTTCTTTTATTGGCAGTTTTGGTTTTGGCTATTTTAAATTATATTGTAGGCTCTTCATTGAGACCAACGCCAGATAAAATTTCCAAAGGCTTTGTCAGCTTTCAAAGTACATACGTTTTTTTCTTTATTGCATAACAAAACCTCTCTTATACCCAATATTTTTCGATTGTAGATTCACAGTCAGCTCTAATAATTGATATATGTTATATATACATGAAATAAATACAATAACCTGTTTCATTTGTAAAAAATGTAAGATAAGTACGAGTAGAGCGGTTAAAACGGAAAAAATTATGCAATACAATATATTTCAGAAGGGCAGCCTAATTCGTCTAATCATTCTGCGTAGACAATAAAACATTGGCCAGTTTAGAATGATGTAACTCAACGGAAAAGAACTGCTGTTTGAGTGCTCACTGTTCCAGCTTTTGTTTTAGTCTGAACATTCTGGATAATTTTTTGATTTCCTTTAAATCTTCAACTGAAAGACGTATACTTTTGGAGTCCCTAATTTTTTATTATTGTTTCTCCATTTGGCAATTTCATTTCCTAAAAAGGAACAATTGTAGAGTGAATTATTTAACAGTACAACAACCAGAAAACATTTTTCTTCCCTCTTTAATTAAGAGTCTTGGCTAAGTATAATACAATCTTTAACGCTTCCAACAGTTATACAGATTTGAATTATTTACTTGTTTAGCTGAAATTTTCAAAGAAAATTTTTCTCCTGGCTTTCGTGCAGAAACATTTTTTTCCATTTTTTCTGTATTTTTCCCCGCAGCGACTGGAATTCTGGCTGGTGCTAATATTTCTGGAGATTTGAAAGTAAGATTCGCTTTCCTCCATTTATTCAATTTATTTCCTTTTAGTGTTTTTAATGTCACTCCCAAAATTTCAAGATTTAATACACATTCTATTTTATTTCACTATGATTGTTGTTCAATTCACTTCAGCGGCTTAATTGAGGATTGGAGCGTGTAAACTTTAATGGTTCTTGAATTTAATCTTATTGTTTTTTATGTCGTACTTCTTATGGAATGCATCCTATTCCAAAATTTGCTTTCCACTATACTAGTGGTTCCTAAAAAATTTAGAAATATCAGAGTGTTCCAAAAAATACAAAAAAAGTTATTTACGAGTTTGACATTTGAAAATAAAGGATGGGACAAATAACTTTTCTATCCAACGCTGCGTTCTTTTTTAGATGCACTCCATTTGCTTATTCAAAATTTTATTGATTTTAAATTGATTGGTCTACTAAATAAACTTTATTATCCAAACTCAATTTTGGTGTAAACTGTTCAATTTTGTTTTTTTTATATAAATGTAAAGATACAACATATTGTTTGTTATAATTTGCTACAAAATACTTAAAAGATGATAGATAAGTTCTACATATAATGGGAAAATATGAAGAACAGAACAACTTCCAAAAGAATTCCTTTTTTTCTCTAACCCAAAAGAATTTAATGAGGATTTTTAGGGGGTAGTGTTTTAGTATTTGATAAATTTCATCTCATATATCCTCACCATTTTTTTAATTTTGTTATTTTTATAACTAATGCCATTTTTTGAAGTTACTTTTGGTTTGTACTTATTCCTTCAAGTGTATAATAAATTCGAATCTAGTAACTGTTTTTTAAAGAAGTTTTGTTATTTACGATATTTTTTTTATTACATTTCTTACAGATGTTTAACTAAATTTACATTAAAAATGAAGATTTTTATGAAGAATAAATTGTTTTATTATATGCTAGAAGGACTTTGAATCAATACATTTTCAATAAAATTTAACCTTAGTTTTTTTAATATATAAAATACATATAAGTATGTAATAATATTATAAAAATTTTACTAAATATCTCAATGACTATCTTACTAAGATTAGCTTACTAGCGAACTAATTAACTTTATAAAAGGTCTTCAATATAAATCGTTTGCATTATTTCAAAATAAAATATTTAATAAACTCTGCTGATTTTTTCTATTCATGCCTGTAACAACTTTCTTGTTACCAAAACCATATGGCAATATTTTTTCAACTTGTAGGATGCTCAAAAAGCCATTCCAAAGGGAACCTTCACCGCCATCATCGTTACTTCCCTTGTTTACCTTTGCTTGTTGTGGATGCTGGCATCTTCCAATCTCCGAGACGCCAGCGGCGATGTTTCTGCTCTCTACCAGACAGATGGAACGAATATCACGCTTCTTCCCATCGATGTCATCATTGCCAAGGATAGTGATTTCCGTAGCTACTGTCTCAATAACACTTGTAAATACGGACTTCTCAACGACTACCAAGTATTCCTCTTCTAATAATCTCTTCTTATTTACCTTAACTTCTAAACAATCAGAGACGGCTTTTGCCGACTTTACAAAATTAAAAATTGTCTCGTTTTTTAAATGCCTTTTAACGCGTTAACCACCAGAATAATCAGACGATATCTAATATAAATCAGGCGATTTGTATTAAAAGGGATTCATAATCACAGACGATCATTTTTTATAAAGTCGACTTTAGTCGTCTCTCCTTGTTAACCATAAATATGTTATCCTCTGTTTATTCTGCTCGGTGGAGAGGAAATTTGAATATTAATCGTTTGATTTTATATATTTAAAACAAACGATCTCCATTCTTTGGACATTGATCTTAAGAGAGGGTAGGGGACTAATCTTATTCCAGTGGAGGAGGAGCGCAAAATGCATATTTGACCCCTTTAACCCGCTAATGCTCAGAGTCCACTATAATCGACTTTACAAAAATAAAATCGTCTGCGTTTATCAATGCTTTTTAATACAAATCTTCTGCTTTGCGATTTTTGGTATCATCTGATTATTCTCGTCGTTAACGGGTTAACGTAGAAATAAAATAGAATTCCAAAAACTCATTTGAACCATTATTTCGTCAATGAAATCTTTTGATAAATTTGTGAAGCAGTCATCATATAAGAATTGAAATTGTATTCACTTGCACAACTTCGTGATGTTGATCATGATCCTTCCAAAAATAATCATCTTCAGTATTATTGAGCATAGCACAACGTTACTTTTTCCGTACTTTTCTTAGCAAGTTGAGATCTAGTCAGTTAATACACTATGAAAAAGCAAATCCATTATTTTACGTTCCCGATTTTCTTTATATTGCTCCGCCTTGGTTTCAAACTCCCTCTTCTCATATCGTCTTCAACTACCTCTTTCCCAGTTATTTTGGATCTTCCTCCCTTGTTCTTTCTTACTTTACTTTTCTCCTCATAAACTTATAATAAACTTATCTTTATACCTCCTATTTGCGTGAACAAACCATCTAAATCTTTGGCTTTCCATATCCTTATTTATCACATTGACTTGACAAAACTTCTCATTTTCTCATTGCTACCCTACATTTTAATCCCACCTTAAACATTATTATCATGACAATATTTGCATCTTTGAAGTGATTTTTGGATCTATTTTTTATATAACCTTTTTATATCTATTTTTTTATTGACCAAAAATTTTGATTTAAAATAATTGAAATAATCTCCCTTAAAATTTCAGCCATATGCACCCCTAACTGGTGTCACATGGGTTCCCAAAGGGCTAACCCAGTATATCTCAAACTTTTCTATTTCTAGTCGCACTTAAAGTTGTACAAAATTTAAATGGCGACCTACCACTATACAATATTTGATACTTTCAATATTCATTTAGTTAACAACAATCTTGATTCTTTCATGAAAAAAATAAACTTATATTTTGAATACAAAATTTGAAAAAAGTATGAGATATAATTCCGAAGTTCATTCATAATACAAAAAGATAATACAATATACTCTATTTGCCAATGGCAACATTTTTCTTGTAACATGAAAGGTTAGATGAATTTTATTTAAATGAAATTTTGAGTTTTGTATTATTCTGCTATTATTTCGAAGGTTATGTTATTTTTAAAAGAATAATAACTCTAAACCCTCTTAATTCCTCGCATGTCATATTATCTCTAACAATTTTTGATTTTCAAAATTTATGAGTCCCAGAATTTCATGGGCGCACCAGTGTGCCTCGACCGATCTTTTGAGAAACACTGGATTAACCGTTAGCAGTCATAAATCTAAAGCTCTTTACAGACTGAATAAAAACTCCATATAACTTGACTAAAATATCTGCACTGATAAATAATTTCCTCACGAATACTGGCTTTAGCTAAACAAACATCCAAAAAATCATTCCCAAAGAAATAACAAGACACTCCCTGAAAGGTACTCAACAAATTTTGACTTTACTGAGGAATCGTAAAATTATTTATTTACCAATTTTCATCAACGCGAGAAAGAAAAGAATGTAAACTTGTTCTCAGCTGAAGTAATGGAAAGCAGAAAAGAATGATCGACATTTACGATGAGAACAAGTAAAACGTTCCTGCTGCCTCGAGGAGCTCCTGTTTAATGTTCATACCAACATTCTTATTTATATTTCGTACCTGAATTCTTGAATTTTGTATAACAGTTAAAAAGATATCAAGAAAATAATTCAGATTCGTCAACTGAAAGAAATAAAAGAATCGATAAATGTCAAAAAGAAAGTTAAAATATTCTATTGAGGTTATTCAATAGCGACATGTGAGAAATTTTGTCAAAAAGATATCAAAGAAATTACCAGATGAGTAAATAATCATTCAACTACAAATTTTTGATAATATATAACAAGTTTTTTTTTATTTAAGTCATATTCTAATGATATCATTGCCGTCGTATACAATCACTTAGGCGTTTCAGTTATAAAAATTTTAGACTTTTCTGGCGTTAAGTCTACATTAAAATAGGAAAAGGCCCGAAAATGCGAGAATTGTGTCATAAAGCACAATAATAATGTCCCAATGAATGAATGAATGAATGAATGAATGAATGAATGAATGAATGAATGAATGAATGAATGAATGAATGAATGAATGAATGAATGAATGAATGAATGGTTTGAAGTGAGTATATTTATAATGTCGTTTTCACTCATAACAAATCCTATTCATAAATGTTGAAGGAGCGTTGAGTTGCGTTTACGTTCGAGACCCAACTTTCATAATCATCTCCATAATGATAATAATTCTTCAAATATGATTTTATCAGTTCAGTAAACGACAGGAAGGCCAGTCCTATCTTAGAGGTTTGTGTGTCATTTACTTTTAACCCTTTGAGGACCTGTTTGACATTGGTGTGGCAAGAAACGAAAATAATCTGCTTTAAATATACTATATATATTCCATTGAAAAAGAAAGCATGTCCACTATGACTATATCAATTGTAGCCTTAGAAATGTGTTTCTTTGTATAATTCCGCGGCATACTAAAGAAAATATTAATTACTGAAAAGTTTGCGTTTTTATTGCAAAAGCTAAAAGAAAGTAACTTAGAAGATTCAAAACTAACGATTGAAATTTTAAAATGTAATCCTAATAAGTTTAATTATAATAATGGAAAAGTATACACTTTACTAAAATTTTCCTAAAAGTTATCCTTCTAATAATATATATATTAGTTCTAAAAATTATAGTTATAATAAAAACCTCCTAATTGTAGAAGTTACTGTAATTTTTATAAAAAAATTAAAAAAATTAAAATTAGTTGAATGATTTTACTACTAATTAAATTAAAGGTAGCTTTCTCTATTTTATAATTATGAATATAAAATTTATTGCTAATCTCAATATATATACATATGTAATTAATGATAATTTAAAGTATTAAAATGCATACCTAACAATTAGTCAGAAATGGAAAAAGGGAAAAAAGCAATTTTAGAGAAATTATTACTTTGTAAAATATGAATCGAGATTTGCTTTGGTGTGATTCTCAAGTGTCCCAATACAGATAACAATTGACATTTGACCAGGTTCAATTCTCATTTGTATCAAGACATATATATATACAGTGAAGAATTCAGAAAATTGTTTTGGATGGGTGGGGGCGTTTCATGCTTCTATATCATAATACTAAATGTCTTCTACCTTTTTGGGATCAAATGGGTAAGGTATGTTTTGTATCAAATTAGTTAATGCTGTCTGATTTTTCTGGTATAACACGGTCTGAGTTTTCAACCAACCTGAAAAATCTGGAAATCAGGAAAAATTCAGGGAATTTGAATAAAAAAATGTCATTCTTTTAAAATAAACATGAAAAAGTCTGGGAATTTGGAGATATATCCAAGGAATTCTGTGCAATGATCAGTGCATTTATAAGATGTTTAGCTGCGTAAATAATTGCTAAACATAATCTTCCTCTATTCTGAGGGTATTCTGCCTCTAACAGATTTCCAAAATTGTTTTGGTTACTTTTGATTTTTTACGCGTTTTCTTTTTGTAATATCAATAATTGCATTTATTTCTGGCAGACCAGGGTATCAGAATAGTTATGTTTGTATTTTCCATCCATCGATCCAAGGCCTTTTATGGAATTTAAGTGAGCTGAACTCATTAGCTCAAATATATAAATGCAAATTTTTGGTAAATGACTGAAATATCAATAGTGGTCGAGGAATTTAGGTCAGTGAATTTTGACAAACACAGACATGGAAATCATGGAAAAGCTGGGGAATTTTATTTAAGAACTTGACAAGGAATTATGTTGGATTAAGGTAGTTTTAAATTAAATTATTCAATGCCGTGTGATTTTTCTAGTATCAAGTCAGTTGGGGTTGTTTTATATCTAATTCGTTAATGTTGTGCGCTTTTTCTTATATCAAATCGGTTAAGATAGTTTTATATCACATTACCTAATACCATTTGCTTTTTCTGAGATCAAATGGATTTAAAGGATTTTTGCACAAACGCGCTGAATATATCAATTGGGAAATCCAAAATGTAGTAAACGCCAATCAAAAAGTAAAAATTACGCACGGAATTCAGAGGGATTGGCTAATATATTTGCTTTTATGAGATATATTTGTTTCTATTCTTCTTTTAGCTTGTGAGTTTGGTTTCCTTCTACGCTCCAATCACAATCGCGGGCATTTTCTCAGCAACTCTTTCCTCTGCTTTAGCCAGTTTGGTTAGCGCTCCAAAAGTTTTCCAGGTAAGTATTTTTCAATAAACGAATCATATTTTAATTTTATCCTCTTTACTTCTTTATCAACGATCAAAACATTTAAATTTTGAAACAGTTGTTTATGTAATATCTTTACAAAATCTTCAACATATGTCTTGATAATTATATGGTAAATGAAGCCTATATAATTCTTATAGTTATCTCTCACGTCTGGAATAAAGATTGACCTATTTCTGAGTTATGACCCCATAACATAAATTTCTTTATTCACCCACTCCTGACTGACGAATATGTTCATTGGAAAAGTTTAACAAAAATGTAAAAGAATCTCAAAATCGGACACTTTATTTAATAAAATCGATGACTACTTCCGCAGTGTAAACGTCATCATTATCAAGGTGTATAAAATGACTAAAAAATCTTTTAAATGTTTTTTCCAGTTGTTTCACATTTTTATTGATAAAGAAGTTTATACTGCTAAACTAATCAGTCTTTTTTTCATTAAGGAGTCCAATTTACAGATTTTAATTTTCTACATTTATTTTTCATTTTGAAAAATATAAAATCTAAAATATTGTAAAAACTAATAGAGAAATTAAAAAAAAAATTGGCCTATAAAATATGGCAAAAAATCTACACATAACTCATCCTTATGCTTATTGGATTATTCATTCAGCAATGATTTTTAAATGATTCTCTAAGATCACCTTTCACTTCTAATAATAATTTGCCATCACCTGTATTCATCATGTAGATAAAAAGATGCAAGCTTATACTCTTTTACTACTATATATGCTTTCTTTACAGTTCAACTGATATAAACCAATTGTCTAAAGCTTCAAACAGTGTTACATCTGATTTAATTTCATTGCTTTCAAACGAAACGATAACGGTTCCTCTCATTTTTTAATACATAGTTTCACATTTTTTCAATAGGCCCTGTGCAAAGACAAGTTGTATCCAGGTATTGAATTTTTTGGTGTTGGAACTAAGAAGACGAATGAACCGATTCGTGGCTATTTTTTATCCTTCGTTATCGCTGTTCTAGTCATTCTGATTGGTGAGTGAATCTTTTTTACGTTTTATTTTCAACCATCCATCTCATTAATTAGCCAAAAATAACATCATCATTGTTTTTTATCTTACTAACTTTTGCAAGAAATTTCATTGCTAGTAGTTTTATACAGTACCCGGACATTTCGCCAATTGGACATTTAAGCGAACAAAAATGTTACCAAACCGAAATTTGGACGAATTGACAATTGAAGGACGGGTATTTCAACGAAAATAGAAATACAATTTGACATTCTTTCTGACTTCTGCGACCATAAATCAATATTGCTCTAATGTTAAAACACTAAAACTCAATAAAATACAGTTAAATCATAATCATAGTCATCATAACTATAAAAATATAGTCATATCTTAGTACATTTCTCATGTATCTTCTAACTTATTTATCACATAATGTGGGTATAGAAATAATAAAAGAAAACAAAATTACAGTGCATAATTGTAGTTAGTTGTGTTATACCATAACACATTTGGCAATGTAACTTCGAGTAGATAGATACCTTGTTCATCACATAATTTGTGTGTGGAAGTTAAGAATAGGAAAAGAAAGCAAAATTACGCTGCAGGTTTGTATTAAGCGCAAGCTTTGCAAACTTACTGGAGGGAAAGTAATGTCTGCAAAATTCTCAAATTGTTACATTTTCGGTTAAATGTCGATTTGGCCAAATTTCGCTCTGCCAAATGTCCAATCACTGTTTTTTACAGTAGCTGGTCAGTTAGTTAGGTAATTGTGCTTTTATTAACAAAGTATTTGTGTCAATATTACTGACCAGCTAACTAATTAACTAACCGAATGAAAATTTTACTAACTTCGAGACGTTAGTTAGAGGATTGCTTTGTCTACTAAATTCCGCCTTCATTCTCGATAATCGCGTGTCCAATACCTACTTATTTCCACATCACCATTCATAGTTGTATACAATCAAGCAAGATTTTGTTTTCTCCGTTACTTTTACCTTTACTAATAACAATTCCACTAACTACCTAATTGATAACTAAATAATAATAATAAACTAAGTAGTTATGCCAACTTTATTATTTTTAATTGTATTATTTCTTTGTTAAATTCCATTTTATCTTTTTTCAATACAATTTTTTCTTTTTCTTTTTGCGATTCTATTTCTTCCATTTGCACTTTTCTTTTGTCTTTTCCCAATTCTTTGTCTTATTGTGATTCCATATCTTCGGTTTGCAATTCTGTTTTGCCTTTTTGCAATTCTAAGTTGTCTTTTTTCTATTTTGTTTTTTTTCTAAAGGTTTTTTGTATTTTAAAAAGACAAAATAAATGTGAAATAAACAAATTAAAACTAAAAATGGTATAAATCATAATTATTTCAATAAATAATTATTTAGTAGTATTTATTAATAAACAATAATTTAAAAATATTTATTTAGTAAAAATTATTCATGACCTTTTTTTCCTCGATAAAACCAGAAAACACAAATCCAGCTTATTTTCTTTTGGTGCTGCTCACTTTTAACATAATTTTTCATTTTTCAGGTGAATTAAATGCAATAGCTCCAATCAACTCAAACTTCTTTTTAATGGCGTATGCCTTGATCAATTACTCTTGCTTCGATGCTTCTTTCAGTAAATCCCCAGGTAAATTTTTTGCGTCATCTTTTCTTATCAACTTTTTAATCTCTTTTCCGTAATAAATAATAAACATATTTCACTACTTTAGTACATATGTCATTCATCATATTTACTACTACAGGAATGTATTTTGTTGGAGAGGAGAACTCTTCTCAGTTCAAAATTAAAACCCAAAAAAGCAGAAATACTGCATGTACAAATTTACAAACAGTTTGTTTCACCCTCCCTTTTAATGATATATTTAGCCGTCATTTAAAAATTCAACTATTTAATTTTTTAAAACTAAATATAAAATGTATTCATAAAAAACTGCCCCTTAGCGAAATTGACCATATGTAAAAATTTTGAATGATTAAATTTTATGCGTTGTTTTTGTCTTTGCGTGTAATTTTCATTGGTGGAAATGTAAGTATGACAAAAACGGAATATTTAATAACAATTGCCAGCAAAAAACGCCAATTTTCAAAACCAAGTTTAGTTGACAGTAAATTCAAAACCATATTTATCTGATGAGACAAACGGAATGGAATAAATGTTGGTCTTTTAAGTTTTAGAATAAAACTTGTCACATTCCTGATTCATTTTTTAATTTTATTTAATACTAAAACAACTACAGATTTCATTATTTTGTTATAATTAAATCTATGATAAAAACGGAACATTTGTTAAAAAGACGTGACGGTTAAAATAGATTTAAAAACGGTAAGTCTGCTCAGTCTAGTTTGACACCCCTTCAATAACTCTCGTCACTCTATTGAATTCCTTTAAAATGTTTGTATTTTTCATAAAATATCATTCATCTTTTTTTTAATTCTTTTTTACAGGTTTCCGTCCAAACTTTCGCTTCTACAATCCCTATGTCAGCTTGCTGGCTAGCATACTCTGTATCATTATCATGTTTCTGATCACTTGGGTTGGAGCTTTGATTACGATTTTTGCCATTCTTGTCTTATCATTATATCTCAGATATAAAAAGCCAGGTACGTTATTTTCGTGCATTTCATATGATAGCGTTGTATAGAATTTATAAACTCTTTTTTCTAACTAATTTTTATAAATCATCCTTCTAGTGTTTTTAGATTCTGGGGATTTCTCATTTCAACCAACATTTCTAGTATTTTTTAAAATAAAGTCCTTTTTTCAGTATTTGTAGTGTTCAAATATTTAACTTTCGTTAGATCGAAAAAATGGACCCTTAATTCGTTAAAGAAAGTTCAACTATAGTTTTGGAGTTTAAACTCTTAAGAAATATTTGAAGTGTTTGGACGATTTTGTTACCCTTTGAGGACCACCGTGATAACTGTTTACCAAGAAGTCAAATTGCATTGAAAAAGGAAACAGAGGATTCCAACATCATTTAAAAAATATTCTCAGAAATTGAAACCTTTTCTTGACAAACTTTTATAGAAAATTGGAATGGAATAAAATGTTTTTATTATCTCCAACCTGTTATGGTTTCTCACTTACTTGAAAAAGGTAAATTTTTGGCCAATCCGAAATGAATTGTTGTTCTACAATAAAATTTTTGTGCTTAAGCCTTGTCAATTTTTTTCATTCCAATTTTTTACACATATGACGCAACAAATAAATATCATCTCATAAAATTTTATAGACTATGACTTTGACATTTTTGTCTCAACAGCTATAAAATTTTATGCATTATCTTAAAATTGCAGAGTTTTATTGAAAAATTTGGAAATTAGGATTTTATGTTTCATCAATATTGTAAACAAGATATATTTTACTCTGGCTATACTTTGTATGTTACATATACTTTATTTACTTTTTCTTGTATTATTTGCTGCCTCCATCTTAATGAAACCCATTTAGATATATCATCATCACTTTTTATTTTTATTGGCCATCTCTCATCCATCATGCCTACGGCACCTACATTTTTCTCTTATTCATCGCCAAATTAGCGCAACTCATCATTCAATTTTCAATTCTTCTTTATATTATATTTTGTTTCCTGATTCCAATTCATGATACTTTTCGTTTTTAGACGTAAATTGGGGTTCATCTACCCAAGCAAACTCTTACAAAAATGCACTAAACTCTGTGATAAAGTTGAATTCCACCCAAGAACACGTGAAAAACTACAGGTAACGAGTTTATCCAATTTCGCCTGATTCCTGTCATATAAACGAAGCACCATATGTCGACATATAAACCATTGCATATGTTCGTGTGTGGTGTATACTGTATATGTGTATATATACATACTCAAGGAGACAAGAAAAAATACTATTTTAATTTAACATTCTTCAGTTTTATGCGCCAGACATGTTTTAATTGAGCACAAAATTTTAGAAAATAAGTTAAAATAATTAGGTATTATTTAAAATGTATTTATTGATAATTATTTTAATACTTAATTTTCTATATTTATTTTTTGGTTCAAAACGTGTGGCTCTTTAGACTTTTTGAATGAATGTGTTTTGACCAAAAAAAATGTCGACGTCTTCACCAGACTAAGGAAGAAAGATAAATTAAAGATGTAAACATTTTTGTCAATTTTGGTTTAGAGTTTATTTAGAGCATATTCTTTGATTTTATTTACTTTATGTTTTACAACAACGAATGATTTGAAGTTGATACAATCAGCAGAAAATGTGTCTTTTTGATAGATAGAATTGTAGAATTTTCTTCTACATATAGTAAAATTAACACTTAGATTGATAAATTTTCTCTGGATTCTATAGGGAACTTTTCTTAAGTTTTTCTCTTAATTTTTTTTATAAAAATTTATGCTCAATTAAAACATGTTTAATGTATAAAACTGAAGAATGTTAAATTAAGGGCATCTCATTTTTCTTTGTCCCCTTAATTATATTATTATTCATGAAAAATAGTGATTTCTTGGTTCTAAGTCTTGTGAATGTGTCAAGGAGTGGCTCTAAGTTGTGCGGCGTATATTTTTACCGTTGGCTATTCTAAATATTTTTCACGTATTTTTTTTCCGTGTTTTAAAATTTGAATCAACTTATAAAAAAAATTTTCTTTCAAAAAATTTAAAAAACCGCATTCTAAAATCAACTAAAAAAGTTTATTACATTGTTGTTTTTTTATTACATTTTAACATTTTTATAACATCTTTTTATTTTTCAACAAGACCTCAAATTCTTGCATTATCTGGAGACCCTAGACATCGTCCTGCTTTAGTCGATTTCACAAATGCGATATGCAAAAATCTCAGCCTGTTGATCTGCGGACATGTGATGTTGGTAAGAAGAATCTCTTAAATTCTCCAGTTCAATCACCCTCTCATCAAACTAAATTTTTCTCCTTAGGGCGACTCCATCGATATCTTGGCTTCCAAGGATACCCAGGGTGTTTACAAGTACTTGGAAGAACGAGGCATCAAGACTCTCTATAACACAACGGTGTCTACCTCCTTTTATGCAGGATCAAGGTCACTTCTTCAAGTAATCGCCACCTTTCATTTTATAACATTTCATGCCGTCTAATATCAAATAACACATTCTCTTTCACCAACACACCATTCGATTATGCAAAAAATATTTTAATTATTTTTCTTATTCATGATAGGATTATCAGGACAATCTTTTTTCTAATTTTTGCATACATCCAAATCAGGGGATGTCAAACATACGGCCCATGGGTCTGATCAGACTTGCAAAGATCTACACTGCAGCCCTTCGTGTATTTTTGAATCTGATGGAAAGAAAATTTATTCCATAAAAAGCTATTGTTGAATAAAATTTGATCATTCATTTATCTCATTTTAAAAACAATGATGATTTAATTTTAATAAATAACACGAGGAAATAAATCTTCAAATAGTTTGAGCAGTCAAGTTCAAAATATTCAATGAGCTAAAACTTGAGTTTTTTATTTTTACATCTCTTTCTGCATCAGATTTTCAACTCGAAAACACCGACTTACAATATCAATGTATGAGGAAAAAACAACTTTTGTACAGCCAAATTGAACGATCTTTATGAATTCCTTGCTTCTAAATATCTTTAAATTATTCCATTTGCTTCCAACATTTTAGGTAGATGTTTGCAGGACTTATTTTGCCAGCAAATTTTTTCAAAAATAAATATTAATTAGTCAAACCACATGAAGAGATTGACAAATGATCATATGAACGGTATTTTGCCCTTTTGTCTGCTACGAATTTCACTCTTGAATTGTTATGAAGAAGAGATGTCAAGTTTCATTGAAAATAAAAAGAAAAATTCTTTCTTGCCTTTTTAATACTTTTTAAATAATATTTCGCCCTCAAGAACCCACCGATCGTTTGATTTTCACACCCCTGTTGTGTTTGCTTGTAAATCGTGTTTTGACAAACAATATTTTGAGACTACTTCCTTTTTCAATGAAATTTTATAAATTTAGAGAAGATATTTTTACATTTTTCGTACACCGATGTCACACTCGTCATCAAAGAGTTAGAGGAGTATGTTTTCTTTTTGAATACTATTGAAAGCTCTTTAGGGTCAATAAAGTCATTTTTATAAATTTTTATTCTTCCCGTCTTTCTCCTACAAATATATTTTGGTATGTGTAATCTTGAAAGATAGATGAAGATAATTTTTTATAATTCATAACGTTATAAATAAAAGGAGTAAACTGCTATCTTCCTTATATTGTTATAGCTAAGTTGAAACGCAATCTAGCGTTTTAGAAAGTTGCATTTTTCATTGGACACTATGTCCAATGAGGGAGTTTTCTTCCCCATAAACAATGCACTGACTTGTAAAATTCTAGATTTATTCGTTGTCAATGATTGCAAAATGGGAAAATGTTTCCTTTATTTTTTGCACTCTTTTTTGGTTTTAAATGTCCACTTTTTGGTGGTCTTTGTTCCTTTTCAGGATAGACCTCCTTCAAAACGCTTTAAGTCTTCAGTTCCTTTCTGTAAATCACTTTTTATAATTTTTGCCTTAATTTTTGATCTCTCTGAATCATTATAATCACTGGCGTGGTCAAATTCTGGTCCTATAAGAAACAGGTATATTTAAAAAGGGTGCTATAAGATTTACCAGGAAGAGGTTTTCAAATCCGGTTTCTGGATCACTCTTTTAGAAATGACGATACACAATACCCTGATTTCAAAACTGTATATCCTACGATTTGATTATTATTGATAATAATTTCAGTTTCATGCATTTTTTTTATTTATAAAAATAACAATTATAAAGAATATAAAAAAGCAACACAACAAATTTGGATATTGTAATATCCGCATTTATAAATTTGGTCCTAGAAAAACTCAATCTAAGAAAATCAGCTCTTTGGAAAACTCGGTTTTGGAATACTCAGTCTCAGATTGACGTTGAATTATAAAGTCTGAAATTGTAGAAAAATGATCATGTCCTCTGAAATAGCTTCAGAAATACAAGAGTTTATATTTCGATTACGTATACAAAAATTGTAAAGGATTTTGCTAGGAAAAAATAAGAAAAGTCGGTCTCTGGATCATTATAATTAGAGCAAAATCTAATTAATCTGCTCATTATAATTAGAGGAAAATATTATATTTATTTATATAGTTACTATTTTAACTAACAAACTACTAGCTTTTATAACTAAATAATAACTGATTGAATATAGGCCCAGTTTTTTGAGATCGAATTTTCCATCCGACTTTTCTAAGACGAAGTTTTCAAGCCACCTATAAATTCATTAAATATACCATATCAAATATAGTTCATTAAATAATATCGAGAAGTTAATTAGATCTAGTGAATGCATAGTTATGAGTTTTGGCAAAAAAGTTATTTTAGAAGGTGGTTTGGTCATACAAATAGATCAAAAGGAGAGTATCAAAAAGGCTTATGACAAAATTTGTGTAAGGGTAAAGGTTGTCCAAAAATAACCTGGAAAGAAGTAGTTGAGAATGATATAAGAAAAAAATGGCGACGAGCAAAATATGAAAAATTAGAAACGTAAAACTGAACAAATGCTTATTCATAGTCGTAAAACCGGCTAGATCCCAACTTTCTGGGAAAGTACACCCGACTTAAAACCGATTATTATTATTATTATTATCTAATGAATCAAAAAAGTGTACTTTTTTTAAAAGCAACAAGTTTAAAGGCATTCATTTTCCATTTTATTCTATTACCGTGAAAGCAACTTTAGATCAAAATGTCTTTCATTATTTATTATTAAAGCTTGTAACTCTTTGTTTCATCCAAGCTTAAAATTTTTCAGCTTTTTACAATTATTGTACAAATTAATGTAATAATGGCAATTTTTGTTGTATCCTTATCGAAAACTTAGTTCTTATATGAAATTCTTCTTTTTCTTACACCTAATGCTTTTTTACCATACTTTCAATTCTCCTTTGCAGATATCAGGATTAGGTCGACTGCGACCCAATATCTTGTTCATGGGATACAAAGGAAATTGGCAATCCGAAGATCTGGAATCCATCAATCAATACTTCTACTTGATACAGTTATATTTTTCTTACTTTTTATTTACTGTAATAAAGATAAATGCGTTCAGCTTTAACCCATTTAAGGCCATTTAAGACCAAGCAAAGCAGACGATATCTAAAAAAACGCAGACGATTTATATTCAAATCATTGAAAAAAGCAGACAAAGATGAAATTACTTATGTTCCAAAATAGGAACATTGGCCGTAAATGGGTTAAAGTATATAATGATATTAATTTGCTTAATATATAGAAAGATATTTTATGCATTCTACCATTGAGAAGAGGTATCTTATATAGTTTTTTGGTATAAAAAATATTAGCCCCCCTCCCTGCTGAAAAATTTGTGTGGTCTTGTCTAACTTACTTGCTACATTACTGACTCTGGTGAACTATCGCTCAAATTTGGATTAACCATTATATCATATCAAGCGAAATTATTATACAAATTAATGTAATAATGACAGTTTTACTTTGCAATTTTTTTGTAATTTTCTTATTTCTTCGATTTCAAATATTTATTTTTAAAGACCTCCCCTTATAACAAAGAAAGTAACATCAAAAATAAAATCACAAGCAAAACAAGTTTTTTAAGCGACAGGAATAAAGATATCAAATTGAGAGCATCCAATTTTATTGGAAGGGACTGGGTAAAAGATTTTTTCGCCCCCCCCCCTCCACTGAAAAACACTGCGTGACCGTTGACCCTATCCATCTCGCCCTCCCTTTACGCTCTGAAATTAACCAATCGATCGAGAAGAGCCACTCGGCTTTTATCAATTCAAAATAGGCAAAAAATCTTTTTACTCTGAAACGTTGACAATTTTTTCTCTGTGCGCCCTGATCTAAGATGACTCTGCTGAACACGATATGAAGTGTTTGCCTTGTAAAAGTTATCTTTCTTTATGATTCATTGATCTAGTGATGCTTTCGATCTTCGCCTTGGAGTCGGTATTCTACGTTTGAAGGAAGGACTGGATTTCAGTTTCTTCACGGAACATCACGACGTTACGAGCTACGTGAAGCACCAAAATGCTCAAAATCAAAAGGCGCCAAAAGCTGTCATTCTTGAAAAAATGGGCAAAGCGAGACACATCCTTAGGAGTGGTATGCCTTTTTATCGATACTCTCATCAACCTTTTTTCATTATTCCGACTCCTACTTGAAAGGAATGAAATAATTTTTCCCACAATATTTAAAATAAAGTTTACTCATCAACATTTTAACGGAAATGGAAATTTTCTTTGACGGCAGACATCATAGGGAAGCATTGTTTTATAGTTGAGGAATACTAATTGAGATCATTTATATGGATAACAATTTTATGTGTGTGAAACAAATTTGATTCTAAAAAAATGAAGGAAAGATAGGTACAATAAAATGACATTGGGAAAAGCTTCATAAATCGAACATCCGGCTCTTGGTTCCAACTTCAACCTTCTTTACATGTTTGAATCGACCCCTATCTCGTAGTCGAATGAGACGAATATTATTTTATCTCAAAGCAAAACCACAATCTTAATTTAAGCTTCATTTAATGGAAAATTTCAAGAAATTTAAAAACTTTGCTAAAACTTTCTTTTACAGGTTATGCGTAAATCTCGCTTTATGAGTTATTTCCTGACGCTTTTGTAGAGTGAGAGATCAATTTTTTTCTACAATGAAGTAAGTTTAAATGAGATGAAAATAAAATTAAAATTTTAAAAGAAAGTGATTGAATATTATGAAACAAAGAATAAATGAAATGAAGGAATACGATAATGGTTGACGTCATTAGCGGTGACCATAATTATTATTATAAGAGAATAATCGTTGATGTTTTTGTTGAAAACTTTATATGAAATAATATTTTTTGGATTGAAGTCAAAAAAAGAAAGGTAAGAACAGTAGATACGTAAAAACACGAAATTAATCAAAATTTTTGATAAAGTTTAAAATATGCTATGTAAAGCGGATTAAAAAAATTTATCACGAACCTTGTAAGAATACTTATCGAACCTCAAATTAAGAACCAGTTCACTCTTATCCTGCAAAACTTGAAATGTATTTGAATAGTTCCAATATCATCTCTATATAAGGATATATCTTTTCTATGTTCTTGAGTTGATGTTATCATAAGTAGTAATCCGAGAATTCTTGATTTGTTACTTAAAGATAACAGTTTTCTTTTATCATCTTCAGTCCGCGTAGACGGAATCCAAAACACATCAGTAAATTAATGGTGGTAATGGGTTATAAGACGGGTGATCCTATCAATCAAGGATTTGAATAGTAAGTCACGGCCAGCAGTTAGATAGGAGATTATAAGTGGTGAGGCTAAACATCTTCCCCAGGTAGATAAAATTTCTTTGGAGGAGTAAGATGATGAGAGCTACAGCAACTTTGATAAAATAGCAATTGAAACAAACTTATTTTGATAGAGCGAGGAGTTTGCTAAGTGAGTGATAAACAGTCATTCCTTGACTTTAAAATCAACAAATCCTCGTTTATTCAAGATAATGGAGTCCTATATCCCTTCACTTCCCGGGAGTGTTTTAGAAAATTCAAGCTGATGCAAGCATTTCTATGCGTAAGTAGAACTTCATTTCAATTGAAATCAGTGTAGGAACTCTGTCACTCTGAATTAGTTGTGTTTCGTTGATACAGTTTCTTCTCTATAGCTTTGAGTTGAGTTCATGTGAACTTTTTGGTGGCAACTTCTTGGGTACGAAAACATAAGCAACAGTCTATTGTTAGGAGTACGGTAGTGTAATTCAAGCAATCTTAGTGTGTGAAACATAGTTGATTGATAAGAAATGGAGAGCTTTTCACTTTCTTCAGAGAAACTTAGAGCGTAATCCGTCAGAATACAGAAGGGAGAGTTGGTAGTTGTTGTCCTCACAGAATTGTTTAAGCGGTAAGTCATTGATTCACCAATCAGCAGCAGGTGTTACTTCTTCATTTTTCATAGAAAAGCGTGCCAAGAAGCTTGCTAACCCGTTAACGACCAGAATAATCAGACGATATCTAATGTAAAGCAGAAGATTTGTATTAAAAAGCTTTGATAAACGCAGACGATTTTATTTTTGTAAAGTCGAATATAGTCGACATGGGCGTTAACGGGTTAAGTTGCTTAGAGATCGGTCTACTCTACCTATCCAACTTTTTGAGGTTAGAATATCCTTATTTTAATGAAGTGATGTGTCTGTAATAAGCATTTCTAACGCGCCAGAGCTTGTCTTGTGTTTGCGAACCGTGATTGGACGATAAATTCCCTTAAAATTTTACACTTTGTCTATATCAATTAAGAATGTTTGCTTCAAGTTAGTGTTCTAACCAAGTTTTCTTTAAATTGTTCTCTAAAGTAGGGCATGCTGACGCCCTCAATTTTTATTGCTCGGGTCCTGTCTCTTAAAAATTGGGCGATGAGCATTGAGCAAAATAGAACAGAATAATTATTCCATAGAATAAGACCTGGAGCAGTTTTGATGGTGTACAGTTCTTTATAATGGAGTTTTTGTAAATTATCGTATTTAGCAATCAGCATATTTAAAGTTGACGCCTTGATTTCTTCACAGCTGTTTCACAGGTTGTTCCTAGCTAAGGGAGAATATGTGAACTTTGAAAAAATGCTTTCACAGAATGCCACATTTGATAAGGAGTACAATTTATTTGGAAGTTGGTGTGGAACGAGTTAATTGATAGCAAATCATTGATAAGCTTCTTTCCTGTACATGGGATTGAGTGGAGAATAAGCTGTTCAATTATGTATTTTTAGCATATTCTTCCATCTTGTATCTCAACTCACTTCGGATAGTGTGGGGATTCAGTGATTCAATATTAATTGAGTAGTTGTCTTTTATAAGTTTGGCTAAAGTTAGGATATGAGAAACTTTCAAGTTAATTACCCTCGTCATTGATTGATATAGTTCCGGTTCATTTGACTTAAGAGTTACAAAGTTTGTTGGACCGCGGATTTTGGCTCCAAGTGACGTTTGTGACAGTCAACCTCAATTAGAGAACTAGTCAGGAGACAGCAGCCCTTCTGCTTCATTAAACAATTAAAAGGGCAAGAGGAGCCCAATGGATGTGAGAAAGTGATATATTATTTGTTTGATTTATATAAATAAAATCTCATCACCTGTACAGTTAAAGCCCCGTAGACAATTTGTTTGTCATTCCCAACGTGTATACTACTGTGGTTTCTATTCCAATATACAAACAATTAAAGAGACAAGCTTCAACTTTCTGTTCATATTTTGCAAGATGTAAGATTTGATATACCTAATTCGGGGAAACGATGTTTCAAAAATTAAAAATGATGGGTTGGACAAAGTTCAACTTTCTGTTCTTATTTTGTTAGGTGTAACATTTGATATACCTCATGCGATGTTACAAAAGTTATTACCTATATTTTTGCAATTTGTACGATTTTAAATAATATATTTCTCAATTAATCAAATAATCAAAATAAAATTCTATAATCAAAGAATCGAAAAATATTGTTTAATATATCGTTGTCTCCCGTTATTCTTAGAATAGAAAGATAAACCTTGTCTCTCTCATCATTTTTATCAAATCATGCATACAGGAAACTAAAATTGAGGACATGAAAGAACTGATTACTGACAAGACTTGTTAGTCTTCTTTTAGAGTTTGAACTTGTCGGAACTAAGTATCAGAATGCTTCCACGATAACTTCCGAATTAAGATGTCTATCTTGTCTAACGATTGATATATTCTTGTCATCCATTACTTGAAATTAACACCAAGTTGGTTGTTGATTTCCTAAATAAACATCCATCGTGAGTTAGGTGGTTAGAGACCTGGCTTAGATACCAGAATGTCCCGGGTTCCATCCATTTCGACATGAGTGGTGGTGCAATTTCGCCGTGTCGATGAAAATATTCCAAGGTACATTTACCTTTACCCATGTATTATAGATAGGCAAAAACTGTGAGCGGTCATTATTACATTATCGAAGTCTATAAAATTTTTATTATTTGTATTTATTAATTTGAACAAATGGTGACTCCCTGAGCACACTGCAACTATATATATTAGTTTTATTATGGTTTTGATCAAAAAATATGGTTTCCGCTTTTATAATTTGTTTTAATTAAATTATTTGTTGCCTGATTAAACAAGAGAAGCAGGATGTATATTAAAAAAATTCAAAAGTATGAACAAAGTTTTTTAATGAAACGAATCCCACACCAATTAAATAAGTTCAAATATCACTTTATTTTATTTCTGATTGAAGCATGTAATTTATAAAAGATTTAAAAAAAAGGCATTGAATTGAAAATATATAGAATAAACTCTTTGAATTTACATTTTCGCTGAACTGATTGAACTATACATTTTTTCAATAAATAAGGGATATGCAAAAAAATGAGTATTCATTTGAACAACATTTAACTAAAACTTATTTGGTATTTAATTTTGAAAAAGGTTTTTTTTTATTTAGATTCGCACAAAAAAGACGCCCCTGTTGTGCAAAAAATCTCGAAGAAGATGAGCAGGAAATATACGCGCAATTTAATGTCTTCCATCAATCAATTTTACAAAACCGAGAAAAAAGGCACCATCGATGTTTGGTGGCTTTTTGATGATGGAGGTGATGAATTAATTTCACAATTATTTTCTTATTTCATAATATTTTCCTGCGATAAATAACATGTGTTTACGATTACAAAAACGTTTGAAGTAACAAAATATGTATGGAAAATTAGCAAATATTTGCCAATTATAATACAACATACATTGATTTTGTTGGAAAAAAACAAACTAAATTATGTATTCAGAAAATTTTTAATGGATTTATGAAACTAAAATTTTTTTTTATCAAATAGTTTATAAATTAAAAGTTATCGAAATAGTATAAAGTATTTTCACTTTTCACTAGAAGCAAAAAATGTCACCTAAAAATTATTCAAAAATTGCCCTAATGACTTGAAAAAATGGCGCAAAAAATCATTTAGTCATCAGTATTTCGAATTTTGTATTAAAATTATTTTTATTGTGAGAGTGCATGAAATATTTCAAAATTTGATTTAAAAATAGTCGTTGATATAGCACTACCATCTCCAATGTCTTAATTGACGTCATCTTTTAAAGAGTAAAACATCATTTAAATATATTTTTCTGTCTTTTTTTATTCGTGGTGTTAATTCTGACTCTCGGATAATAATTTAGACTGTAGCATGCATGATACAACGACTAGATCTTTTTTTCTATAGAAATTGAGAAAAATTTTCAAAACCTAAATGAAATCATCAACAAGGTGTTACAGTTAATGGAGGGAAAAATATCTGGTATTAAAATGGGTTAGTTGAGCAAATTAAAACTAAATTAGAAAATTTGGCAATCCCAAGTGCAATTTTTTCCAGTACCTTTTACACCCACAAATTTTAGGTGGAAAGGACTTAGTTCTTTTTTGTGTGCTGAAAATATTGGTTTGTGGTAAAGGACACGGACTAAATCATTGCCTTTTTACACATCTTCGAGATGTTGATTCAGAATATTTAGACTTGCTATTTTGCACACCCGTAAGGTGGCTCATTTGTGGTAAAGTTTTATTTCCAATTTTTAAGCTTTTAAAAGAAAAAAATATTTTCCTTGCTAAAAAACAAAGCTAAGCTTTTGAGCTGTAATCCTATCTGCCGATCAAAATTATCATATTCAATTGACTCTGAATCTCATATGAATGAAATAAATTTAAAACTTAAAAAAAAGATTATCTTATTTGTGATTTCAATAGATTGATGATGATGATGATTGATCGACATTTTTGCTCTACAATTACTAAGAGTATTAATCTTGATTTTCCTAAAAAAAAAATATCTGTGAATTTTATACACATTTTTCAAAAAGATTTTCAGATCTGGAAATAGTGAAAATGAAATATTTCTGTTTCAGACCCAGTTGATTGTACTTACATGATGTGCCAGTTGAATTATAGTTAGAACTTTTTGAAGAGAGAAAAAAATTGTGTAACTTTATTGTTGTTTACCCGGAACTGAGTTCCAAAACTCGAAAAATTTGCTTCTGGTATGGCATCACTCTTTTATACCACTTAGGTTTATTAATAGTAATCATCTTCAAAGTGAAGCATGTAAAGTCAACTTACCAAACAAGACTGTCTAATGGGTCTATAAACGCATTACTTTTGATTGGATGCAGCAATTGAAAGCTTTAAATTTAATTTTAAAAATTAAAAGTCCATTACGTAAATCACCATCATTTTTACTATACACATTTAATTTTATTTACACATATATATTTTGACTATTATTTTTATTAATTTTTTTTATATAATTAAGTTTGCTTTATATAGTATTAATAGGAATTTTTAAATGCCATGATTTTTAAGTTTTCGGTAATCCAGCCCTCTCGAAAAAATGTTTGATGAGCCCTGATTTGGATTAAAGAAAAAAATCGATTTTAACACTTTACATTTAGTAGGTATCATATCAATTTATACAAATCTAATATTATTAATAAATTAAAAATATAGATTTAAATTAAATAGTAACTAACTAATTTATTATCTTTCTTGAGGAGAATAAATATAAAAAAAACGATCGCCATAACTTGAATTGGATATATTAAGAATGAAAAATGTTATTGATGCAAATGATTTTTTTCATTGATTAAAATAAGTACAGTATACACGTATATTCAATATATATAAAAAAAATTATGAAACAAAAAATTTATTGTAAAATAGAGTAAATATTGTTATTCAGAATGATGAGAGAAATCAAAAATATTTAAAAAAAAAAAAGTAGATAATTTTCATCATTATTGAAAAGCGGTTTTTCAGCTTTCCTGAATCGAGGTGTTAAAATGGGAATTTTCAAAAACGGTCAAAATGCAGATTTTTCAAAAATGTAAAAATATTTTCTCTGCTAGATTTGAATACACTGATTTCAATTCTGCAAGTTATTTTTTTGCAAAAAATATTATTTGATTTTTTCGCAGGTCAAAATTTGGGATTTTGAACTTTTACCCTAAAAAATTCAAATAAAATACTGAAAATTAATTTTTGTTTACATATTCTTGTTCAGTATAAAATTCCCTACAAATTGATGTATAAAACGGAAAAATGATGGCGATTGAATTTTTCGAAAATTTTTTATGATACTATGTTTATATATTACGTTTATTTTATGAATGTGTAAAAAATTGAAAAAATTATGTATTTATAATATAGGAAAATCGTGTATATTGTTCAAAAACTTATAAAAAAAATTTTTTAATTTTTTAAATAGGTTATAGCATTAAAAATCTAAAAAAAGATATGCTCTTTAAAAAATTGGAATTTTTCGCATAAATTTTTTTTAAGTTACAATTGAAAATTGGTAAAAGCAAAAAAATAGCTCAAAACTAAATTTTATAAAGAAAAAGCTAATTTAATAAATTTAAAATTTCAAACCTTCAATTTCTATTTAAATACGCGACTACATACCTGTCAAATCATAGACCCATGTTCTAAATATATTTTCAAATAATTTACTTTACTAACTGAATATATGAGTAGGTAGAATATGAAGATTATATAAGGTGACTTTAACTTTACTTCAGTAAATTTAATTTACTTAATTTAATTTTTAATTATTATTTAATTTAATTACTTTAATATTTTGCTTGACGTTTAAAATAATAATCAATAGTTTTGTTTATTGAACACGAGTGCTTCACTTCCAGTGCTAGCTTCACTTGACAGGCTTTAGAAAAATGGATGCTAACACTTCAGAACACAAAAGACACGTATGTTCCTCTTCCCCACCATACGTTAATGCAGTAAAATCAAATTTCAAGTATGAGTCGTCATTTTTTCAAGCCACCAAGAAAAATGCACATTTACATCTATAAAATTAGGCCTGAAAAGCAATAAAAGAATAAAAATGGTACTCAATTCAAAGACTAAATTATTTATTCATTTAAATATGACTTATTGGCAAAAATCGCAAATGACCCAATATGCATGCAATATGTTGCGCAAAACCATCCACTTAGTCCCCATGGAACTGCTTACGATCGTCGTAACTTGATAAAATCAGTGCAGTTATGGTGGGATTGAGAGCTTACTGTGCAAGTATAATGTCGGGTGTTAATGGTCGCGTGTTTTTTGCACAAAAATTCTTTTATAATAAATTTTGAAAATTTTTTTTTGGAAAAAAAGTTTCTTTTCGCAAAAATTTTGGCACCAAATAGTCCTGAATCCAAAGGAAGTTGTCAAATGGATAAGGTCCAAACGGCAGTACCAGAATGATGTGCAAAAACAGCTATGTTACTAAAACTTCCCATTCTATTAATTAAATGTTAGTTAGTGCGTAAACTTACTTGTTTACATGGCTAGGTATTCTAATGCGTAAGTACTTACCTTGTTTTTAGTCACTTGGTCAGTTTGTAAGGCGAGTAGTTACATATAGTTATATGCTTTTAATAAAAAATACTTTTATCTAAAACTATTGCTTATTTCATTCATTTTATTTGTATGCTTATGTTTTGATAACTTTGAAAAAGTAATTTATTGAAACAGAGCGTTTCGAAGTCTAGAGTCGGTGGAATCCCAGATTTTCAAGAGATAGGAGGGGGAATTGGTATCAAATAAAATTGAGGAGTCAGGGTCCATTTTTTAAAGTATTCTAGAATTTTTTTAGACCGAAAAATCAAGTTTAATTTTTGTAAGCATATGAGTCAAAGTTGGGTGAAATTTAAGAACAAATTTTTTTTATCTGATTGAAACACTTTTTCCTTCAAAAGTTCTCTCAAGGTTAAAGTGTGCACTTTCGGTCAAACTTCCGCAACATGATTGTTGAGTATGTGGAGTAGCGGACAACTCCTTACTCCATAAGTACGCTTCAACTTATGGCTGGAAGCTACTTATAATAGTTTTCGCTGTTCCAAGCACAGAATATTATGAACGTAATTTTCGTTTTTCTAAAAGTTTTTCTATGAACATTTTAGGTCTGACCATTCTTCTTCCGTACATCATTTCTACTAGAAAAAATTGGGAAAATTGCAAACTCCGTTTCTTCGCTCTATCAAATGAAAAGGGAGAACATGACATCATTCACCGCAAGTAAGGAACTTCATTGACTTCTCATTCTGGATTTAAGATGTACTGATTCTCTTTCTGATCTGTAGTCGTGTGATCAGGAATTCGGAGGCGCAAAAATCATCGACTCAGACTCTTCCTCATTTTGTTATTCCTACTCCCACTTGATTTCCAATGAAACTTTTTTTTCTATTGTAGTGTTATTCATGCCATATGACAACTCGGTTACATTTTATGTTGGGTGGAAGTGCACTTTATAAAAATTCAAGAGTGAAATTAGAATATGGCCTTGGATATCACACATTCAGCGTTCCCACCCTTTTTTACTGTGGACCCCCTAAGATCATTTGTAAATCTTAAGGAGTCACAACTACAAAAACTTAAGATTTTAGGCTCTTAATCTTTTTCCTAACTAGATTTGTTTCCAGTAGGTTGCATTATAGTATATACAAATACGAAGCAGTGTTTCATTTTTTCAGAAATTGGAGGGAAATTGGAGCGTATTTATTTATAGTTTTTATTTTATTAATAGTCAAAGCTTGCCTATTTTTGGATATCCCTTATTTATTGAAAAACTGTATAGTTCAATCAGTTCAGCAAAAATGTAAATTCAAAGAGTTTATTGTATATATTTTCAATTGAATGCCTTTTTTTTAAATCTTTTATAAATTACTTGGTTCAATCAGAAATAAAATAAAGTGATATTTGAACTTATTTAAATGGTGTGGGATTCATTTCATTAAAAAACTTTGTTCATACTTTTGAATTTTTTTTAATATACATCCTGCTTCTCTTGTTTAATCAGGCAACATATAGTTTAATTAAAACAAATGATAAAAGCAGAGACCATATTTTTGGATAAAAACCATAATTGTGCTCAGGGAGTCACCATTTAAAACCTAAAAAAGGAAACCATGAGTTTGTTGTTTATGAACTAGAGCTGTTGTAGGGAGTGAAGCGTAACATCATTTTAGGTTATTTAATTAAAATTCGAGTCTCTTAATTGTATTAAAAAGCAGGGCAAGATTCGTTATGTGAGATCTCAGAACATCACAGCACGAAAAATGTTCCCTTGACAACAAAGGCATTACTTATTTAGGAATTAGGCTTGTGAAGTTAATTGACACTATCTAGTGTCTTCAACAAAGTTTTCTTCCAAGCTCTCCATAGATCCTCTGACTTTTTCTGTTGACCTTTGCAAGTTCACATGTACCCCGTTAGGAAACCTTGATTCAGATTTCCATTTTTCCATATTTTTATTGCACACCACACGAACAATAGTGTCTGTTGTTATTGAAAAAGAACAAAAATCGACGAAATAAATCAGTTAAAGTTAGCTTACATCAGTGTTGCTTCTCATAAAATTTTCATGCAAAAAATGCAAATTTTTAAAGTGTCACAGATGTTGATGGGAATTTACTTGATTCACTCTTTCTTTTTTTAGTGCTTTTTCTTTTTTCATTACTTTTTACATCTGATCATTTAAATTCACAAAACGAATTTTCTTCTGAAGATGAGGTTAACGGAACATCACGACTTTAATAACAGGCTCATCACAAATACCAACTCTTGAATCTTTCTAAATCTTGTATATAACATATAAAGTAGACTTGGCAAGATTAACCGGAATTGGGAAAATTATCAATTTGCAAGTTATTTTTATTAAATATAAATCCTTTTTTTAATTGGAAATTTTATCAGCTGACTCCTATATTTTAGAAATTTCTTTACTTGTTCCAACAAAAGGGAAAAAATTCTTGCCAAATTACTTGGATAATAATCTGAAGGATTAAGGAAGAGTAAAAAATTGGAGTAATTATTTTAAACACTTGATTGTGATTGTGCAATCCTTGGAAATATGATATAGAACCTCTCTCTCTCCTTCTCTTTTTTTCGGTCTCAGAGGGAGGGGTGTTAATTTCGCCCTAAGCTTCTTGATTCAACCGTTTTAAGCGCGATAACTCTTTTCATGTCTATCATCACAGGGTACTAAAATTTGGGATCCACATTTGTACAGTCAATCTTTGTAAAAAGGTCCACTCAAAAATGTTTGCCCTATTTTTTAACTTTTTATGTTTGTGCGTGTTTTTATCTTTTTACTTTTATTTATTTTTCGGTTTTCTAAGTAATAGACGAGCAAAGTTATTATCAACTTGCATATCCCATCTTTTGCTCATCCAAACAAAATTGTTGTAGTTATTTATAAATTAGTTTGTAAAAGTAATTAGTTATCTGATTTATTACTCCATATGTAAATATATAAATGTTTAGATGATTGGTTAATTATTTTATTTATTATTTAGTTAATTATATCGTTTAATAGGTAAGTAGTTACGAACATTTATCTAAACTTGATAACAAAGAAAGAAACTTGATATGATTGCATCAATGCAGGGATGCGAGCTACTTCCTGTACACTCATCATCATCACACATGCCATGTTGTAATAATTCGATGTTTGTATTTGAAGCTTTGCTGCCATGCTGAGCAAATTCCGAATCGATTACTCCAACATAGTCGTCATCACCAACATCAAAGATCCTCCCTCCCCAGATGAGTAAGGATTTTTTCATTCTTCTCTATTTTCCGAAAGAACGAGAATTCAACATTTTTCTAACATTGATTGACCCCCCCCCCCCCCCCCCCCAAACTGAAAACGAATAGGAAGAAAACGGGGAATTCATCAAAATGCGTGAAAGGGGAATACAGAGGGAAGTTTTGAGTGCAAGTGTTTATGAAATGATCCAATCATTTTTTGTGTAGAAATTTAATTTTTTTCTTCATGATTAATCCAACCTCTGCTTTTTATGTAGTAATCATCTTTTTAGTTCTTTTGTCACAAAAATTTTGAAATCATCTTCGTTGTTTTAAATTGGATTCCCCGCCCACCCATCTCAGCCATATGGCTTTAGGATCCAATCGTTTTTTGTGTAGGAATTTACTCTGCTTTTTCTGTTATATTCATCTTTTTAGTTCTTTCGTCACAAAATTTTTTTCGTTGTTTTAAATTGGATTCCCCGCCCACCCACCTCAGCCATATGGCTTTAGGATCCAATTGTTTTTGGTGTAGGAATTTACTCTGCTTTTTCTGTTATATTCATCTTTTTAGTTCTTTCGTCACAAAAATTTTGAAATCATCGTTGTTTTAAATTGGATTCCCCGCCCACCCACCTCAGCCATATGGCTTTAGGATCCAATCGTTTTTTGTGTAGGAATTTACTCTGCTTTTTCTGTTATATTCATCTTTTTTAGTTCCTTCGTCACAAAAATTTTTTCGTTGTTTTAAATTGGATTCCCCTCCCACCCACCTCAGCCATATGGCTTTAGGATCCAATTGTTTTTTGTGTAGGAATTTAACCTTATTCATCTTTTTAGTTCTTTCGTCACAAAATTTTGAAATCATCTTCGTTGTTTTAAATTGGATTCCCCGCCCACCCACCTCAGCCATATGGCTTTAGGATCCAATCGTTTTTTGTGTAGGAATTTACTCTGCTTTTTCTGTTATATTCATCTTTTTAGTTCTTTCGTCACAAAAATTTTGAAATCATCTTCGTTGTTTTAAATTGGATTCCCCGCCCACCCACCTCAGCCATATGGCTTTAGGATCCAATCGTTTTTTGTGTAGGTATTTAACTCTGCTTTTTCTGTTATATTCATCTTTTTAGTTCTTTCGTCACAAAAATTTTGAAATCATCTTCGTTGTTTTAAATTGGATTCCCCGCCCACCCACCTCAGCCATATGGCTTTAGGATCCAATCGTTTTTTGTGTAGGAATTTACTCTGCTTTTCTGTTATATTCATCTTTTTAGTTCTTTGGTCACAAAAATTTTGAAATCATCTTGGTTGTTTTAAATTGGATTCCCCGCCCATCCATCTCAGCCATATGGCTTTAGGATCCAATCGTTTTTTATGTAGGAATTTACTCTGCTTTTTCTGTTATATTCATCTTTTTAGTTCTTTCGTCACAAAAATTTTGAAATCATCTTCGTTGTTTTAAATTGGATTCCCCGCCCACCCACCTCAGCCATATGGCTTTAGGATCCAATCGTTTTTTGTGTAGGAATTTACTCTGCTTTTTCTGTTATATTCATCTTTTTAGTTCTTTCGTCACAAAAATTTTTTCGTTGTTTTAAATTGGATTCCCCGCCCACCCACCTCAGCCATATGGCTTTAGGATCCAATCGATTTTGTGTAGGAATTTACTCTGCTTTTTCTGTTATATTCATCTTTTTAGTTCTTTCGTCACAAAAATTTTGAAATCATCTTGGTTGTTTTAAATTGGATTCCCCGCCCACCCACCTCAGCCATATGGCTTTAGGATCCAATCGTTTTTTGTGTAGGAATTTACTCTGCTTTTTCTGTTATATTCATCTTTTTTAGTTCCTTCGTCACAAAAATTTTTTCGTTGTTTTAAATTGGATTCCCCTCCCACCCACCTCAGCCATATGGCTTTAGGATCCAATTGTTTTTTGTGTAGGAATTTAACCTTATTCATCTTTTCATCTTTTTAGTTCTTTCGTCACAAAAATTTTGAAATCATCTTCGTTGTTTTAAATTGGATTCCCCGCCCACCCACCTCAGCCATATGGCTTTAGGATCCAATCGTTTTTTGTGTAGGAATTTACTCTGCTTTTTCTGTTATATTCATCTTTTTAGTTCTTTCGTCACAAAAATTTTTTCGTTGTTTTAAATTGGATTCCCCGCCCACCCACCTCAGCCATATGGCTTTAGGATCCAATCGTTTTTTGTGTAGGTATTTAACCTGCTTTTTCTGATATTCATCTTTTTAGTTCTTTCGTCACAAAAATTTTGAAATCATCTTCGTTGTTTTAAATTGGATTCCCCGCCCACCCACCTCAGCCATATGGCTTTAGGATCCAATCGTTTTTTGTGTAGGAATTTAACCTTATTCATCTTTTTAGTTCTTTCGTCACAAAAATTTTGAAATCATCTTCGTTGTTTTAAATTGGATTCCCCGCCCATCCACCTCAGCCATATGGCTTTAGGATCCAATCGTTTTTTGTGTAGGAATTTAACCTGCTTTTTCTGATATTCATCTTTTTAGTTCTTTCGTCACAAAATTTTGAAATCATCTTCGTTGTTTTAAATTGGATTCCCCGCCCACCCACCTCAGCCATATGGCTTTAGGATCCAATCGTTTTTTGTGTAGGAATTTACTCTGCTTTTTCTGTTATATTCATCTTTTTAGTTCTTTCGTCACAAAAATTTTTTCGTTGTTTTAAATTGGATTCCCCGCCCACCCACCTCAGCCATATGGCTTTAGGATCCAATCGTTTTTTGTGTAGGAATTTAACCTGCTTTTTCTGATATTCATCTTTTTAGTTCTTTCGTCACAAAAATTTTGAAATCATCTTCGTTGTTTTAAATTGGATTCCCCGCCAACCCACCTCAGCCATATGGCTTTAGGATCCAATCGTTTTTTGTGTAGGAATTTACTCTGCTTTTTCTGTTATATTCATCTTTTTAGTTCTTTCGTCACAAAAATTTTGAAATCATCTTCGTTGTTTTAAATTGGATTCCCCGCCCACCCACCTCAGCCATATTGCTTTAGGATCCAATCGTTTTTTGTGTAGGAATTTACTCTGCTTTTTCTGTTATATTCATCTTTTTAGTTCTTTCGTCACAAAAATTTTTTCGTTGTTTTAAATTGGATTCCCCGCCCACCCACCTCAGCCATATGGCTTTAGGATCCAATCGATTTTGTGTAGGAATTTAATCTGCTTTTTCTGATATTCATCTTTTTAGTTCTTTCGTCACAAAAATTTTGAAATCATCTTGGTTGTTTTAAATTGGATTCCCCGCCCACCCACCTCAGCCATATGGCTTTAGGATCCAATCGTTTTTTGTGTAGGAATTTACTCTGCTTTTTCTGTTATATTCATCTTTTTAGTTCTTTCGTCACAAAAATTTTGAAATCATCTTCGTTGTTTTAAATTGGATTCCCCGCCCACCCACCTCAGCCATATTGCTTTGGGGTAGGATCCAATCGTTTTTTGTATAGGAATTTACTCTGCTTTTTCTGTTATATTCATCTTTTTAGTTCTTTCGTCACAAAAATCACAAAAATTTTCGTTGTTTTAAATTGTTTTAAATTCCCCGCCCACCCACCTCAGCCATATGGCTTTAGGATCCAATCGATTTTGTGTAGGAATTTAATCTGCTTTTTCTGTTATATTCATCTTTTTAGTTCTTTCGTCACAAAAATTTTGAAATCATCTTCGTTGTTTTAAATTGGATTCCCCGCCCACCCACCTCAGCCATATGGATTTAGGAATTAGATTCCCCGCCCACCCACCTCAGCCATATGGCTTTAGGATCCAATCGTTTTTTGTGTAGGAATTTACTCTGCTTTTTCTGTTATATTCATCTTTTTAGTTCTTTCGTCACAAAAATTTTGAAATCATCTTTGTTGTTTAAATTGAATTCCCCGCCCACCCACCTCAGCCATATGGCTTTAGAATCCAATCGTTTTTTGTGTAGGAAACTCTGCTTTTTCTGTTATATTCATCTTTTTAGTTCTTCTGTCATAAAAATTTTGAAATCATTTGTTTTAAAATGGATCCCCCACTCACCCACCTATATTTTTTTGTTTTATTTTTTAATTTATTTTTTTTAGTGCTTTTTCTTTTTTCATTACTTTTTAAATCTGATAAGTTAAATTCACTAACCGAATTTTTTTTTCAAGATGTGCTCAAGAGTAATTATGTCTAAAAGTTTCGCGTTTTCTTTTGATTTTCTTGATTCACTCTTTCCTTTTTTAGTGCTTTTTCTTTTTTTATTACTTTTTACATCTTTTAATTTAAATTCAGAAAACGAATTTTCTTCTGAAGATGTAGTCAACTTGTTTTCTCTCTTATCATTTATAGACGAATCTTTTGAAATAGATGCGTCTAAATTTTCCATCTTATATTCTGATTTACTTGATTCACTCTTTCCTTTTTTAGTGCTTTTTCTTTTTTTATTACTTTTTACATCTGATAATTTAAATTCAGAAAACGAATTTTCTTCTGAAGATGTACTCAACTTGTTTTCTCTCTTATCATTTATAGACGAATCTTTTGAAATAGATGCGTCTAAATTTTCCATCTTATCTTTTGATTTACTTGATTCACTCTTTCCTTTTTTAGTGCTTTTTCTTTTTTTATTACTTTTTACATCTGATAATTTAAATTCAGAAAACGAATTTTCTTCTGAAGATGTACTCAACTTGTTTTCTCTCTTATCATTTATAGACGAATCTTTTGAAATAGATGCGTCTAAATTTTCCATCTTATCTTTTGATTTACTTGATTCACTCTTTCCTTTTTTAGTGCTTTTTCTTTTTTTATTACTTTTTACATCTGATAATTTAAATTCACAAAACGAATTTTCTTCTGAAGATGTACTCAACTTGTTTTCTCTCTTATCATTTATAGACGAATCTTTTGAAATAGATGCGTCTAAATTTTCCATCTTATCTTTTGATTTACTTGATTCACTCTTTCCTTTTTTAGTGCTTTTTCTTTTTTTATTACTTTTTACATCTGATAATTTAAATTCACAAAACGAATTTTCTTCTGAAGATGTACTCAACTTGTTTTCTCTCTTATCATTTATAGACGAATCTTTTGAAATAGATGCGTCTAAATTTTCCATCTTATCTTTTGATTTACTTGATTCACTCTTTCCTTTTTTAGTGCTTTTTCTTTTTTTATTACTTTTTACATCTGATAATTTAAATTCAGAAAACGAATTTTCTTCTGAAGATGTACTCAACTTGTTTTCTCTCTTATCATTTATAGACGAATCTTTTGAAATAGATGCGTCTAAATTTTCCATCTTATCTTTTGATTTACTTGATTCACTCTTTCCTTTTTTAGTGCTTTTTCTTTTTTTATTACTTTTTACATCTGATAATTTAAATTCAGAAAACGAATTTTCTTCTGAAGATGTACTCAACTTGTTTTCTCTCTTATCATTTATAGACGAATCTTTTGAAATAGATGCGTCTAAATTTTCCATCTTATCTTTTGATTTACTTGATTCACTCTTTCCTTTTTTAGTGCTTTTTCTTTTTTTATTACTTTTTACATCTGATAATTTAAATTCAGAAAACGAATTTTCTTCTGAAGATGTACTCAACTTGTTTTCTCTCTTATCATTTATAGACGAATCTTTTGAAATAGATGGCGTCTAAATTTTCCATCTTATCTTTTGATTTACTTGATTCACTCTTTCCTTTTTTAGTGCTTTTTCTTTTTTTATTACTTTTTACATCTGATAATTTAAATTCAGAAAACGAATTTTCTTCTGAAGATGTACTCAACTTGTTTTCTCTCTTATCATTTATAGACGAATCTTTTGAAATAGATGCGTCTAAATTTTCCATCTTATCTTTTGATTTACTTGATTCACTCTTTCCTTTTTTAGGGCTTTTTCTTTTTTCATTACTTTTTACATCTGATAATTTAAATTCACAAAACGAATTTTCTTCTGAAGATGTACTCAACTTGTTTTCTCTCTTATCATTTATAGACGAATCTTTTGAAATAGATGCGTCTAAATTTTCCATCTTATCTTTTGATTTACTTGATTCACTCTTTCCATTTTTAGGGCTTTTTCTTTTTTCATTACTTTTTACATCTGATAATTTAAATTCACAAAACGAATTTTCTTCTGAAAATGTACTCAACTTGTTCTCACTCTTATCATTTATAGACGAATTTTTTGAAATAGATGCGTCTAAATTTTCCATCTTATCTTTTGATTTACTTGATTCACTCTTTCCTTTTTTAGTGCTTTTTCTTTTTTTATTACTTTTTACATCTGATAATTTAAATTCAGAAAACGAATTTTCTTCTGAAGATGTACTCAACTTGTTTTCACTCTTATCATTTATAGACGAATTTTTTGAAATAGATGGGTCTAAATTTTCCATCTTATCTTTTGATTTACTTGATTCACTCTTTCCTTTTTTAGTGCTTTTTCTTTTTTCATTACTTTTTACATCTGATAATTTAAATTCAGAAAACGAATTTTCTTCTGAAGATGTACTCAACTTGTTTTCTCTCTTATCATTTATAGACGAATCTTTTGAAATAGATGCGTCTAAATTTTCCATCTTATCTTTTGATTTACTTGATTCACTCTTTCCTTTTTTAGTGCTTTTTCTTTTTTTATTACTTTTTACATCTGATAATTTAAATTCACAAAACGAATTTTCTTCTGAAGATGTACTCAACTTGTTTTCTCTCTCATCATTTATAGACGAATCTTTTGAAATAGATACGTCTAAATTTTTCGTTTTAATTATGTCATTTGTTTTATTTAATTCAACCACCCCTTTTTTATTCTTTTCACTACTTTCTATACCTCGACATTTTTTCGTATCTAATAACTCAGAGTTTGGTCCTGACTCTATAATTACTTCTTTTAATTCACTGTGAATTTTCTTTCGCTTAAAAAAAAGTTTTCTTATGAACTTATCTGTTTGTATAAATGGGAAAACTCTTATTGAAGCTCTTTCTAAATTTATATTATTTACTTTTTCTTTCTTTTTGCTTTTGATACATTTATCTATGAGTGTATATAAAAGTATTGTAAAACATATTATTACTAATATAAGTAAAATAGCTAAAAATGTTGGCATTTTGTCAAAATATGTATCCGCAATGTTAAAGTTGGGGACATATTTATACATATTGTCTTTTGTTTCCTTGATGTAAGATGTAGTTTTATTAATATATGTATTTGCAGTGTTAAGGTTAGGGACATACTTCCCTATCATGTCTTTTGTTTCCTTGATGTAAGATGTAGTTTTATTAATAATATTTGTATTTGCAGTATTAAGGCTAGCGGCATATTTACGTATCATGTGCTCTGCTTCCTCAATGCCATTTCCATATAAAGATTTATAATATCTCGAACCCATTTTTATTTTATAAGGCGGTACACGCGCACAAGTGGCTATCTAAAAGAATAAATTAAAGCACATAGTTTGCTTTCCTTTGTAAAAAATATGTTTTTTTAACCAATCAAAAAGAACCTTTCTTTTAAGATGAATTTGATTGGCTAATAAATTTCATTCATGCGTGAATAACCCATTATTAAGTATCGTGCACGTGTGATGAATCAATGTGACGTATTTGTATATCTATGCGTATGATGAAATCAACGTGACGTATTTGTATATCTGTGCGTATGATGAATACAATATGACGTATTTGTATATCTGTGCGTATGATGAATACAATATGACGTATTTGTATATCTGCTTATGATGAAATCAAAGTGACGTATTTGTATACATTTGTGTATGATGAATCTATGTGATGTATATTTGTATATATCTGTGCGTATGATGAATACAATATGACGTATTTGTATACATTTGTGTATGATGAATCTATGTGATGTATTTGTCTGTCAGCATTCATGGAGCTCCATGTACACTCCATGGGTACGAATGAGACACTTTTACATATACCAACCTCTCTCCATGTTGGAACTGGTATTATTTTAAAAAATACTGAAGTCAGGCACATATAAGCAGTATTTTTTAAGAAATTTGTGAAAACTTTAATGGGTTTAACAAGTATTTTCATTTAAATTTATTTATGAATGTGTCCTCATTCTTTTGAAGCAGCTATTGTCAAGCTAGAGCAAATTCTAGATCGCTTTTCTTACCTTGCAAGCAAGATAAAAAATTACAATTATGTAATGAAACGCAATTAAATGAGCAATATTCATTATACTTTTTTTCATAAAGAAAGTTTTTTTAAAGTTTTCTTGTTTAAGATATCATCAAAAAACAACATAGGAGAATAAAAATGGGCGTGCCTTCTCCTTATGATGCAATAAAATATGAAGATATAGTTAGTAAGTTTAACAAAAATTTGTACAAGACTTTTTTGGCTTGAATACTCGATCCAAAGACCGCAATTTTTGTTCAAACTTCTCAGCACACTTTGCTTTCACTAAAACCGGTTTTGCATACTGCAAAATAAAGGATATGTTTCTCATGTGGTAGAAAAGCCCGTAACTTAGATAGAGGAGCCACAGCCTAAGTTCTGCATAGAGCTCCTTGTCTCTATATATCTGTCACATATGTGTTATTTTAATTTAAAAAAAGCGTCTCCATATAGTCCTTTAAGCCACGTGAATTGAATGCACGCAGCTACGCACCTAATGTGTGCATGATAAATACTATATATAGAATGTTATCTCTCAACCTTAGTCTTTCACCCTTTATCAAAATGTCATTTCTTCTATCCAATATGGCCTGCCTCTTTTATAAAGTAGAAATTAGTGGGGAGTTTTCTATTTTTATCTAAAATTTGTAAATAATTTATTTAAAAAGTAAAAAACTTTTATTATATTGTAACATTTAGATTCTTAGGATGTTGATTTTTGCATTTCTTTATAGCTTATCCAGTTATGTTTTGCTGTCCTAAAGTTGTAATCTGCCTGGCCTTTAAAATTGAAATTTTCCCCAAGAGACAATTTTATATAATATAATATGAAATCGTGAACAAAGTATTATTAATGAGATGAATCAAAAACTCATGACTTTTAAACTTCAATTTTTGGCTAAATAAATTATTTCTTTAATTTAACTTTGTTTTATCTGTCACTAAATTTTTCAATGTGTTAATATTGATGTTAAAATAGTATACTGTTAACTTGATTAACCTATACTACAATACAGTCATCCCCAAATTTTGGCAAATATATATGTAAAACAAATGGCGTTTATATTTTTACTTTTTATGTGCATCATACAAATGCCGTTTTCAATTTCAGGATACAAGGAATTAAATCGATCAATTATTTAAAGTAGTTTTATTTTTGCGTGTAGTATAATATAACATGTATAATAAAAAAAAGCGCTTATATGATAACTTTTCTTTAAATTCATGTCTGCTTATGTAGTGCACATATTTGTCCTACAAAAGTGTTTCTATTTCTTGCGTGCAAGCTTTTTCATCAATCTTTGGCACGCTTTTTATCATCCATTTAACTGCACAAATCATTTTCATTTTACGCATAATTTTGTTTTATCTGGGTTTTTTCGATGCTAAAGCACCTTGTTTCTTCTAAAGATTTTTTTGTTAAAAAGTTTAAACGTCAAAAAAAAGTAATGGCGTTGCTAGAGAAAGCAGAACTTTTAGATATTTTACGAGATGGTAAATCTTATGCTACAGTGGCCAGCCAATATGGAATTAATGAGAGTACCCTCAGGTACATAAAAACGAAAGTGACTGAAATTAGAAAATTCGTTTCTTTTAGTTTCTTTAGCAGTGAAAAAAGTGTCTACAGTTCGCGATGAAATCATTGTTAGAATGGAAGCGACTTTTTCCAATTTTGTCATGGATTGCCGAAGAAAGAATATCCCTATCGATAAGCATTTCATCCAAGAAAAGGCTAGGTCTTTGTAGTACGCACCTGAAGAAATACTTTTATCTGGAAACCAGAATTACGAAGTGGAAAAAAAGAAGAAGCTGGGAGATCATCTACTTGCTTGAAAAGCTTTCAAGCTAGTAAAGGCTGCTTTAATCGATTTTAATCTCGATTCCGGCTAAAAAGTGCCAATCTGTGGGAAGCGGAAACATCAGCAGACACTGAAGGAGCTATAAAGTATTCCCCATCACTATAGTCTCGAACAAGTGTTTAATATGGACGGAACTAGTCTTTATTGGAAGAAGATGCTATCTTGTACATATATTAAGAAGAACGAAGCTTGTGCTTTTGGGTTTGAATCTCAAAAAGATCGGGGAACTTTAATTTTGAGTATTAAAATGCAGCTGGTCACATGTTAAAGCCCGGTTTCATCAACAGAAGTTATGGCCCAAGAGCTCCTAAGAACAAAAAAATCTTTCCCTATTTTTTAGATGAGCAACAAAGAAGCGTGGATAACTAAGACTCTCACATAAAACTGGTTTTTGCATAATCTTGTTTCACAAGTCAAAAATACCTTAAAGACATGAATATGGAATTTAAGGTACTTCTCACTATCGATAATGCCAGTGGACACACTAGTGTTCAAAACTACGAAGGAGAGAAGTTTGAGTTTTTGCTTCGAAGCACAACTGCTTTTCGAAACTCCATTCAACACCTTGTTAGAGAAATGGATGTTGACAATGACTTCAACTTGACAAAATATTGCAAAAAATTTACTATTGCTAACTACCCAATTATTCTTAGCGAGACTCTTGCATCAATGAAAAAACAAACCCTAATTTCAGCTTGGAAGAAACTATGGTCAGCCATTGTGAATGACAACGAAGAATTTTCTCCAGAAGAAATTCAATGCTGCGCTATCAATAAGTCTGTGATGTTAGCCCGGCATCTTGGTGGAGGAGGCCAAAAATGAAGGTCTTTCTTTGCATCAGCTGCTATGTTTGAAAGAGATGGAATGATTTTTTAAATTTTGTAATGCCATTGATTCTTGTACCCAACCTTACAACGATATTTTTTACAACCTAAAAAAACAGCAATCTCAACTTCTTATCACTATGTTTTTATACCCTGTAAAAAGACTAAAGATTCAATTCTTAAAGATCACAAAAAGGAAGATATATTCAAACCTTATTTTAAATTTTTCGTTTTTTTTTTGTAATTTTTCTTTAGTAAACTTTTTAATAAATATTTTAGCTACAAGTGTTTTTAAATTTTGTGTTAAGAACATTTTTCTTATCTGAGAGCGCAGGTAACATGGTTTTAATTTTTTTGCTATGATTCTGTAAAGCCTGGGTAAATCGAGGAGAAGGAAAAGTTAACCCAGAAGAGCTTGGATTAATTGAACAACTGGATGATCTTGTGGTCTATGATGAATAAGGTAACGTTAAAAAAAATTTTTTTTGTCTACAATTTAACGTTAATTAAATTTTTTAATTAATTTTTTGAATTTATTTGTAGCAGTACCATTTGTACTGCTACTATTATGTAATATATTTTTTTTCCTAAAAATAACATTTGACTTATCTACTCCCATTTTTATGACTTGTAGAATCGCGCATTACGAAGTTTCCATTGAAAAGTATCGAGTTAAGGATGAGTCTGATCCAAGATACCGAGAGGGTATGATCACAGACGCGGAATACCTCTCCCTCCAAGCCAAAACGTATCGACACATTCGGCTACACGAACTTCTCAAACAGCACTCAGACAACGCCAGTCTTATCGTCATGTAAGTTTTGAACAAAAGGAAATATATTTATCATTTTGTTTTTTTTTTAAGTTTTAGGCCAACTTGTATTAAGTGTTTTTCCTCCTTAAATGAAAAGTAACCAGATAGATTTAAAAAAGATACAAAAAACATTTTTGTTTATTTTAGTTAACCCATTTAAGACCAAGCAAAGCAGACGATATCTAAAAAACGCAGACGATTTATATTCAAAGTCATTGAAAAAAGCAGACGAGGATGAAATTACTTATGTTCCAAAATAGGAACATTGGTCGTAAATGAGTTAAATCATAAAATAATTTATTTGTATTTCGAGCATTTTGAAAACACTGAATGACATCCCGCTCTCCTTAAAATCTGGCTACTTCCGTACTTATGATCTTGGAATCACCATTATTAACACACCACACCTAAAAACTTAAGTAAATATTGCTTCATTTTTTTTTGTTTATACTATTTTTTTCAATTGATGAAAAAATTTGACATAACTGTTCAAATGCATTCCACAAAATATTTTCAATAACTAAAGTTGCTCTAGCATTTAGAACATTTGACGGCATATTCTATGTATACCACGATGTTTAGCTTTTATTTCTCATTTTTACATTTTATTTGTCTTTACATTTCATTTTCATTCCTATTTCAAAAAGACAAAATATAATAACAAAAAAATGAAGTTACTTTTAACTAAAAATGGTATATATTATTATATAAGGAGAGTAAGAAAGAGGCAAAATTTATATATTTAAAAATATATTAATTAGGTCATAAAGTTTCATCAATATATAATAATGAGTAAAGAAGTTTAGGGGAAGTAAATTTGAACAACGAAATTTTTATGAACAGTATTTTCGTCTCTATCAATAAAGCTCGTTATGTGACTATTTTTAGTTTATTATTATTAGACTTACTAACCTCTTTGCCCTAAAAATTTGCAGTTTTAGTCAAAAATCTAGCATATTATTATACTTTCATTTCCCTGATCTTAAGTCATCGGCATTACCTGTGAAATTCCATATTTAGCCTACTTCGCTATAACAAAAAGTCTTTAATTTATATTTATTTTAAATTTTGGAGTCAAATTACCTATCACGTTGCATATTTGGAACTCATTTCTGGTGAAATTTTGCCTTCGATTTAATTGGCTTTTTTTAAAATAGAAATCAATTTCATTCCATTATATTTTTTAGTTAAAACTAATGCACTTTGTTCAATTATGAATAAATTTCTCTTTTAATGACAATTTCAAATTCGTACAAGATGCAACACAAGTTTGGTATGATTTAATACAAAAATACGTGTAAACTGAAGCATAAGTTCTACATACAATAAAAAATATTTACAATCATTCATTTTACTTCCTACTGTTTATAAAGTGGAAATCAATGATTTTTTTTTATTTTTCGGACACTTATATAATTTTAGTATATATATATATCCAGTTGTGTATTCAGAGGGGAGGGTAGGGGTTCATTGGGCCATTAGCCATCCCTCCCCCTTTCTTAAAATGAAGTATCCATCCTATGTGTTTGTTTGCTTCCAGTTTATCCGAAATAGTTATTTTTGTGAATAGAAATATATTAGAAGAAATACGATTAACTAATTAATTAATTAATTAAGTTGTTTTGTGACGTTCGCACCCATCCTTTCGGATATCGTGGCCCGCCCGGAATGCTGAGTCCAAGTCTAACTGGACTTTCCATCCCACTAAACACCAATCGGCCCTTGTTACAAAAGAATAGCTCTATTATATATAGTATTTTACAAGAATTTATGTGACAATATATAAATACAACTGAGAGAACGATACAATCTTAACGCGAACGCTCCCAATTTGGGAAACAAACTTATTGTCTAGTGATAGCTTGATTACTAACCACGTAGAATCGCGTCGCTAGAGCACTACCTAACCGTAAAAACCTTTGAATTCTTCAGAGGAAGAAAACCAGGGTAAAAAACCGACACAACGGAATCTATCTTGTTCCTAAATAAAAGAATATGATTATAAAGGGTATATGCTACAAAAATAGAAGCGTTTGAAGGCATGCAATATCTTATATATTATTAATAAATAATATTTGATACATGTTATAGGGTTAAGAAAGATATACATAATTTAAGGCATGCTAGGTTAGGAACAATCTACCCTTGAAATTTGACTCCATCCCTAAATGTCGTCCCTAGGATATATGTTTTAAAATTGGAATGTTTAAACGGTCCTACAAGCGGACTCCTATAGAGGCCAGATTACCGACTATGCCTAACCTAGCTCGTAACATGAAACTGTTTTGGGACTTATACCTTGTGCCAATCCTAAATTTAAGTAGGCGGATCTAGAACTCAGAAAAAACAGAACTATATCGCAGAACGCAGAATTCCCTATTGCTTGGGGGCTATTGTATATGGGTAGTCACCTAGGATAATTTTTCTCTTTTTTTTAGCATATACCCCCAAGAACGCTTCAGCCTGGGTTTGCGTGAGCTCCCAAGCTTGGCATAATTGTGGGCAATGCTTGTGTGTTCTTAATTTTTCTATAAAGTTTTTATTTAATTTCTCCAACCTTTTCTGGAACCAAGAAAAGGAGGTCCGGCTATGAGCAATAGTGAAAGGTTGCCATAAACAGTCCTAAAAAGTTTATACATACGAATTAACTTTTGAAGGTCCAACTTGATTAATAATAAGAACTTAGCTATAAAATTTTCTGAATACGCCTTTATCTATGACATTTTATCTATTGACTTCTTATAACCATTTTTACTTTTAAATTGTCTTTTTTAAGTGCTAGCGTGTCTTTTTAAGTCTTAACTGTTTTTCCAAGTTGTTAAGGACAATTTTACTTACATTAAAAATCTTTTGGAGATATTTACATCTTCTAAAGAAGTATTGCGTTGCATCATAAGGGATTTAAGGATGGCGTTAAATTTGTAAAGCCAGGGAAAAATCTACTTTGAGTTCTTAATTGTACAACGCTCTAAAAATTTTGTTATTGCAATGCAGGACTCTGCCGATGCCAAGGAAGAAAACGGTTTCCTCATCCCTCTACTTCTCCTGGCTGGAAGTCTTGACGAAGGATATCCCTCCGATCCTCTTGGTTCGTGGAAATCAGCAAAGCGTCTTGACATTCTATTCATAAATCCATCTCTTTCTTCATTTCCGTTTCTCTCATCTCTCTATTGAGACAAGATTTTGCCGCCATTCCAATCTTCTAGCATTCCTTGCATGTCAATGTGATTTCAAGCTTTGCATGTCTTCTAGAATACACGCCACTGTGCTGATGCTGTATATGCTAAACATATGTTATTTGAAAGAAAATTACGTTACTTAAATTATTATCATTATTTCTATCATTACTACACGTTACTACTTTTCTGCTCCACTTTTTTAATTAAAAAGTTTAAGCTTCTCTTTATAAACTCGCTTTGTTGTTGAAACATTGTTTATCAAGCTTTCATCGCCAACATATCAATATTATAAATCCAGCTTTGTTACCATTTTTCCTCAAATTTTTCCCTCAACATTCCTTTTTTGTTATGCAGAGAAAACTTATATCAAAATTTACCTATCATCAGGTGCTAAAATTTATTCAATAAATTTTTTAATTTTAATCCCTTCCAATCCTTCGACGGAAATATGTAGAGTAAAACGTGTCTTACCTTGATACATCTTTCACCTGTCTCACTGATCACCGTAATTCACTATAACGGGAGAAGAGTGCACGCTAAGTAGAACAATGACTTCTTTAAATCTCATTTTCAATGGATCGCATGCTTGACCGTTATAAACAAATTTTGCGGCATATGAGTGGCGCGCAACAAGAGGTCAAATACTCCATCTTATTCCAAATGGGGTAATGCCTGTTTGCGCCTCTGATCATTTTGTCTCGCTCAGACTTTTAGCTCCCACATCTTTATTATCCTCATTACCTCTTCGGCCTTCAACATGGCAATAATTTCATCTTTGCTATAGGAAATGTGGCTGTGTTTATGTAACATATATAAATGCATGCATTGATGGAAAATTTTTATTTAATTCATTAAAATGTAGCCCTTACCCCAAAAAATGTGCGCACCTGATATATATTCAATTGAATTGCCAAATTTTGATAGATTATCCTTTTTCGCTACTAAAACTAACGATAGCAAGTCTGGCCTGTTAAAAATATGGTAAACGATGACGAAAGCTCATATACAATTTGATTTTATTAAAAGTCAATAGTCGATTTTTTTAAAACCCGCATATGTTTTCATTAAGACTAGATAAGGACGGGCTTGTTTTCAACCCATCTTAGAATTAAAATAATTTTTCATGAAAATAAAACATGACATGTTTAAATTTTTAGATTTTGTTCAATATGTTTAAAATTATTGAAAAAATATCCTTAAAATTTTTTTATATTTTTTTTAATTTATCGATTAATATTTTTTTAATATACATAATTTATTAAATGCGAGAAGTGTTGTTTGTAGGTATATTGGACTTTTTTAAATAAATAAGTACTTAAAAATTTCAGGTTACGAATTTAAAAGGTCTATCTTTTTTATATAAACTCAAAAAGAATTTTTTAATAGAAATAATTAATCAATGTTATGAATATAATTTTATAAAGTGATGCTAATTAGTGATCAAAAGATCGTCTTTTGTAGTATGAATTTTTATTTGAAAGTGCAAATTATTATTAAACAAAAAATACTTTATGAAAAATTTACAGAGCTTAGTTTTTTGAATAGTGTAATTGTTTTAAATTTTAACTAAAACGACAACAAAGTGAATTGCAATAAGGCAACTAAACGATGATGAAGTTAGATGTACTGCTAACGATGTCAAGTCTGAGACATTTACAGTAGTTTTCACTTATAGCGAAGAGATCCTTTCAAAACTGGAGCAATTTTCTTAAAACTTTATTTCAACGAGAATTTTTTACTAATAGACTAATTTTATGAGTTTAATTTTTCTCAAAGGTTTACACATGGTTTTGATTTTACTAACTAAAGGTTATTAATCTTAGAAGAAATAAGTTTGTTTTAATATATGTAGTAAATTTTGCAAGCTTTAAGATAGTTTTGAGACCATTAATTTATTTTGTTCATAAAGCGAAATTTGTTCATGTTGTCTTTGAATTCTCTAAAAATCATTCGTCTTGTGAGCGAGCCAGCTTTTCTTTTCCATCGCGACTAAAAGCCATAAAAATACCTTTTGCCAAAAAGACAGATTAGGTAAGATACCATTTTGACATATTATTTAATTGCACAAATAAAATTTAACCTCATTTATTAATTCTCATTTAGCCAGCATTCTCGAAGTTTTTACAGTCATTCTTTTCATTTTTTCTCGATAAATTTTTTTATCAATCACTTAAATTTTCAGAAATGACTTTTAAAAATATATATTAATTCAAAAATCATTTAAGCAAAGCTCTACCCCTTAGGTCTTTTAGGGGCCTACGAGGCGCTTCATTTTTTTAAGTTTGTAACCAAAAAAAGTTTTAATTATTATTAGGTATTTCTTAAATTACTTCGAAATGTAGAATAAACAGAAGCTTCGGAGACATTTTATATGCTGAAAAATCTCCAAATTTGTTCGAAAATTTATCTTAGTTTTCGAGTTAACATAAAGCTAAAGAATTACTCATCAGGTCTAAATAAATCAAGATTCAGAAAACTTATTCTCGTAGTACTTGCATTTACAAATAAAAATGTCTTTTTTTAAGAACTTTTCAAAACTTTTGAATTCTTGTTTCCAGAATAAGAATTCCGCACAATATTTTCTGTTTTTGCATTTTTTTTTGTATAACTTATCTTTATATTTAATTTTTTCAATTAAATTCTTTGATATCCAGGGATTAAAATTAACTTTGTACCTATTTTTAGATTTGGTTAATTCTTTAATCAAGTTCGCAACATATTCTGTGAAAATTCTTGATTTTAATTCTAAATCAAAACTCGGATTCAAAACCGTTGACCAAACAGTACCTTTGATTTTTCGGATTAGAGAAAACATACCAAGCTTTTCTTTAATCACAACGTCATTTTACAACTGCTTTCAATAAAAATAAATAAATGAAACTTTTCAGTTGCCATTTTGAGGCCTTTTAGGAATGATATGATAGTACTAAAATTCAAAAATCTTAGGGTTTGTGCAAACGAGTTTATCATTTTGAGTTTATAATTTTTTTTCGTAACTTCGTTTCTTAAGGAAACGTCAAAACGAAGTTCAATTTATACTTTTCAATACTACCTAGATTGCAAATTAAAGGTTGTAGAGAATTTAGGTGTTTTGAAGAGTTGATATTAAATTTAAGGGGGCATATAACAAGCGTAGAACTGTATTTGAAAAAATTAAATTAAAATACTATGTTATTATATTAAACATAATAATATTATGTTTTTTTATTATTAAATAAAAAAACATTATTAACCCTATTAGTGCTGGGCAAAATTTGTTCGCTCAAGTGCTGGGGGGCGTAAAGTGCCCCCCCCCCTATTTTTCTCAGATATTAATAAGTTTTTATAAATATTTTTAATGTTACATATATATATCAACTATGCTGAATTTAGTGGTGATGTCCATTTTTTATCAAAATCAATCAAACCTGTCAAAAAATTGATTTATATTTGACAGCTCATCTCAAACAGGAACTTTTTATTTAAATAATTATATAAAGTTTTTTACACATGTATACCCATTTTCAAATATCCTGAGTTCAGTGGTGATATTCATTTTTTATGAAAATCAATCAAACCTGTCAAAAAATTCATCTAAATGTGACAGCTCATCTCAAAAAGGAACTTTTTATATAAATAAGTATATAAAGTTTTTTACATATGTATACCCATTTTCAAGCATGCTGAATTCAGTGGTGATATTCATTTTTTAGGAAAATCATTAAAACCTGTCAAAAAAATGATATAGATATGACAGCTCATCTCAAAAAAGAAACTTTTTATCTAAATAATTATATAATGTTTTTTACACATATTTCCCCATTCAAGCATGCTGAATTCAGCGGTGATATTCATTTCTTTTATAAAAATCAATTAAAGTTATCAAAGCATTGATTTATATATGACAGCTCATCTTAAAAAGAAACTTTTTATCTAAGTAATAATATAAAGTTTTTTACACATATATACCCATTTTTAAGCATGCGTAATTCAGTGGTGATATTCATTTTTTATAAAAATCAATCAAAACTGTCAAAAAATTGATTTATTTCAAAAAGAAAGGATCAGGCACGGTTTTTTAAATTAGAGAATTACGTTTAATAGAAAGTATAGGGAGGTTATGAAGTTTACCGTGTATGGCATTTTACACACATATACCCATTTTTAAGTAGGCTGTGTTTACTGGTTATATTCCTTTTTTTTTATAAATATTAGTCAAACCTGACAAAATAATTTAAATATGACAACCCATGTCAAAATTAAAATTTTTATTCTTATAAAAAGTTTTTTATACATTTCAAGTATGTAGAATTTAATGGTGATGTTCATTTTTTATGAAATCAATAAAACCTGTCAAAAAATCGATTAAACCTGTAAATCAATGTCAAATATATAAACATAAAAATAACTTCTACTTGCAGTTTTCTCTGGTAATTATTTTCTTAATTTATTTAATAAACCAACTTTAGGTGTTTAATTCACTCAAAATATTTTATTCTACAGTAACTTATGTAACTCGATAGGACCTCCATCTTTTTGGCTACAAATTCGTTATCGGCTCGTTGTCTCTACGTCATATTATAATTTACAGTATGTAATTTTGGTATTCATTCTATGATGATCCTTTCTTGGTAGCTCTTTTTTCATTAGAAATTTATATTCTTCAATGTGTGTTCGAAAATTTTTTTATAATGATAAAATTACTTTTTTCCTCTCTCAAAGCATTCTGATTAAAGAATCTTCTTGATGATCTTAGACTTTTTAATCAGTATCGTGTATTTTATTATCAGGCCTGAATATTTGTTAACCAATCTCATTTCAAAGGTTTTTTTCTGATGAATCATTCGTGATGTTCATTGTTCAATTACAAAAAGTTGTCCACGTTCTTCATCTAAAAAATTATCTCTTTGACGCAAAAGGAAAAAGATGAACAAATTCAATTTAAATTAAAAATATCTTGATAGTGACTAAATTCTCACATATTGGCATCTGTGCCATTTTTGATAAATCTGACCTATTCTAAATTTTCAGATTTCCTACCCATCTTAGCTAAATGTTAACTGTAATCTTAGATGATAAGCTATAGATTTAAATATTTTTCATTTGTAAAAGAGGAACTTCTTTTTCACAGTCAAAATATTTTTGGAGACAGTATCTAGAAGTAAACCGCAAATCTGATTCAAGCTTTCAGATATTTTAAAACCATAAATGCCAAACCTAAGACGAAAAAAGAAAACCAGCGTCTTCCATTTGGCATATAAATAGATATTTTATTTAAATTTGAAAAATATTTCTGTAGACATTAGACGTAAATCGAAAATTTGATTGACACTTTCAGACATTTAAAACCTCTAAATGCAAAAAATGATTTCAGAAATAAAAATTATCATGGTCGAATTGGTATAAAAACATATATTTCATGTAAAATTAGAGAGAATATTTTGGGATATAGTTTTCAGACATAAACCGCAAATTTGATTAACACTTGCAGTAAAACCTCTAAATGCGAAAACTGTGTTCAGAAATGAAATCATCATGATCTATTAGCTATAAAAACAAATTTTAGAACTAAACGCAAATTTTATTGATACTTATATGTATTTTCAAATTCAAACTGCAAAAATTAACTCCATATAAAAACATATATTTAATGGTAAAATTTGAATGAATGTTTTTGGAGACAATTTTTAAAAGTAAACCACAAATTTGATTAACACTTATAGGTATTTTCACATCCTAAATGTAAAAAATGAGTTCAGAAATTAAAACAGCATGATTTATCTGGTATAAAAACATATATTTCAAGAGAATATTTTTGGAGACAATTTTCAGACGTAAACCGCAAATTTGATTACTACTTATATGTATTTTCACATCCTAAATGTAAAAAATGAGTTCAAAAATGAAAACAGCATGATCGATTTGGTATAAAAACAAATATTTCATGTAAAATTGAGAGAATATTTTTGGAGATAGCTTTTAGAAGTAAACCGCAAATTTTGACTGATATTTTAAAAC
>JAUIRK010000605.1:0-207288 GCA_030549495.1 Nectonema munidae
GATGATGATGATGATGATGATGATGATGATGATGATGATGATGATGATGATGATGATGATGATGATGATGATGATGATGATGATGATGATGATGATGATGATGATGATGATGATGATGATGATGATGATGATGATGATGATGATGATGATGATGATGATGATGATGATGATGATGATGATGATGATGATGATGATGATGATGATGATGATGATGATGATGATGATGATGATGATGATGATGATGATGATGATGATGATGATGATGATGATGATGATGATGATGATGATGATGATGATGATGATGATGATGATGATGATGATGATGATGATGATGATGATGATGATGATGATGATGATGATGATGATGATGATGATGATGATGATGATGATGATGATGATGATGATGATGATGATGATGATGATGATGATGATGATGATGATGATGATGATGATGATGATGATGATGATGATGATGATGATGATGATGATGATGATGATGATGATGATGATGATGATGATGATGATGATGATGATGATGATGATGATGATGATGATGATGATGATGATGATGATGATGATGATGATGATGATGATGATGATGATGATGATGATGATGATGATGATGATGATGATGATGATGATGATGATGATGATGATGATGATGATGATGATGATGATGATGATGATGATGATGATGATGATGATGATGATGATGATGATGATGATGATGATGATGATGATGATGATGATGATGATGATGATGATGATGATGATGATGATGATGATGATGATGATGATGATGATGATGATGATGATGATGATGATGATGATGATGATGATGATGATGATGATGATGATGATGATGATGATGATGATGATGATGATGATGATGATGATGATGATGATGATGATGATGATGATGATGATGATGATGATGATGATGATGATGATGATGATGATGATGATGATGATGATGATGATGATGATGATGATGATGATGATGATGATGATGATGATGATGATGATGATGATGATGATGATGATGATGATGATGATGATGATGATGATGATGATGATGATGATGATGATGATGATGATGATGATGATGATGATGATGATGATGATGATGATGATGATGATGATGATGATGATGATGATGATGATGATGATGATGATGATGATGATGATGATGATGATGATGATGATGATGATGATGATGATGATGATGATGATGATGATGATGATGATGATGATGATGATGATGATGATGATGATGATGATGATGATGATGATGATGATGATGATGATGATGATGATGATGATGATGATGATGATGATGATGATGATGATGATGATGATGATGATGATGATGATGATGATGATGATGATGATGATGATGATGATGATGATGATGATGATGATGATGATGATGATGATGATGATGATGATGATGATGATGATGATGATGATGATGATGATGATGATGATGATGATGATGATGATGATGATGATGATGATGATGATGATGATGATGATGATGATGATGATGATGATGATGATGATGATGATGATGATGATGATGATGATGATGATGATGATGATGATGATGATGATGATGATGATGATGATGATGATGATGATGATGATGATGATGATGATGATGATGATGATGATGATGATGATGATGATGATGATGATGATGATGATGATGATGATGATGATGATGATGATGATGATGATGATGATGATGATGATGATGATGATGATGATGATGATGATGATGATGATGATGATGATGATGATGATGATGATGATGATGATGATGATGATGATGATGATGATGATGATGATGATGATGATGATGATGATGATGATGATGATGATGATGATGATGATGATGATGATGATGATGATGATGATGATGATGATGATGATGATGATGATGATGATGATGATGATGATGATGATGATGATGATGATGATGATGATGATGATGATGATGATGATGATGATGATGATGATGATGATGATGATGATGATGATGATGATGATGATGATGATGATGATGATGATGATGATGATGATGATGATGATGATGATGATGATGATGATGATGATGATGATGATGATGATGATGATGATGATGATGATGATGATGATGATGATGATGATGATGATGATGTATGATGATGATGATGATGATGATGATGATGATGATGATGATGATGATGATGATGATGATGATGATGATGATGATGATGATGATGATGATGATGATGATGATGATGATGATGATGATGATGATGATGATGATGATGATGATGATGATGATGATGATGATGATGATGATGATGATGATGATGATGATGATGATGATGATGATGATGATGATGATGATGATGATGATGATGATGATGATGATGATGATGATGATGATGATGATGATGATGATGATGATGATGATGATGATGATGATGATGATGATGATGATGATGATGATGATGATGATGATGATGATGATGATGATGATGATGATGATGATGATGATGATGATGATGATGATGATGATGATGATGATGATGATGATGATGATGATGATGATGATGATGATGATGATGATGATGATGATGATGATGATGATGATGATGATGATGATGATGATGATGATGATGATGATGATGATGATGATGATGATGATGATGATGATGATGATGATGATGATGATGATGATGATGATGATGATGATGATGATGATGATGATGATGATGATGATGATGATGATGATGATGATGATGATGATGATGATGATGATGATGATGATGATGATGATGATGATGATGATGATGATGATGATGATGATGATGATGATGATGATGATGATGATGATGATGATGATGATGATGATGATGATGATGATGATGATGATGATGATGATGATGATGATGATGATGATGATGATGATGATGATGATGATGATGATGATGATGATGATGATGATGATGATGATGATGATGATGATGATGATGATGATGATGATGATGATGATGATGATGATGATGATGATGATGATGATGATGATGATGATGATGATGATGATGATGATGATGATGATGATGATGATGATGATGATGATGATGATGATGATGATGATGATGATGATGATGATGATGATGATGATGATGATGATGATGATGATGATGATGATGATGATGATGATGATGATGATGATGATGATGATGATGATGATGATGATGATGATGATGATGATGATGATGATGATGATGATGATGATGATGATGATGATGATGATGATGATGATGATGATGATGATGATGATGATGATGATGATGATGATGATGATGATGATGATGATGATGATGATGATGATGATGATGATGATGATGATGATGATGATGATGATGATGATGATGATGATGATGATGATGATGATGATGATGATGATGATGATGATGATGATGATGATGATGATGATGATGATGATGATGATGATGATGATGATGATGATGATGATGATGATGATGATGATGATGATGATGATGATGATGATGATGATGATGATGATGATGATGATGATGATGATGATGATGATGATGATGATGATGATGATGATGATGATGATGATGATGATGATGATGATGATGATGATGATGATGATGATGATGATGATGATGATGATGATGATGATGATGATGATGATGATGATGATGATGATGATGATGATGATGATGATGATGATGATGATGATGATGATGATGATGATGATGATGATGATGATGATGATGATGATGATGATGATGATGATGATGATGATGATGATGATGATGATGATGATGATGATGATGATGATGATGATGATGATGATGATGATGATGATGATGATGATGATGATGATGATGATGATGATGATGATGATGATGATGATGATGATGATGATGATGATGATGATGATGATGATGATGATGATGATGATGATGATGATGATGATGATGATGATGATGATGATGATGATGATGATGATGATGATGATGATGATGATGATGATGATGATGATGATGATGATGATGATGATGATGATGATGATGATGATGATGATGATGATGATGATGATGATGATGATGATGATGATGATGATGATGATGATGATGATGATGATGATGATGATGATGATGATGATGATGATGATGATGATGATGATGATGATGATGATGATGATGATGATGATGATGATGATGATGATGATGATGATGATGATGATGATGATGATGATGATGATGATGATGATGATGATGATGATGATGATGATGATGATGATGATGATGATGATGATGATGATGATGATGATGATGATGATGATGATGATGATGATGATGATGATGATGATGATGATGATGATGATGATGATGATGATGATGATGATGATGATGATGATGATGATGATGATGATGATGATGATGATGATGATGATGATGATGATGATGATGATGATGATGATGATGATGATGATGATGATGATGATGATGATGATGATGATGATGATGATGATGATGATGATGATGATGATGATGATGATGATGATGATGATGATGATGATGATGATGATGATGATGATGATGATGATGATGATGATGATGATGATGATGATGATGATGATGATGATGATGATGATGATGATGATGATGATGATGATGATGATGATGATGATGATGATGATGATGATGATGATGATGATGATGATGATGATGATGATGATGATGATGATGATGATGATGATGATGATGATGATGATGATGATGATGATGATGATGATGATGATGATGATGATGATGATGATGATGATGATGATGATGATGATGATGATGATGATGATGATGATGATGATGATGATGATGATGATGATGATGATGATGATGATGATGATGATGATGATGATGATGATGATGATGATGATGATGATGATGATGATGATGATGATGATGATGATGATGATGATGATGATGATGATGATGATGATGATGATGATGATGATGATGATGATGATGATGATGATGATGATGATGATGATGATGATGATGATGATGATGATGATGATGATGATGATGATGATGATGATGATGATGATGATGATGATGATGATGATGATGATGATGATGATGATGATGATGATGATGATGATGATGATGATGATGATGATGATGATGATGATGATGATGATGATGATGATGATGATGATGATGATGATGATGATGATGATGATGATGATGATGATGATGATGATGATGATGATGATGATGATGATGATGATGATGATGATGATGATGATGATGATGATGATGATGATGATGATGATGATGATGATGATGATGATGATGATGATGATGATGATGATGATGATGATGATGATGATGATGATGATGATGATGATGATGATGATGATGATGATGATGATGATGATGATGATGATGATGATGATGATGATGATGATGATGATGATGATGATGATGATGATGATGATGATGATGATGATGATGATGATGATGATGATGATGATGATGATGATGATGATGATGATGATGATGATGATGATGATGATGATGATGATGATGATGATGATGATGATGATGATGATGATGATGATGATGATGATGATGATGATGATGATGATGATGATGATGATGATGATGATGATGATGATGATGATGATGATGATGATGATGATGATGATGATGATGATGATGATGATGATGATGATGATGATGATGATGATGATGATGGGGATGATGATGATGATGATGATGGGGATGATGATGATGATGATGATGGGGATGATGATGATGATGATGATGATGATGATGATGATGATGATGATGATGATGATGATGATGATGATGATGATGATGATGATGATGATGATGATGATGATGATGATGATGATGATGATGATGATGATGATGATGATGATGATGATGATGATGATGATGATGATGATGATGATGATGATGATGATGATGATGATGATGATGATGATGATGATGATGATGATGATGATGATGATGATGATGATGATGATGATGATGATGATGATGATGATGATGATGATGATGATGATGATGATGATGATGATGATGATGATGATGATGATGATGATGATGATGATGATGATGATGATGATGATGATGATGATGATGATGATGATGATGATGATGATGATGATGATGATGATGATGATGATGATGATGATGATGATGATGATGATGATGATGATGATGATGATGATGATGATGATGATGATGATGATGATGATGATGATGATGATGATGATGATGATGATGATGATGATGATGATGATGATGATGATGATGATGATGATGATGATGATGATGATGATGATGATGATGATGATGATGATGATGATGATGATGATGATGATGATGATGATGATGATGATGATGATGATGATGATGATGATGATGATGATGATGATGATGATGATGATGATGATGATGATGATGATGATGATGATGATGATGCGAATCATGGCGTCAACAGTTTGAAACTGCTTATGAATATTTATTATGGAAAATACAATATATAATTGATATTTGATTTTACTCTTTGGTATAAATAGCTATTATTTATATTGTTACTGTTCGCTGTGAACTTTATTAAACGTTTTAACATGTATAGTGCATTCAAAAATTAGTAGTTAGGTGGAAATGAATTCAAAAATATAATTCATAAATAAATTCAACAAATTGAATCTCTTAAAATCAATCAATACTTCCTTTTCTTTCATTTGATTTACAGAGTAAAGTTTTGTAGATCAGCAAATTTTTTTTATTCATTTGCAATGTTCATATTTAAATTTTTCCTAGGCCTTCTTTTACTAGCTTTGTCCATCTTTTTCCATGTTATCTTTTGCAGAATTCAAAATATTTCGCCTTTTTGTAAGTTGTACAAAATAATAAACACCTTTGACATTGTCTTTGCTATAAACAACATTATCTACGATATTATCTATGATAAATTTTCCCTCACATCAGAAAGCATGTTCATTTTTAAATACATCATCCTACACTTTTCTTACAACCTGTGCTTGAACACGTTTGCCATTTTGGCTGTTTTAATTTCCTATTACAAGTATTTGATGATAAAGAAACCCCATACTTATAATGATATTTCGAATAAAAAGCTTTTTTGCAGTCTACCCTACTTTATCATCGGCTTTTTCATTGTTGTCGTTGAAATTGGCAGCGTTCTACTCTACTTCTATAAGAAAGGCCTTTTAACTCGCTCAACCTACAAAATATACTCAATGACGTATAGAAATGTTTCTCTCGCAGTCAACATCTTTGCTTCTTTCTTCTTCAACATCAAATTTTATCATCTTTGGAAGGAGACGTTTCTGACAAAAAAGAAGATAAATCAAATTTCGGATGCTTCCAGTTGTTCAAACCACATTCCCCCCAATCGAATGAAGCAAGGGAGGAGACAAGACAGAAAGGAAGAGAGAAAAATCTCAAGGAGAAGGATCATTTTTCACTTTGTCTTCAATTTGATTAGCATGATTTGCTACTTCCCCTCCATTGTCATAGATTTCGTCTATCTCCACGAAAGTGAGACTACTCATTTCTTGAAAAATATTAAATACATATTGGTTTTCATCATTTACTTCTTCCACTTACCCCTTTTCCTCTTTGATAGGCAAATCGAGAAAGTGGTTAAGAACATGCGGATTGTTAAATTTTTTATGCGAAAAACGTAAATCAAATTCCAAAATATTTCATTTTATCTCTTTTAAGCAAAAATGCTCTACTGTTCTTTCAAACACCTTTTTATTCTCAAAGTTCAGAAAATTTATAAATAAATTTTATATGCCTAACTTTTTACTTTTCAATATAGTTTACGTTTCCTATTGTAGAATACTGTAGTTGTATTTGTAGTAACTTAACACTGGAAATGCGATCGTATAGAAGGCTTAGTGTTGCCAAACAAAATCGAATTGAACAACGTCAAGAGCAAAACTTTGTATTTCTTACAAAAATAAGTAATAAGGAGAATACTTTGAAAGTATAAAAGGATTTTATACTTAAAAAAAGCGATTGCAAACTTCTTTAAAATAGAAATTCTTTTAAATCTCTTAGTATTCCTTTGTTATAAATTCGCAGTTAAAAATAAAATATTTTCAACGCAATAAATATTTATGGACATTAAAAAATGTATGAATTAAGCAATTATACTTTTCAAATCTATCGTGTGAATACTTGAGTTAATAAAGTCAGAAACTTTAAAGCCTAAACATTTTTGTTACTTATTCTAACACTCGCAATATTTAAGTTTCTAAGTATTCATCTATTTTAAAAAAAACTTTTATAAGTGTTCTTTTTTTTGTCTTTTATAAGATTGAGGTTGGTGTTATATACAACCCAATCGCTTTTTACGTACACAAAATAATCCACATTCCAGATGTTAAAATAAGATAATCAGTAGTATTAGCCTCTGTAATTCGGTACAAGAAAAAGCAGAACAAAACATAGGAAGAATCAATCACTTCAAAGTTTGTTAATAACGAAGCCATACATAAGCCAGCGGTTTGCAATAGTTTTTTTCTCACTTACCCCTTTGTAATAATGGGATAATTTTTATCCCCCTAACTTCTATGCAAAAGTATTTCAAGGATACAAAATAGATGATGATCAGATATAAACAAATTTATTGGTTCTGCATAACAATGGTGATATACATTTGTATCACTTGATTTGAACAAGATAAATTTTCAGTTTGGGAAAAAAATTGTACTCGTTTATCAAAAAAAATGTCAAGTTATAGCAAATAAATATAACAAAAAAGTTCAACAAATATGAAGACTGGAACTTTTTGAATAGAAGCAATTTTGTACCACTCTTTAGTCTGACCGTTCAAAAATTAGGTGACCTGCGGACATTATTATTGGAGTATTAAAGTTCTACATTCGTGCGTAAAACTGCTTAAGTGTCATGTACAAATGATGCTTCAAAAAATATTTAATTTTAATTAATTGGATGATTGGATTCTTTGTTTTAGGTTGAAATTCCATTGGAAAAGAAAGTTGAAGATTAGTCTTCAAAATTGTGCTCGTCAAAGGGTTAAAGGATTTAGACGATTTCTTGATTTTAAGGTAGTTTTATAGGTAAACGGAGAACAGTTTCCAGAAGAGAAAACTTACCACATTGCTAGGTGTTAACTGCTTTTTCATTCACAATAGTAGTGTAGAGAACCTTAGTTCTGTTACAGTAGAATTAGAATCTGAAGAAACAATAGAGGATCCGCTCTCCTACAATGATATCACACACACACCGTGTAGAAACTTTAACCAATCATTGCTTTAGATTCATATTCCAAATTTTAGTATAAAGTGATTGTAGTAATTTTATTAATTCAATATTATTATACTTGCTTTTGCCAATTTACCTTTACTCAAAATGTTTCATGAAGGCTATAAGTATACTTTGAAAAGAGAAACGAAATCCACATCCACTTATATTTGTAAGAAGATAAATTCAAAGTTTTGTAATTTTTTCTTATTTAAATAGAAAAAGTTTTTCTTAAGAACAAATTTTTATTTGTTTTTGAAGTATTAATATCTTTTTTGTATTTATTCCTTATCGTAGCACTTTTTTGAAAGAGCGAAATATCCTTTGATAAACACTTGAGTATGTTTGAGTTTGTTTATTTTACTAAAAAAATTATCTCTCTTCTAAAAAAAAAGAAAAAACTTTTTCGGGCTTATACTAAATTTAGACATAGACATATCTATGACAAATACAGACAAATATCGAACATTTTGAGAAAAGAGACTGGTAAGGCTAGAATATCTCATGAAAGCAAACTTCTTTCAAAATATAAATATAGTCCTAAGTTGGTTTGGTCCTACATAAATCAGAAGAACAGAAATAATTTTGCTGAACTAGTTGATCATAATGATTTACCTACTACTACTAATACCCAAAAAGCCAATGTTTTTAGTGAATATTTCAATTATTGTTCTTCGAATTCGGGTTCTCATAATGACAATTCAAGTTTCTTGCCTGTATGTAACTCTATAATAGATAGTTTAGATTTTAACATAGTTGAAATACATAGCAAGTTAGAAAAATTAAATAAATTTAAGTCTCCTGGCTCTGATAAGTTACACCCGTATGTCATTAGTGAACTTTCTCGAGTTTCAGCCATACCTGTCAAAATGATTTTTGAAAAGTCACTAGAGGAAAATTTTTTTTTGGATGTTTGGAAAATTGCATTAGTCACACCAGTTTTGAAGAGTGGAAATCGAAAATTTTGCCAAAACTACAGGCCAATAAGTCTTAGTCCAGTTCTATCTAAAGTATTCGAGACATTCATAGCCGATAAAATTTTATCACATATAAAAAACTTCAAACTTTTTAATTCCAACCAGCATGGATTTATTAATGGAAAATCTACGATAACCAATCTATTGGAGTTTCAAAATGATTTAGTCAACCTGCTTGAGGGAAATGATTCTATTGATGTAATTTACTTAGATTTTCACAAGGCTTTTGACTCTATCTCACATAAGTATTTGTCAGATAAACTTGAGTCATTTGGTATAAAGGGCAATCTACTTGCTTTATTGAAAAATTATCTTGAAGATAGAAAACAAATTGTTTCAGTAAATGGTATGTATTCTGATGAAAAGCAAGTGTTGAGTGGAGTACCCCAAGGGTCTGTGCTAGGTCCTCTACTCTTTAATATCTTTCTTAATGATCTCTTAAACGTAATAAAGTCAAAGATAAAGGTATTTGCCGATGATATCAAGATTTACAATGTGTGTGATAGAGATGGTAGAAATTGCTTGCAGAAAGATTTGATTGACGTTTTTCATTGGTGTAATAGATGGGAAATGAAACTGAACTTGAATAAATGTACTCATTTACAAATTGGATTACAAAGTAATCATTCGTTTTTCATTGGTGGCCAAAAACTTAAACAAGTTGATTCACAGAAAGACTTAGGGGTGATAGTGAATTCTAACCTCGACCCAAGAGAAAATATTTCAACAAGAATCACTAAAGCTTTCCAACCTTTCATAGAGTTCATAGAAGTTTTGCTTTATTTGATGCCAACATAGCACCCCTTTTATATAAAACACTGATTAGACCTATTTTAGAGTATGGAAATGTTGTTGCATTTCCTTTTCACTCCTGTGATGCTGCAAATATTGAAAGAGTCCAGAGAACAATCACAAAAAAGATAGTAGGAATGAAAGATCTTAGTTATACAGAAAGACTGAAAAAACTGAATTTGCCTTCAATGTTATACAGGTTTAGAAGGAATGATATGGTGACATCCTACAACATTGTAAAAGAAAAGTTTAACTTAACTTCTCAAGTTTTACCTGAATTTTCTGAAAGAGTTCAAAGATTTCATTCTTCCAAATTTAAAAAAAGACATTGCAAGAAGGTATTTTTGAAAAAATACTTTTCTCAACGAATGATAAATGATTGGAATTCTTTGCCTGATTTTCTTGTTGATGCTCCATCTTTGAACATCTTCAAGAACAGACTTGATGCGTTTTGGAAAAATAGAAGGTTTGAGCATGAAAGAACGCGTTGATTTTCAAAAGTATGAAGCGAATACTTACTATAGGCTTTTTGCCTTTCTTTCTTTCGCTAATAAACTTATGTTATGTTATGTTATGTTTGTAGTTCAATTTTATATGATATTCTTCATTCTTAAGGGTGTCAATTTACATTTAACAAATGAAATGTGTTAAATTAATAAAGGTTAGAAGAGTGTGCGACACTTTTAAACGATTTTTGTGAATTCTGAATTTAATTTTAGTTATTTTAACAAATAAAAAAGGTATATTATATAAGATAGTATTTAAACTTAAAAAGGTCTAAAAACAAGAATGATGCATACAAAGTATAACGTTCCTAGTCAAATACAGATTTTGGCTTTTTAAGTTTCGGATTTTGAATAGGTTTAGAGGTTTTTTCATGGCATCAGCATAATCAATCTTTTCTTATTTTATATCAAATAAGAAAAAATTTATACGTTTTCATACTTTTATATTTTTTTCTTTCAAGTTGTTCCATAAAAAAATTTCTGGATACGCCCCCGCCTAAGTTGATTGGTAACATTCGTAAACTTTTGTTGCATTCAAGAGGAAAAATTCTTTACGTCAATCATTTTCAATCTGAAGCGATGATTCGCTATTCTATATATAATGTGTACCGCAAACAGATCATTCACTACTGTAAAGGATAAGCAGTTAGCCCTTAGCAAGCTTCCATTCTGAAAACTTTTCGCCTAGAATCGTTTTATATGCAATTTCTAATCCTACAAATATTCTCTAATTATAATAATTCTCCGAAGATAGAATAATTTTTAATTCCTAACTACTAGAAAAATAAATTCTAATTCCTAATTCCTAAAAACTTTCTACTTTTTCTAATTAGGACCTTAAAAAGTTCTACCTTATTGTTGTTTACTACAACAAGAACTATCCTCGCTCTGAAGATTGTGGTTTTTTATTTGAAAAAGCTGATTGTCAGCGAAATTTATAATCCTTTAACGTTGTGCCCAATAAATTACCTTTACTTTATCGTTATAATAATTAATAATTTAATTATATATATAATGTTTTATCGTGGTGCCACACTAGAATTTTAAAGTCGATACATAGATATCATGTTTTTAGTGGAAAATAATGCTTTAAGATCATTAGTTAAGAAGAGTTTAAGATAGGAAAAAATTCATCAGAACCTCTCATACATATAGAAATGTTATCATATGAAAACATCACATGTTATCATATGAAAACCTCGACATAAGAAAAAATTAGTAAAAATAAAAATTAGTGACCAGAAATTTCATCGAAATGTTAATAGTTTATTGTTTCACTTGTTAGGTTTGAATTCTTAAATATTAGACGCAATAACGTGTGTTTCCTTTGGGCTTGCGCCATGCCGACTTACCGGAAACATGTTAATGTTATATTTAATGTTTTTTATTCATTATAAAATTTTGGAAAACCTTGCCAATCAATTTCTTATAAGCTTATGGAATTTTACGATAATCACATGGATTATTTGATTTTAGAAAATTCTCTTTGATGACCCTCTTTCCAAAATTTGTCAAAACCAAGTTTATTGATTTTCATAAGCTAATTTTGGAATGCACAAACTCAAATTGTTGTGTATGTAATTCTTAACATTTTTTCAGAATTTTTAATCCAACCTTCTCATTGCCACACTACATTGCATTTTTCCAACATTCAAAATATTAACCTCAAAATTTTACTTTGAAAGATATTCAATGTATTGGACATCTATTAGTTGTATCATCTAGATGGCCTCTAAGCGCCCTTACCGTCAAAGAGTTCTTCATATTCTTTTTCTTTAGATGAAAAGCCTCAACTGAAACCTTCAAACTTATTTTCAACTGAATTTGGCATTTTGTGTTTCCCTCCTTCCTTCATTCAGTATAATTTCATCCTCCCAAACTTTTCATACTCTTCGTAAATTTATTTTTTGTTTTTTTTATCTTCGAATAAATTTTTCATGGCAGCGTCCCTTACTTATAAATTATTATTTTCATCGAGAATAAAAAAAAATGTATCCAAATTGTTGATGAATATATTCATTTTTAACAAAAGTTATAAAAATAATGACTTCAAAAGGGAAATTAATGTTTAATGATGGTGAATGCGTTAATGCAAAGAGAGTGTGAAGGAGAAGGGGGGAAATGAAAGATTAAGAGCTAAAGCTCCGCCCTGGCTCAAATTATTATTGAAGGGCAAAAAGGCATTCGTCGCCTTGGAATGAGATTTTTATAGCATATTACAACATGATAAACCATCTGAATCCAGGCTTGCTTCAATTGTACTAAATCATTCGATTTTACGTAATCTCTAATTGAATGTAATCAGTTTTTGTGTTGTACATAAGGAAAATTTTGTAGCTTGATATAGAGATGGAGAAATATTTATTTCAAGAGGGAGATCATAAAAAGGATGTCGTTTGAAAAGCAAAGTGACAGTTTTATTTCTGCTCAATTAATTGTTTTTCAAACAAATAAAAAGATTGCAAAAATCCAAGCACAGAAGCAATAAAATTCAATCACAATAAAAATTTTCAAATACCCTACAAGAAGCACAAACATATATAAAGATTTTGAAATACCATACAAGAACTCTCCAGGACATATAAAAAATGGAATAAAAAGGCAAGGAACCAAGCACGCGCTATAGAACCAAACAAAAATTTGTAAATAGTGAAACGTATATCTTTGGCTTCTAACAAATACCGGCTTTTTCGATATATCACGTCGTTGCTGCAATAAATTACGTCATTGTTGAGTTTGATTTCGCAGTTTTTGCATTTTCCCAATAGAGTTTTCAAAACAATTTTAGAACTGATGAAAAAGGAATAGGTGAATAATAGTAAATTGAAAAAAAAGTAATTGAATATTTCGATCTTTGCGGTCTTTTTTAAGATAGTCTAAATATGAAGATTTAATTAAACTAATATTGGGTGTATGTGGGTGGTGGAAATATGCTATTAAAGGCTTACGTTAGGGGTGATGGGTTGGAGATAAATATAAAATGAATTTATAAAATATAAAAATGAGTTATAGAGAAAGAGAGGAAGTTAATATGCTGGAGGGGGTAGTGTGGAGAATGGTGTGATAATCCCTGTGGGGTATAATCTCTGTGGTGGTGAAATGAGTGAAGGTTCTGTGTGTGTTTTGTTCTAGTGTGTGAACCATAATCAGGTGTGCAAAGTGTATTGTGTGTAGTATATATGACTTGTGCTGTATGCATAAACATCGTAGGTTAGGTGCGTATGAGTTGATTTAACGGTTTATTTCGGGAGGTGAATTTTTGATGTAGTATTCTTCCTTGTAGGATCTTTTGAGGTAATTCGCTTCATCGTCGATTATGTTCTTTAAAAATAATGCTTGTGTTATGTCGAAGTGTTTTGGTTGGTAGTGGTGACCCAAGGCATACCCATTTTGATATAAACACGCATATTCAGACTATCATGAAAAAGACCGCATTGATCGAAGTATTGATAACTTATATAATAGAGTAAAGTCGTAATTGGAAATAAATTTCCTATTTTTCCAATTTACTTTTCCTTCACACTATACTATACTATGACTGCCGACTTCGCCTTATCCATCCTGATGAAAAAGAATATAAAACAGTGTTCTTCTGTTTCCGTTGATACTCTATGCCATATACGATTCATACAAGGAGTATAAAGCGTTCTGTAAAGATATATGTAAACTTACATCCTAAATCCTGAATATTTTGATATCATCTGCAAAAACTTTCATGTAAGAAGTTGTAACGTTGTTGATAAAAATTGTGAAAAACAAAGGTTCTAATACAGAACGTTGTGGTTTTCCACTGACAATTACAGCATTACTTGATGTAAGTCCATTTAAGCGCACTAAATGTTTTCCATTTAAAATGTGGTCTTTTAGCCAAGGTTTCCAACAATTCTAAAAGATTCTAGTTTAAGGATAAGTCCTTTATGAGGAAGGAACACTATCAAAGGCATTTTGGAAGTCAAAGTAGAGTACAAGTCCAACTTTTATTCAATTATAGTGTTAATTCATTTGAAAATTTGTTTAAGTTTGATTGACTCAAGGTTTGTTTTGATAGCAGTTTCCTGTCTCTTTTTTTATAAACTGGAGTTATACATATCAATTTTCAATTATTAAAAAGTTTACATTCTTTTAATGATTTATTAAACAAAGTTTTCAAACCTTCTTTGGGAACGTTTGTCAATTTTTTAAGAAATAAAAGAGAGATATCATCAAGTCCAATAGATTTGGATGTGTCTAACTTAACAAGCTTCTCCAGAACTTCATTGTCTGTAATGACTACAACTTCTAATAATTCATGGCAATTTAATCATTTCAAATGTTTATTTGGTATATTACTTTCTACTTTTAAATCGAACCAAATTATTGATTAGAGGCTTCAGGTAGACTCTTTTTTTCAATAATATTTCCATCTTCTCTGATTATTATTGTTTGAAAATCTAGTGATCTTTTAATATAATTTCCAGGTTCTTTTGGGATTCGTTTTATAATTTTTTAATATATCGAATTCATATTTTATGGTGAGTTATCGGGTGAGTTTTCTTATCTTATTAGATACTTTCTTACTCTCTTCTTGATAACGAATAAGATAACGTAACATACATATTTATTTGCTCTTTGATAACTTCATTGAAATTGAAGTAAAAATTCTCCAAATTTGCACTTGCAAGGTTCTCCCAATTTTATGTCTTGTAGATTTTTTTCTATGGATGGATAATAATTGGCTGCATTGTACTCGTACTTCAGAACTTTCTGCTTCTTCGTATTCTTACTACCATTCAGGTTAAGACACATCTGATTACATAATAAATGCGCAATTTTTCGCAATTTAATGTATGAAAGTGATAAAAGATTGATTCTAAAACATAACATATTTTAGCGATAAAAAGAAAGGCGGGCCTGTATATATTATATATATATAAAAAAAGACTAAACTACTATGAGTGCGCAGGGCCTTCGTGTCAATGTGTTAGGTAAGGAGAGAGAAACCTTATATCTTTCCACAGAAGATCTTTTTTTGTTTGAAAATACGTAATTTCTTTTCGAACCGCGTAACGTAAGCCATTATGGTACATATAATAATAATAATTGATTAGTTATATAATTATATATAAAGAATTTAAAAATATAAAAATTCTATTTATTTCAAACAAGTTACCGTAGGGAGTGTGTGGAGAGTGAAATCAGCAAATAGAAATCAGATAATTTATGATAGTTTGTTATAAAAATATAAAAAGTATTAATTTAGTGCTAGAACGCAGTTACTTAAAACAGGTCTCTAAAAATTTGAAAGAAGACGCGTTCTAGAATGGATATGGCCGCTTTCTTCTATTTAGATCAGTGGTTTTCTCAACCGCGGCCCTCAACCTCACGTGTACACATTGCCATATGCATGATTCTTACGATTGGGGTATTTAAATTTATAATATTAGAACTGAATGTACCCTCAGTTTTTCAAAGTTAAAATTCCCCTACCTAGTAGGCATTGAAAGAACGATACTAAAAAGTAATGATTAATTTATGAGTTTACCAAAAAATTGTCTAAAAAGATGTCTTAGAATCATATTTTTTAAAGACCCTCAATGGTTATTAGGGTGTACCTCACAGCTTAAAAGTTAATAGTCAGGGGTTCGATCCCCAAGGCTCCCAACTCTTAAAAACAAATTCACAAAAACTGTGATTAACCATCTTAAGCATAATGCGAGTATATAGCCTTACGGCTGAAAGTGCTTTGATATCTCCAAACAACCAACCATATTTTTTTAAATGTCAATATATACTATATAAGAAATGTTTAAAAACAAAATCATTTTAAAATTTTTTGATTTAAATACCCTTGTCGCTAATAGACACAAAATATAGAAACTATAAATAATTATTTAGTTTTAGGTCGAAATCACTATTAATCATACTACAATTCATTTTAATTTACTTTGTTTCTGCACTAAAATTTATTTTTGTCAATAAAATTCCACAAATTTAATACATTTGATGAAAATTGATTTTTAAATGGATAAAAGACATTTAAAATTATGAAAAACAGAAGATTAGAATAGTTTATTGTCAAAATCTTTTACATAATAAAATCAATCATTTAGAATAAATCTTTGCACCTTGCATTGATATCAGAGCAAGAAAGCCTTCTCGGATGTAGAAATTTTACAGATATTCCAAGTAAAAATATTGCCATCTGAGCAGTATTAAGAGAGATCGATTGGCTTATCGAGGGCCAATGAATAAAAAAGCAATTTGGTTGAATCAGATTTCAGAGAACGTTGAATGTCATCCATCAACAATATCATTATGCAATCACACACACAGTTCTTCTTCTTAATAAGCTAATATTTCATTAGAAATTAAACTGATCTTGGAATACTTTCACGACTGCATCCAGGATACATTCTTTCACAAATTTACCATCGTTACGTGGTTTGAAATTTTTAGCAATTTGGAGATATTAACTCATAACACTGAAACTAAAAAACTAAAGACAATTTAGCTAAACTGCTAAATTTAGGGCGAGTGCCCCTCAAACATCCAAAGTAATCATAACAAGAAGGTTTTTTCGCCTTAAAAAAAGAGAAATTGTCATTGGAGAGACCATAAAATCTTATTCTCTTGTTTAAATCACGTATACGTTCATTTGTGATTGAAGGAAATGGACAATGCATTCTAAAGGATTTACACCAAACAAGCGAATTCTAATCCTAACTTAAGCTTCACTTCTCTTTCCTTAGAAATAAATGAATGGACTTTTTCTAACTATAGGATAATATAATTGTAATGAAAAGATACTTGGTTTTAACATATGAGTATGTCAGCGTGCGGCCGCCATAAAAATCATTACCGGGCGCAATTTTCCACTCGGAAGAGCGTTTCGCCAACCTGCTTAAACGAAATTAATTTCACTAAATTCAAACGCAACATCAAATTTTGGAAGGTAATCACCCATCCCTAGAGTCACATGGAAAAAAGTTGATAAATATTTTTACATTATAATATTTTATATTATTTTTATATAAATTATTCAAATTTTTTATGCATTTTTTCATTGGAAAAAAATTGTATTCTATTAAATGCTATTTTATACGTAAGGGCGTGTTTCTTTGAGATGATGTTCTCTAAGCAGCGTTTTTTGAAAAAATGAAGTGTAAAGGAGCATAGAGGAAATAAAGCTCGAGCAAGATTAATTTACAAGTTTAACCATATGTTGCACGAAAAGGGGTCTCAAGGAATGAAAAAGCCGAGGATTATTATATTATCTAAAATTTCTGGTCGTAAAAGGATAAAATAAAATTTTTAATTTGTATATTATTTTCAGCCGTGCCATACTTCTTCGGAAAAGTCTGTGCCTCTAATGTGCCAGGAAAGAGTGTGGATGTTGAAGAAGAGCACCTGATCTTAAAAGAAAGTCAGGATGTGTAGTACAATTATTATTATTATTAGGTATCTGTAAATAAAAAAGTATTTTGAACTGGTTTTAGTTTTATATTCTTATTTAGTAAATAAAATTATTGAAAATCGGAGTTTAACTTTTTGGTGAAATCGTCTGAATTTCATCAAAATTTAGCAATTATTAAAAGGTGGTCAGAAAGTGATAACAATTTATTTTCATATGATATATGTATATAAAACTAGCAATAAAAAATAATTCTTATCAATTTAAGGACAATTTTTGAAAAGTATATAAGGGGATTTCTAGGTGATTTCTGAAAAAGCCACACTTGAAAAATCGTATTTGGTGTTCATTAATAATATTTCTAAAAATGGCAGCAATTGATGTATATTTTCTATTTACTTATTTCATCGCAGATTTGAGAGAATGAAGGTATTCGAAAAGACACGTCTTTTAAAAAGGGCTATATCGCTGTTTTTGAGGTTTAAGTATTTCAGTGTAGGGGTGTCTAATGTCAATAAGTATAGGTTGTATGTATATGTATTAGTATGTGTTTGTGTATGTATGCATGTCTAGATGTTTTTATGTCAGACGTGTATTAATACAAATAAATAGGAAAGTTTGTGTCAAGAATGTCAAAAAATGTATATGTCAATGTATGTATCCACGTTTGTGCTAACACCAAACTCAACCTTAACACAACTCTAATCACTCATGCTAATTATACACTATTATGCAAATTAAGGAAAAAATGTGAACAAAATCAGTGGTAGAAGGTAACTTGCTCTCCTCATAAGATATACATTTCCATGGCTCTCAACTAAAGATAGTAAGACGGAGTTTTAGTTTTTTTATAATGAATGTTCTCAATAAAACAAAACCTACAGCAATTCTTTAATTGAAACTTTTGAAGAAACCACCTACACTGTGATCTGACAAGTTATTTTAGTCTGCAAAAGTTCAATATCTTCAATAAAAGAATAATGAAAAGAAAAACACAAGAAGTTAACTTAAATACGCCAAGTTTTGATCATAAAATTAGTGTTATATTTCCAATAAATATAAACGAATACTTTTCACGTATTGCTTTTACTACTAATAATCGGGTTAGAAATAGCTAATTCAAAGCAATATATAAATATATATAGAGAGAGATCTGTAAACGATATGCTTTGTTTTGAAAATTTAATTACTACAAATAGGTAGCAAGACAAAATTCTTTTATCAGTTTATCTGTTGAATGATATTTGGTAATTATAATGTCATCATTGTAAGAAAGAGATTTTAATGTATCTAAAATAGATTCTAATATATGCATACATATTTGTTGTAATGAATTTTGACAAATTGTATATACAGCGGATATGAATCTAACATTTTTCAGCATATTCCTTCCTTCAATGCGTATTGACTAGTCTGTGCTAAACTAAAAATCAATATCATTCATCATTATGAACATTTCGAATATTTCTAATAAAAGTAAGGTCTATATAGTAGAGTAGTTCGGAGATGGCATTAACCATTCTTATAACTTGCATTGATATACAATTTTTATATCACCTTTTTAACACTACTCTGCTTTATTTATAGCTAACATTTAGATAAAAAAACTGCCTTGACATTCCATATCGAGGTAATCTCATTATAATATTAATAAACTAACTAGTACGCTAACTGCAGTGCTAAATGTGTACTCCTACACATGTTTGTCCTGGGAAAGGGACTTTCTGGCGCAGACGTTTTGGCTCAGCCTTTTTGTCGCGACCTGTTCTATTTGGGGATGCCGCTTAATGCGCGAAACTTTTTGGCGCTGAAGTTATAATTTAAAACTAATTTTATTTTGACTATTACTATTTTACAGTAAAAAAATATTAATACGCAACTTCCATATCTCATTTATACTTTTTCAAACAGCGGGTATTTTGTATAATATTTTTATTATAGTAATTATTGTTTTAAGGTGAAGCATTGCATTGTGTGTGTATATGTATGATGGTTACAAATGACATTTTACTGAGTTGAGAATAATTGCGCTTTTGATTTATAATGTATAATCAAAATAAATTTGGTTAATTCACAATCGCAATGTATGATTTGATTTGTTTCATTTTTAGCTAATGATAATAATTGGCATATGTGATTGCAAATTATGATAGGGTTGAGTTTACTGTTTGTGATACCAACGGCTTCAAATCGTAATTTTAGTGGATTGATTGAATCAAGCATCATTCAGTTTTTTTAATATTGTAATTTAAAAGGGGATCTATAAAAAATTCCGCGCCCAAAAATCAGTGCCAAAATGGTCGCGCCAAAATCCACGCACCAAAAAGTCTCTAACCCGTTTAATAACGAATTGAATGTTACACTTTTAAGTAAACTTGGACACTTACGCATGGTCCAATATTAATTGTGGCCATTAATTATGTGGTAATATTTTTATCCAATATAGCTAAATATTTGTTTTTACTTATAACAAATTTTAATCTTGTCAATGGTCTAATGCCAATTGGTCAAATCGAAATTCGTCTATAAATAACTCATCCAAATGTACCAATTGTTCAATTATAAGAGTATGCTCAGAGTAAGTGCTAGTGTTTACGCTTAATGTTAGAATTAGTGTTTGGCTTTTTTACGAACAATGTTAGAGTTAGTGTTATAATTCGTTTTCAAATATTTTTTTCTAAAAGTTCGGAATCAATGTAAAAGAATTGGTCTATTCTTTTATGAATTGAAACTTCATATTCAACTTTTCATATCTTGGAAAATAGTGGAAGTACCATAGATAAATTGGTGACCACAATTTGCCTATTAATATTTTTAATCCTTTTTATTTTTTGGATATACTTTTAGTGATATGTAAAACCATTCGGTACAACCAGGTCATTTACACTCATCATATCTTAACCCATTTAAGGCCAAGCAAAGCAGACGATATCTAAAAAACGCAGACGATTTATATTCAAAGTTATTGAAAAAAGCAGACGAAGATGAAATTACTTTCCAAAATAGGAACATTGGCCGTAAATGGGTTAATTTAAATATAAATTTGGGACTGAAGTTAACTGATCGAGGTTTAATTGAACTAACTATAAGTGGCGAAAGTAAATAATATTTAATAGAAGTCCTTATATTCGGATGGAAAATTCAATTTTCCCTAATTTATCATACTCAATATCTTGTGTTGGATATTTGATAGACAACACTTTTTATGCACACACTACATCCTTGCCTCTATAACAAAAGACTTGCACACACTTTTGCAAATACAAAAAGGTTGTATGATTTGAATATTCATTCAGCTAATTAAAATTTCGACGCTTAAATTTGATTTTTTTTAATTTCGTTTCTTCTCATATGTGTCTGGTAAACAACAATCAATTGATTCTATTCTAATATATTTGGAGCAGGACATGCACAACCAGTTACATCATTCCAATCCACTTAATCGTAACTTCCTTTCAAAAGAACTCGCATATAGCTTGTCTTTGCTCAAATGATGGTCTTTTGAGCAATATCGTGATACTAAAAAACTTTGATTGCAAATTCCTTCTTCTCAAACTGATGAAAGCTGGAAAGTTATTGAAAATAAAAGGTTAGGAGTTTGTTTAAATTTTAACACCAAATACTCTATATATCATTTAAATTCAGGAGGTTGTTATCATCTGCGTATAAAGCACAATAGTAAATAAAGTGAACTTTCCTTTTTAACCCAATAAGTACCATAGAAATCAGACGATATTTAAAAAACTCAGACTATTTATATTCAAAGTCATTGAAAAAAGCAGACAAAGATGAAATTACTTATGTTCACTAATGGGAACATTGGGACTTAATGGGTTAATAGCGCTTTTTATAAAATAATTTAAAAGTCGTATTTTATAAAGTTGCGTAAAGGAAGTTTAAGTTATTGTATCAACTTTTTTATATTCCATTTTTTATAAATAATCTTTATTTTGTAAAAATTTCAGAAGTTAACAAACGAATAGTAAGTTTTTAACACTTCTTACACTCTACCACTGATTTAACTCTTCAAATTTTTTCCTTTATTTGGCTAATATTTTGGCAAGTGTTCAATCTATTCCTAAATGGACCTAGTGTAAAATTTTGGAAACCTATTTTGTCTAGTGTTGGCGCATCCGTACATAAATACATTTACATATACATTTTTTTACATTTTGACAGAAACTAGTTGAGTTAAGTTAAGTTGTTTGTGACGTTCGCACCCATCCTTTTGGATATCGTGGCCCACACGGAATGCTGAGTCCAGGTCTACCTGGGCATTCCATCCATTCATCATTACGTTAAGACTAAGAACATGCCATATTCACTTCAAGAAGTCAGAGAAATTAATAACTTGTGTTCCATTTGTTCAGAAGTAAAGCCTCGTTTTTATAAACCTCCTGACTCTCATTTTATCAGAGCAACTGAGCCATTTCAACTTGATGAAGGTATTAATTAATGTGCAATTTGTCAATGGTGATTTATTAATGCATCGGAAAAAGTAGTTCACTTTTAGCTATTGTCTCATACTAACTTTAGTAAATTTAAGGTATTTCCGTTTACAACGTATAAAGGATGCTATTTTCATTTCACCCAAACATTGTACAAAAATATTGTCAACTTGGGATACAAATCTTGGATCAAAAAAACCATAGCTTCAGATTTACGATAAAACTGCTGATGGGAATTTCCTTACTTCCTGTTGATAAGGTTTTTTTTATAAATAATTTCAAATAAAAGTCATTTAATTATAATTTTACCTAGGTTACAACTGTTTATAAAAGACTGAAAAATCTAACGAATGAAATTTTTTCTTTACAAAAGTTTTTTTTTAACTATTTCGAAAAAACCTGGTTCGAAATATATAAACCATGTTTTTGGAATATATATAAACGAGAAATCAGAACAAACAATCACTGTAACGGCTGGCATAATGGGTAATACTATTTTTGATTTATTCATTTCCATAAATTTTACAGTAAATTTCTAGGTTAGGAGTTCTTTACCATTTGAACAACTTTCAGTTTGGGAAGTTCTTGATTTTTTTTAAAAAGAAGAACGGAAATTCAACACTGATATAGTGATGATAGAAAGAAATCTTTTCAAAAAATATTCAGATATACACATCATGAAAAAAGGAAATGCTGGAACAGGTGTACGACAATTTTTACCCAGACTCAAACATCCTGATCTTTTGCAAAAAAATCGAATCCTATATTTCCAATTCAAAAGAATCACTAGAGAACGAAACTGAAAATATAGACTTTCAAAAGTTAAATATCATTTCTCAATTGAATTTCTTATGAAAAAATAAACTTTTTTTATATTCTTATTATCAATTCACAATTGAATTTATATGAATAAACTTTTTTCTTAAAATATATATATATTGTTTGTTTTCCTTTTTTCATTTTCTGTTTCAAGAGTGTGCAATGTAAATGTGTGTGTCCTGTGTGTGTGGGATAGAGAGAGCTGAGGATTGTGTTTGTATGTGTGTATTTGTTTGTTTAAAATGAGCATGTCTAACATTGAATGCTTTTGTTCAAAGGCATGTGTGTCATATGTTTTCGGTATTTTTCTGCTGTAAGAGTGTATGATGAAGTTAATCCTCTTACATTTTCTCGCCCCTAACGTCCATAAACCTTTGCTATCATGAGCTACAAAATATAAGGCTTTTGTTTACGTTACCCTCGATGATTCGTCAGCATGCAGATATTGAAATCTTAACTGGCCAATAAAGTAGGCCAGTTTCGTGCTAAGGGCGACTTATAGCCCAAATATTAGCTCAACCTTAAATATTGACTTAGATTTTGGGGGGTCGACTCATCTGTACGTCGATCTATACACCAAAATATAGGATATATAAGAATGCAACTTCGAACATTATGCAAAATACCCTTCATAATGATTGTTGAATTGAATAAATCCTTACTTACAACGCATATATGATGATATATTTAAGTTCTATAAAGTTTAATGGCATCATAAAAATATTGTGGTCAATTAAAGGCAATTTCTTAAAAAAATTTTCCCCTCCATGTAAACTTGGTGCTAGCGATCGACCTTTTTCCACGATGCCATGAAGAGTGTGTAGTATACCTTGGGAAAATGTAATTTCTCGCTTTGAAAAAGCGTAGCAGCCAATTAAGGAGGAGCAATCATGATGCAATCGAAGTAGACGAATCATTATCATCATTATTATTATATTTCTAGAATAGATTAACGCAATTTGTTAAAGTGTAACTAAAGAACTCAATTGTACTCCACCCCTGCAATTTGTCTAGCATACACACGCACCTATATACTCGTGAGTATGTGAGAGGAGTACTGTTTAATGTGTATGCGCGCTTGTTTACCTGTTTGCATTAGGCAAAGCCACCCGCAGCTTCCCGACTTTCTCACATTCAACTTTGGGAAAGTGTGTTTATAAAGAGCGCGATTAAGGGAGGTGTGAAGCGTCATAGTTTTCAGTTGTGATCATTATTAAGAATTGTTTGCGTATCCTCCATGCTGTACAATGTACATACATACATCCTACCTCCCCCTCTCTTGCACGGCCCTAATCGAGTGTAATAAGAGTAAGTCATTTCTCACTTTTAATATACTCCATATTTGATTTTAGGGGTGAGCGAAGGTTTATCCCAAAAGAAGTTTGCGTCCCCTACAACACTCTTTTTATCACTCCGAGTACTTATTGCTTATATTATATTGATTGTAGGTAGGTAGAATACTTTAAAATATTGTGGTCAATAAAACCTTCTCATTAAAATTTGTAAGATGAGAATGCTCAATTAATTATTACCCGATAATTATTTAGTGAAATAATCAAGTTGGCGATTAAAGATTATAAAAAACGGTAACTAACAACGATTAAAATAACTAACATTAAAATAAATCACAAAAAAAGTAATAAAAACCGTAAAAATAACCTTACGATATCTGGATATATTTGAGCTAAAAATTGGAAAATGTGTATGTGTGTGTGTTTGAGGGGGATGAGATGTCCTATTATATCAAATTCGATCAATGAGTAGTTTTAAGGTTCTATTTTCAATTAAATGTTGGGAAAATGTCATATATTAATTTAATTATGATCTACAAACTCTTTATAGAGCAAAAAATTATCCTGGTCTGGGTCAACTATCTCTTCAGGATTTCGGATGAAGCTTTAGAAAATGTTTGCAATGGTTTCAGCTCGAGGTCCTTTTGATTCGAGATGAGATGATGGTTCGCCGAGTGTCGGTAGAATATCATTTCTAAATATGAAGTAAACGTTCTTAATAAATTTTAGTGCAGAAACAAAGTAAATTAAAATGAATTGTAGTATGATTAATAGTGATTTCGACCTAAAACTAAATAAAATTTTGGGAAGAATAAATAATTAAGTAAAAAATTAATTAAGTAAACAAATTAAAATAATGAGATTAAATTTTAATTAAGAAAAGCGAAGGTTAAGCGCCTTTAATATTGCAATTAGTATTTAACTAAATCTATTTAAAAAGTTATGCAATACATGCATGACGACTCTCCCGATTTTGGCGGAATTATACCGCTTTAGATGCTTCAACCCATTCCGCAGTTTCAGGATAAAAATTTAAGTCAAAATCTCAATTTAAACTATTTTTCTATTTGTTTGAACAATAAGTTTATCATTTTATGACAATTTCATATTAAGATGACAACAGTGATTTACCAAAATTTTTTTCAATTTGAACCAAGAGAACGCATCTCGAAGTTTGTTAAATACAGCAAGAAAAGGAGTACTTGAATTGCAGAAACATGTATAACGGAATTTCAGGAGAGTATGCTTGAATTGCAAAAAGGTGTGACGGAACTGAAAACGTGGATATTTTTATGATGTTGAGAACGTATGTCACTTTTTCATTTTTAAAATTTTTAAATAACATAACATTCTGCGAAAAAAATAGTAATAATATTGTAAAAAATAAGATGTGTAAGTTATAATCCCGATTTTGGATTTAAAAAAACACGAAAATTCCCTATTAGAGAGAGAGAGAGAAAGTTTATTTCAAAATAATATTGAGTAAAAGAAATTAAACATAATGATGAGAAGAAGCCGTAGTTTACAAAATCTATAAATTACATGGAATGAACAAAGGTTCTAAAAAAATCAAGATCAAATATTAGTTTGATGGATTATTAAAGGCCAGATGACCGCTTAGAAATAACCCAGAAAACAATAAAAGAACTAATATTATATTAAGATTCTAGAATGTTAGCAAGTTCCAATAGTATACTTATAAAGAGCATTTCAAGACGAATAAAACTAAAAAGCGAGAAACACTTGTCTCAAAACAAAAATCAATAAAAGATAAGTTGAAAGAATCAATATTTTTAATCATCAATTTTTGTATTAATTAAATCTTTTGGAAAGCATATGAATAATGTTTTATTTCTTTCCCGTATTTTTAAGAAAACTTTTAAAGCGTTAAAATCAATTTTTTTCTTTTATAAAATAAATTCTTTGTCTTTGCATCCAAGGGATCATTAGTAAAACATTTGAATATGAATCTTATATGCTGAATTGTTGAAAAAAGGGGACATTGAAAGAAATGCATGCAAAAAGAAGACAATTTTGAGTTGTAGGTAAATTCAAAACAAACGTATATATCGTATATCAATAATATTAAGAAAAAATTTTACTTACAAGAAAAGTTATTATTGATTTTTTTTAAATATCCTAGTAAACGTGTAGCAGTAAATTTGAATATTTCTAAGTTTTTGCATAATACTTTCAAAAGTCCTAATTAATATTTTAAATACCGATTTTGATATTTTGTTATAATATCTCTAATTTAAGGTAAAGGGTTAGGGACAAGACGGAAAAGGATAAAAAAAAAGATGGATATAACGATGCTATACTCACTCGCTCTGCTTTTCTGTTAACATGACAAATAAAAAATGGCGCTTTTAATTTAAACACTATGTAAAGGCGTTCATCGCTAACTAAAATAGGGCTAATTGATCTTATCAATTATTATTTTTATTATTATTATTATTATCCTTATCATTCCTTACTTCTTCCTCAAATTGAACATAATTCTCTCAAAACAAACTAAAAATTATTTACTTTGTTAACCCATTTACGTCCAATGCTCCCATTTGGTAACATAAGTAATTTCATCTTCATCTGCTTTTTTCAACGACTTTGAATATAAATCGTCTGCGTTTTTTTTAAATATCATCTGCTTTGCTTGGCCTTAAATGGGTTAACATCAAATTGTTCAGTTTGTTAGTTTAGGTAGTTTTGGATAGTTTGTAAAACTAGATGAATTCTGTGCTTTTTCAGTAGATAGCTTATTCCGCAGGTCAATATATTAACCATTTGTGTTTAATTAGATTCAACATTTTAATGTGTTAAATTATTTTTATATGCTGAAAAAAATTGTTGAATTAAGACTAAATAATGTATATATACAATTAGTTTATATATCGTTATAAATCTTTCGGTTTTGTGATGTAATTTTAAATTAAACATTGACACCATAATTTTTGATTTGTTTTATAAGAATAATCTTTAGTGATACAAGCTGCCTTCTCCCGTACCCCCCACTCATCAACTTTATTCTCATCAAAAGAAAGACTTGTGTAGTATATATAACAGGCTAAGAAATATGATACTCCTATAAAAAGCTATGTATTTTTCTCGATGGAAAACACGTATTTATTTACACTGGTTGTGTTTTAAAGTTTATATACTTCTAATTGCGTCGTTCATCATATGGAAAGAAAACTTAAAACGTGATATCTTTGTTGATAAATACACATTGAAACATGATATTGGTGGGTGATGATGAAGAAAAAATGGGATGATTATATCGCGGTAAGAAGCGTTATAATATCACAGTCAGTGCATTGCTTCATAACATTTCAAACCCAATAGTCAACCTTAGTTAAACCGAATCCTTCATAAGAAGAAGAAGAATTGATTGATTGAAAAAACGCACAAAGTAATAAAATTCTTTTAAGAATCAGAAAAATTTTTATTATGATATTAACAATTGTAAATAATAGAAAGGAAAATACTGCAAAACTTCAAAAGGTCATGTAGTCGCCTGTATGAAATCTCGCAAAATATGATAAATAAAAAATCTAATTAGTGGATTTAATATACATATAGTTTGTGATATGTAAAAAATAGAAATAGTACTAGGTTTTAATATATAATAGATAAATCCTTTACTATAGTTATATACAGTACATACTTTTTATGTCTGTTCGCACGAATAACAATGATTTATACAACATTCTAATAAATAATTATCCAAATACAAATATACTTAATTACTTTTTTAAATTTACTAATATTCACATGTACATAGTTAAGTAAATATTGATTTTTGTTCCATAAAGCGGAAACGATAAACATTTTTTAATGAAAATAATATTGCATTTAACGATTTTGGTAAAATTATTGAGTTATGTTGCTTATATTTCAATAATATTATCGTATTATATGAACTCCCTAAAATTCGAGATTATACGATTAAATAGCTAGTCCCAAAATAGTCAGTATACCATTCCAAAATAGCTAGTTTACCAAAAGAGTTCATTTGGGACTAGCTGTTTAGTCATATAATCGTCTGTTTTGACTAGGAAAAATTAGAGTTGGAAGAGCACGATCATAATTTGTTTTTTTACATTTTATTTTTATTATTTTGCTTTTTACAACAAAAATATTCCTATTCACTATAAACATAATGGGAAACTGTTTTCTTGAGAAGATTTCTATTTCTAGGTTTAAAAAAGTGGCAGAGCTGCTATACTTTATTTAAAATTTATATAGCATTACAAAGGAGGGCGTATGTGCCAACATCAACGCCAAAACTTTTATAGAGAAAGTTAAAAAATTAATGCAAACTATTTAAAATTCATAAAGCGCAAGGTTTGGTTATTTGAATATTACAAGAATAATGGGAAATTGGTGTTTTGCTAGAACCAGGTATTTTGTAACTAGCTATTTTTGTATACTAGCTATTATGGAACTAGCTATTTCGGTCTACTAGCTGTTTTGGACTAGCTATTTTGCGACTGGCTGTTTTGGGTTTTACCCAAATTTTCGACAGAAAAATCTGTTCGGATTAATGAGGTTTGACTGTACTCACTTTGAAAAAAATAAACATCACCGCCTGCTTATTCCTTTCTTATCCAACAAATTAACTCTTTTGGGTCGGCAGATGGTCTTCTGGTGGGAGACTAGGGTCTCAATCCATGTTATTTATCCTTACCTTCAGTTCACTCCATGGAAGATCATTCTTTCTCTTGGATGGGATACCGACAAATAAAAAATTTTTTACTTGAAAATAAGCTTTTGAGAGACAGTTTTTTCCTAATTAACAAAAATGGTCTTCTTTAAATTTATAAAAAAGAAAGTAAATGATTTGTTCAAAAAATTCTGCTACTCAAAGTTTAATGAATTTTGGCGCCACGCGCCTTAAATAGATCTTACTAAGTGACTGAGATTAGAATCGATATCACGTCTTAGTTTTAGAAGGGAGGTGGGTTGGGTCGCGAGGGTGTTCTGAGATCAAGTTTTAAAAAACTTCTAAAATAAATATATATTTGGTTTGTGAAAACAAATGACGTATTTATTTTTATTTTGCTCTTTATCACTTACACCTTTTAAGCCCAGATGCGAGAGCTTTTAAGCCCAGATAGAGAAGGTTTTCAAAAAAATCCGCACTATAAAAGCGAGAGGGTCGACTTCTTTCAGTCTTTAAATCTCCATCTCAAACAACCACCAAGTTCTCTGAAACATTCATTCTCAACTGGTGGTCGATGATGGTGTATAAGAAATGGTGAAAGGAAATAAGGGACTATTTAAATTACATTTCCAAATTAGATACGATTTTTCTTCAAATAAAATTTTGGCATGTAAAATTTTTTATAGAAGATAGAGCTTAGGGTATAAAAGATAAAAACATATAGCAATTTGCCTTGGAGTCGGATATCTTTTCCCCTTCACATAACTTACATGTGTGAAAAGCGCATTTCTATGCTAACATCAAATGTAAACATAAGAATCCGCTTACAGTATAAATTCATTCAAATGAAATATGTTTCAAAAACAGATTAGATGAAAATTGGAGCCATCTCAAATTTGTAGTATATTAATTCAAAGTCTATGTATATTAAAACTATTTATAACTATAGAAGCAAATTTGATAGGTAAAAATTTCCTCATTTTTGGTTAATTACAATGAAGAAAAGATGGAATTCATTTAAAAATGAAAATAGCGTATATACCATTTTTACTTTAAGTTCGTCCTTTTTCAATTTAAGTTCGCCCTTTTCCATTTTAAGTTCGTCCTTTTTCATTTTAAGTTCGTCCTTTTTAAATTTGTATTTAAACTCAAAAGTCTGTTTTTAAAACAGATTGACCTTGCTAGCTATATTTTGTAATGAAAAATGGGATTCGAACTTAAATTCTCCGGACGACATTTTTTGTTCTACTGTTTAACGAAGAATAAAACACTAACATAGGTGTGCTTGAGTTACAATATTGATATTGAAAAATGAAAATGTACATAAATTTTCGACACAAACTAGAATTGCATTCGAATTATGCTTTTTTTGTGAAAACTTTACCATTTTTACAAAAATATGTTTGTAACGTCTGATAATGAAAAACATTTTCTTTTAAAGGAATATAAGGAAACATTACTTAATTCAATAATAAGTGAAATGAAAAAAATTTATTGAAATAAAAATTATAAACTGTACCACATATGATGGATGTATTTTTGGCCCAAAGCAGCATTATTGATGTTATTCAACATAAACCGATAGAAACTACTGCATTCCAAAGGAGAAACTGTTTGAAGACTTTGACAAATCAATTCAGATAAAGAACTGCTTTCATTTATAAGTAAATCTTTTATTTTTGCTTTGATTTTTGAAAAAGCATTTTCACAAAGATTGAGCATGAATGAATAAGGTGAAAGATATTTTAGAACCTAATTACTTTGGGAATCGAAAAGATTTTGCACATCTCGACATTTATGAATTTGGGCATTGTCTAAAACAATCCAAGCACCTTCATTTATTGTTTCATCCAACTCCATTTTGTTCAAAAGTGTTTGCATGAACTTCTTTGTTAAGATTGTAGGAGAAAAGCACTATTACAAGAAATCATCGGTTATTTGACAGCTTATTTAAAATTAAAATTGATTTATCATTTTTGTGGTTTTATCTTCTTTGTACTTTTCTTCATTTATCTTTGTTAAAAATAGATAACAAATTATCCACGATCCCTCAACATCCTTAAAAAACTCTTAGAATTAAGAGTGGACAATGTTTTAATTTTTAGGTCTTGGCGACTCCAAGTGTGGTCTAGAGGTCAGGGTTGGGAACCACTGGTCTACACTAAGCAGCATGTTTCATTCAACATCTGTAAAACATAGGTGCAAAGCATCAAGCTACAACCCTTTTAAGTATATAACTTTCATGCTATGAACACATAAAATGAGGCTTATCTCTAGTTGAACTTCCAAGTTCTTCAAAAAAATCTGTTCTGAAAAATTTGTATAATATACGATAAATTCATCAATTTTTTTAAAAGCCAATTGTGACTAAAAATATTGAGTTTATTCCTTTTTGGATTTTTTTTCAATTTTATACGGTTTAACAATTTTCTAAAGTTTTAGAGTATAAGTATTTGTATTTTGCTATAAACTAGTAACAAAATAATATTCTGTAATTAACTAATATGTTGGAGTTAAAGCATTCACTCCGCAAAAAACCGTCTTATTCCAGAACGCGTAGAAAAACAGATTTTTGTGAATTTCAACATGAAAATGATAATTTTATATATTAGACAACTTTTTTGAATAAACTACTCTACTTTTTTCAATTTATACACTGTTTATGATTTTTAAAATGTTATTTAAAGTTAGCTATATGTAAGCATTTTCAAAACTACAATTTCAATATGTATCGGTATCGGAAGCACCGTGTCGGAATCAGCATAAATTTTTGAATCGGTTCATCTCTATTTATTATACAAACACATATACACGCGGTATAAAGTTATTTTACTTTGATAAATAAGCCTTGCATGCATTGCATATATCTGTAAAGTGTATCAGTTCCAAATTTTTTTCAGATTTATTTATCAGTGTCCAAGCATACATGTTGTGGTGAATTTTATTTGTAACGATCCCCATCCTATTCTTCAACACACATTTCAGAAAGTGATTCCAAAGTAAAATTAAGAGCCAAATGAGTTTACTCCCTCACCCCACCTTTAAAAGTAGTTAGTCGGTTAGTCAATTAGTTTTAAGAGAGTTTTTTTTTGAATATTTAAAAAAGTTGTTTTTTCCGTAAAAAAGGAGAAAACTAAATTTTAAATAAAACCTTGTTTCTACTATACCTTTGAGGTATATTTTGATGTATACCGTATTTCATCGTCTATAAGCCACACTTTTTTTACTTGGAATTTTCCATCAATTTACGGGTGCGGCCTATAGACAAATATAAGAAATAAAGTTTTTTTTACCGCATTGTCAATATTCAATATATTCAATCCACAATCATACATAAATAAATATACAATAAATAATAAAAATATATACAAAGAAGTGTCAATACAGTTTATTAAATTTAAAATTGATCAGTCTTCTTCATCTGAACTAGAACCAAACATGTTGTCATACTCCTTCTGGGATAGGGTAACTGCATCAGTAGAGTCATAATAAAGTTCAACTTCCTCATCTTCCTCTTCAACACTCACATCATCCCTGTTCTCCCACAAAAACTCATCCTGTGTCCCATCAAGTTTGTTTAAAATCCTACACTTCAAAACCCATTTGTGATAAAAGAAGTAGGGATGTCCTTCCAGGACTCTACAATCCAAGTACAAATGGTTGGTAGATCAACCCTTTTGAGTCGTCCAGTGGGGGTCCTTGCTTGGTTTTCGGTAGCCATCCACTCAGTTCATTTCTTCCTCATCCTCTCCTTAAAAGGATGGTTAACCGAGACATCCAGTGGCTGCAGGACAGAGCTAAGACCTCCTGGGATAATAGCTGGTGTGGTCTTGAGGTTTTTCAGCTGTTGCACAACTTCTGCTGTCTTGTGGCATCTGAAACTGTCCAGGACTAAAATGGAAGGTTTCTTCAGTAAGCTGCCAGGTCTGGAATCCCATACTTGATTGACCCAGTCTTTTAAAAGGTTCTGGTCCATCCAACCTTTTGGATGGACTCTGACATGGAGACCAGAGGGGAACTTTTCCTTCGGCAATTTCTTTCGTTAGAAGACTACAAAGAGGGGTAGCTTGCCACCATCAGCAGTGCAGGCCAGCATCAGGGTGAAGTGGCTCTTCTCATGGCTGGTGGCGCGTATGGACACAGTATTGCTCCCCTTAGAGGCGATGGTGGTGTTGGATGGCATATCGAAGGTGAGGGGAGTCTGGTCTGCGTTGCCGATCTGGCTGAGGGAATACTCTTGTTTCTTGCGTTGATCAATGATAAACTTCTGGAAGCTTATTATCTTGTCCTCATACTGGTCTGGAAATCGTTGGGCGATGGTTGTCCTCCTTCGAACCGATAGGTTGTGCCTTTCTAGGAACCTGGCAACCCAACCATAACTTGATTTGAATTCTGTTGCACCAAACTGAGGAGCGACTTGGAGGCCACGGACTCGCAGTTCTGTGGTGGATACTGGGATGCCTGCTTGTCGACGCCCTAGAATCTCTTCTAAAAGCTTTGATTCCAAATCGGAGTATTTGGCTGAGTTACCACGGTTGCTCATCTTGTACTTTGGCATCTCTTCAAGGGTCGGTCTGTTTCTTTTCCATCTTCGGATGTTGGATTCATCGATACCAAAATGTCTGGCTGCAGCCCTGTTACCATGAAGGTCAGCATACTCAGCCATGGCAATCTTCTCCTTGACAGTGTACTGGATTCTTCTTGTAGGAGGCATGTTGTTGGTAGAGCAATAGATACGTATAAATTATGATATTGGTTAAATTGTGGAGGCTTAATATAGCATAATTAACAGGATGTCCCTTGATTACTTTACACCAAATCGATACCACTTTATTACTTCACACCAGATGCCACTTTAATTACTTCACACCAAATTGACACCACTTGATTACTTCACACCAAATGGCACTCATATTGAGTATTTTATATTGTATTCCTAATGTAATCGACTTGAGCTGCTGTATGTTTTGATGTGCGGCTTATAGACATAGGTAAGGTTTTTTACCTTGTATTTCGTTCAAAAGTCCGGGTGCGTCTTATAGACGTGTGCGGCTTATAGACGATGAAATACGGTACATAAATTTTTTCATAAGCCATCACAAAAGATTAGTGATGTTAAAGCTTAGTTTCATAAAAAGCTTTTTTTTGTGTATCAAAATTGAAAATGATATTCCAAAATTGTTATTATTTAAATACTTTTGTATGGAAATGTTCATTTCAAATGTGATTTAGTGTTTTATGTGCTGCTGTATGTCAAATCTAAACGCAAAAATAGCTTCAATCCATAAAACAACGTGAGAGTTTCAACTCTCTGTATGGAAACATTGTCAAAGTTTTTCCAGGATCAAGGATCTCAGAGAAATATTCTCTTGCTTTTGCTTCCACAATTATTACCATTTTATATCTTCAATTTATTATTGATAAAGTTTTGTTATGTTTTACAAATAGTTGTATTGCATTTTGGTGCGTAAAATTTGGAGTGAACGAGAGAAAAAGGGTGATAATAAGTTTGATGATAAAAGTTCTGTTTCTATTCATTTTGCCCAAAATCATAATTGGGGCAAAATGTGCAAAAATAAAAGTTTTAGGGTTGCGTTCATTGCAGTTCGTTACTTAGTTAGTTATTTTATAGTTGTTTATTCTCTTACTGATTTGCTTTGTTAGATTTAAGACATTTGCTTGGATAGATAGATATTGGATAGGTACTTTTTTTTTGCGAACTAGCTAGCTTCCACTGATGTATGACGGGCGGATGATACAAAAATAAATAGCGAATGAAACACAATGCTTGACATTATGTTAATTTGACTTTCTTTGGAGTAGATATTTTTACTTAATATTTTGCTTTTCAGCGATTTTAGAAGCTAAGATTGAAATATTCATCTATAGGGTTTTGAAAAAGGCTGACTAGATAGTTGACTTCTATACGACAGGATCTCTGTTTCGATACAGCGTCATCCTTCTTATCTCATAGTTCAACTCAAGGGGTGGAATTGCGCTTGTAGATGAATACACTCCAAAGTACCTTTCTTATCAGCAATATTTATAATATAAAAGAAAAATAATAAATAATCTTAGTATCTTTAAAACATGGTTTCCTTGAGGATTGAAGTGAAAAGAATTCGTGTTTTTTGACACTTGTAAAATGAGTTCAAAGTGTTCGTCAAATTTCAAATGTTGAGGCAGTCAGATGAAATGAATCGTTCAAATGTAGGAGTTTGCTAATTCGACGCACCAAAATCATTAATTTTAAATAAGGATAGACAGACATGCATTGAAAAATATTTTGGAAGAAAAATTTATCCCTTCGAGCGGGGTATGTTATTGAATAATGATTATTTTTCTTCGATACCTGCTTTTATCCTTAAATATATATATACATAACATGGATATTGTTTTTCTTTTATGTTAGGAGCAAAATATAGGAGACTTAACTTATCGCAAAAAGACAAATGTATATAATGAATAAACTTATGATTACACCACAAAATCAGTTATTAGACGAATACATAATGTTTTCGATGCGAATTTTTGTAAAAATAAAACATTGGCTTGTTGCGTTTCACCAAATAAATAAATGATAGCATCATCAATTAATTCTTCTTGATATGATTTATTTATACAATCAATGAACTATTATTAACTTTTAATGATTTATATGTACTAAAGAATTTAATAATATACACGTTAAATTAGTTTTAAATGATTGAAAAATGTACTTATAAATATTGATGTGGAAATTTTGTTTTCCATGTTATTCTTTTTACAAATGTGACCATTCCTTCGGTTATATGAGAATGTAAATGTAAAAATATACACTACATCTTTATTTTGGAAAGCGAACATTAGGGGCAAACGAACACATGACGGCTTAGAGATTGAGTGTAAAGTAAAGAATGTTAACAGGAACTTATAAATAGAAATATATACATTATACACGCTGTATACACACATATATAGCATTTTCACTTTAAGTTCGTCCTTCTTCACTTTAAGTTCGTCTTTTTTCATTTTTAGTTCGTCGTTTTTCACTTTAAGTACGTCCTTTTTCATTTTAAGTTCGTGTTTATCATTTATGTTCATCTTTTTTTCATCTTAAGTTCGTCCTATTTCATTTTAAGTTGGTCTTTTTTTTTAATTTTTTCTATAAACTCAAAAATTTTGTCAGCAACAAGTTTTTATTTTCTAATTGCGAATCGAAAAAATGATCATAGTCAGTATTAAAAGTTTTCTACACAGTTTTCTTTTTCAAAATCTTTTAAATAAAAGTTGATAAAATCATACTCTAAATATTGAAAAGTTTATAAAAAAAATTGTTCAAGTTTTAAAATTAAAACTCAAATGAAAAAAAAATTGTGCGTCTTTTTTTTTTATTTTTTAAAAATATTAAATAAAATCAGTTTAACTTAAATTTAGTCATAATTTTTTTGCAATTTATCTTTCAGATTTAACTTATTTGTTATTATTTTATTAATAAAACAGTGAAATTTACAGTTAATCCTTGATATTTTGGAACTTTTTTTTTAAAAAATTAAGAAAAAATATTCGAAATAAGCCCATTCAAAGAACAAATTACAAACTTTGGAAAGAATACAAAATTCAGTAGAAAAAATTAATTTAACAATTAAAAAAAAAAAAATAAGACCAATTTAAAATGAGATAGGCCGAACTTATAATGAAAAAAGACGAATTTAAAATAACTTAAAGTGAAAAAAGACGTGTTAGATTTTGTTTATTTACTGCAATCAATTTGTAAAAAAATTAAATGAAAATTCTCTTGAATTAGATCAAAAAATATCTTCAAAATATAGCTAATCAAAAAAATTGAATATGATATTTGAGTTCAACTTTTAATTTTACATAAGAAAAAATATTAATTTTAGAAGGGCTATAATTAAAAAAAAATTATAAAGTTAAACAAAAAAAAAATTGAAAAAAAAATCGGGAAAATTTTTTCGACGCTTCTTTTTTAATTTTACTTTTAGCCATCTTTTTAATTGAAGATGAAAAAGCATAATTAAGAGGCTTTTTAATTTTTACTTCATCCAAATTACGGTTTTTTACTTCTTCTATAAACTAACTTTCCTAAAAAACTAAGTTAAATGATGTTGATTAAGCAAGAAAGTTTTTATAAAGTTATAAAAAACTTAAAAAATTGAAAAAATATCTACAACCTTCTTTTTTATAATAATAATAATATTATAAGCATCAAAGAATAAATTGATGCAAAACGGGTATGATGAGTAAATGCTTCTTTTTATTGTGAATGCCCGCCCCTAATGTCCTCCGAGAAGTCTTTATTTTATCATAGTTCACATTACAGCGCATATATTTTATTTTATACATTGCTCGTGCAGAGAAAAATAAGTATAACATATTAAGATAATTTTGAAAGTATATGATTGCTCTATAAAATAACACTACAAGAAAATTTTTAATTCTCAAACAGCGAAAATTTAACTTCCGCAAAAATTTCTTGATATACAGCATTTGTCCTGGCTTCTTATTCTTGCCTCTATTATATTTTAACTTTATATAGCGAAAAGTTCGCAGTGAAGATTATTCCTTGGAACTAGAGCCTTTTCAAAATTGTGCTTCACTTCAACAAACAATTGAAATTGAATGAATTTTTTCAATCTTATTTACATATTGTTCTACTTTTTGTATAAAAATTGAACAATACTTAATTTGGAAATAAACTTTCAAATAAAAACAAACTTTTTTTACTTTTTTTCATTTTTTATGGGAAAAGGGAGACAATTTGTATGCTTTCGCTAAAAGGTGCAATGAATAAGAAAAAAGAGAGGAAACTGTCACCTACCACTAACTTTGTATTGAAGAAATGTAATTCACTTGTGTATTTTGTGTCCCATTTCAGCGTAACGTCTTCAACTGACACTCGTGGTTTCTTTGTTGTAACTCTTTGATTGGGTTACTATCAAAAAAGTCACAAATCAAAAGAGTAGACTTTTTTGTCACTCATTTATCATGTCACTCTTTTGAATTTTGCCATTTTTTGTCACTTTTTTTAATTTGCCACTCTTTTGAATTTTAAAAATTTTTGTTGCTCTTTTGAGCGGCTCCACTTTGATGACAAAAATTATGAAGATCAATCGTTTGCCTTCTTTTTCAAAAGAAGGTTATAAATTTAAAGCAAATTTAATTTCTTCAGACATAGGCGTCATACAGGTCCTCAAAGACTTAAAGTACTTCTATATCAAAATCATGACCTCTTTATCGGATGAAATGGATTAACCAACTTCGTTATACCTCTTAACTGAATCACGGTTTACAGGCATCTTGCGCCAAAACTAACTCGTACCAACCATCTCGCCGCTTTGTAATACCAACGCTAGCCAACTATCAAACGAACTAATCAACTAAATAAACAATGAACTATTTGAGGCCAATTGTTTAAAGCGATTAAGTGGAAGTTGGTTTAGTGGGAGTTGACCAGATCCCCTGGATCACATGATATCCACACAAATTGTTCAAATGGGAAATACGCGTAGATTCGTCTTTAGCAGTGGTTTTCAACCGCGACGCTCAACCTCTATTGTTTTTGCGGCCCACATAGTAAAGTTGAAGGAAAAATAGTCTAACAATATCATATTAATTAATACGTTCAAAATGTGGCAAATTTATTGATTTATTATTTATGAATAATATGATTTACTAATTTTATGATATCGTATATGCCACAATTTGGATTCTGTTTAAGTAACTAGAATAATCATTCAGGGTTAAAAAAAACTCTTTTTATAAAAACTGATTTTTTGGTATTGATGCGGCCCTTGAGTGCAATGTTGGTTCTTAATTTAGCTCTTTGTTAAAAAAAAAAGGTTAAGAACGACTGGCATTTATTGTTCATATTCATTTTTGAATGTTGTACACTTTTGTAATAAAGGATTTTTTACACGCCTCCAAAAAGTATTATTACAACTTGTCTTTAGATGGTGATGGGTTCCATTTGTTGAAGCTTTGCATCCCAACATTTCGACACAGGAACAATTTGCTGCTTAAAAATAAACTTTCCTTGGTAACTAATGATCATTCTAAACTCATAAATTAGTAATTTTTAAAACTTAACAAAATAACAAGTAACAAACTTTTCATTGCTGATGTGCTTGAACACAACTGCAGACATGTAGTTAGTTAGCACAACAGGTTTATCAGGCTTGTGCTCTTCAATGGACTTCAGAAAGTTGGAAAAAGTATAATACCAATGCTTCCATTCTTCATGGCCACTGGTTTGAGAAACTTGTCCATTAGTAGCAGTCTTTTTTTTTAACTAAAGTAAAGCCTAGTTCCGACTAGTGGCGAACTTCGAATTTAATTCAATAAATACTTTTCACTACAATTTACTTGAGTTAAAATACAGCAAGTGAAAGTAGAAGTCAAACTATCGTTGTGAAAAAAACAGTTGTAAGAAACGGTGATGAAGTGTGTGCACTATGAGTCTTTAAGTTAAGGGAAATTAACGCAAGTAAGTTCATCTATCCTCGAAGACACTTTTACTTATAGAAGTATTTAAAATCAGTGCTTGGAGAAGCTTGAAAGTACACGACATTGATCAGTGCTTGGAGTACGCATTAGTTTGATAAAATACAGTTAAGACATTTGAGTTGATAAAATACAGTTCTATTAGGGTACACAAAAATTTTTTTAAAGCCAACTATGATGAAAAATATCGAGTTTGTTCGTTTTTGGATCTTATAATTTTCGTGTAAATACATGTATTTTGCTATTAAAAGCGATAACAAGATCTGTTATTAACTTATAAGTTGGACGTAACGCATTCACACTTCAAGGAATCCGTCTTACTTCCAAAGTCGGAGAAAAATAAATGTTTGTAAATTTCAATTTGAAAAATGTTAGCTTTAAGTATAATAAAATTAATAAATAAGTGTCTTAATGAAATTAATCATTTTTTTAGAATCGGTTTCGATAATTAAAAAAAAAATCGGTATCAGAATAAGCCAAAATTTTTGATCGATACATCCCTAATTCGTGTATATGGCAAATAATTGTGCATACCATCTTTTTGTTAATTTAAACCCGGAAAGTAAATTAACTTACATCAAATTTCTGTTAGTTTTTTTGGAGGTTGTTTGTTGTTAATGTATGAATTAAATCAGAAATTATTCCTTTAGTTTTTATGTTACAAATTATTATTAATAAATATGTTTTAACTTTACAAATATAATGTATTTATGTTTCACCTTCATAAGTTTTATATATATGGACAATTTTTTTTTGTATATTATATATCATTTTACTTTAATTTTTTATAATAAATTTATTTTAAAAACTTTTATAATTCGAAAAATTTATTATAAATGTGAAAATTTTTAAAAAAGTATTTGAAAAGTAAACACTCTTTATTCAAAATTGTTCTAAGAGATTAATTTTAGACCACTATAGTAATGAACGGATATTCAAACAGTTATCCTTACCGTTGATAAGATAATAATGAATCCAAAATCAATTTGTTAAAAATGAACAAAAAATTTTCAAACTGCAACATTCCAACTTAGGGAACGCACACTGGGACATTTGTCCAAAACCAAGACTCTACCGACTAAATTCGGATGTGTGTTGTTAAGCCTATAAATAACAGAAAATTAAAAGATAGGAGGCGAGCAGTCTGAGTACGAAAGAGTTCATGCCTCATGGTAGTGATGGATGAGGATTTTATTTTGGAAATAGCCTTTTGATCTTGATAATAACGACCATGGTCGAGTAAGTCTTTGACAATGATGCTGATTAATAGGCTGATGCTATATTTGATGAATGGGATGATGAGGTTGTGAGAAGACTGTCATTAGGGTTTTCACACTTTTCCTAGTCATCATCGTCATCCATGATACCTCCTGCCACTCCTTTGACACTTTCCCTACGACAGCATTTTGCCAGTTTATCACTTGTGGTTTTCATACGCACTGTAAACACGTGCTCTTTCCCATTCTCTTCATTCTTTTCTCATACATATGGTAAGGCTTTGCTACTTCTACTTCACACATAGAGAATAAAAATTGTAAGCAGTGGAACGAAGTGGGAACGAAAAACAACGTTGACTTCATTTATATAATAAAATTTCCTTTTTTAACCATGCCAGTGAGAAGGGCCCATCCCATTGGTGGTAATTATAAGAAATCGTCCTAGTTGCATTACCAAATCTCGCCATTTGCATATAGTTTTTGAAAATTTGTTAATGTTATACTTTTCTTTATAATCAAATCAAACTTGATGGGTAGTAAGCTAGTTGAACTACATGCGCGAGTTTTGTAGTCTAATTGAGGCTTACCTACTTACCTTGTTGTGTTGAAATACTTTATAACTATTATTATTATTAAAATCATGAGTGAAATTAGAAAATGTGGTTTTTGATTAACATAAATATATATCAATACTTTTATTGAACAGTGGTGAAGGGAATAGTAGTGTTTATATTTTGTTATTAAAATTGTCCACTTCGATTTCCAAGTTCTTATCAATGTATTACACAAAAATAGGTCACGTGAAGAAGAAGCATCCTAAACATTTCTTCATATGAACACTTGTAGGGTGGTTGTTCTTCATGTAAGCTCAAAATTTTCTTGATATTGTTTGATATCTATATTGATGACCATAATGCCCGAAATTTTTTTCTTACTTTTATTTACATGAATAACTTTACGGAGACATACCGAAATACGAAATATTTACAAACATAGCTTTTTGAATGAAAATAATTCATTTTTACTTTTTTCATTTATTATAAGTTCAAAATTTTTAAATACAGTGATGCATTTTAATGTTTTGAATTAATTTACAAACAATTTTTAAATGAATTTTATTATTTTTGATTTTAAAAAAAATAAAAATAAATATTTAATTATAATTAAATTTTTTAATGCTTATTCCTGATAAGAACGAAATGAGGCAAAGTGATTTCCTTCATAAGCCTACGTGTAAAATTTTGTATCTTGGAATTATTTAATAAATAATTTTGATACTTTGACATTTTAAAAGTAAAGGTTTTTCATCGAGAAGGCGCAATTGCGCCGCTTGTATCGAACTATGAGGAAAGAAGGCTTGATGCGGGATCGAACCCAAGACCTTGAGTTATCGAAACCCAGTATCTAACCAACATTACTCACGCCCCCTTAAACACCAAATATTTTTTTATTTGTCATTCTAAACAGTTTAAACGAGTGAAAAGCATCCATCGCATTGCGTTCAAGTTGTTTTAAAAAATGAAGATTTTTAACACATTTAGGTTTCGCTGTATTCTTAGCTACCAGGTAGAATATATCCCACTACATATTTTTATTTTATTTCGAAAAATTGTTTTCTTGAATTTATTTGCTTCCCACGACTGAAGAAAATTCATAATCAGTGCTAGACAAAAATAATCCATGATAATCCATCATTTTTCATGGGTTAAAAAGAATTATTATTGAAAATTTCCAAAAAAAATTAGTCTTCTGTTATTTTTTGGCGCTCAGCTTTCCAAAATTTTGCACAAAAATATACGTGCAGTGTTGGAATCCAAGTTATTTAGGAAGAGCTTTAAAAAAATTTTTATCCAAAAAATGAATTCATTTTTTCAAAATTTACTATACCAATCACTTTTCTTTATTCCTTTGTAGTTGACTCTTTTGCAATTTTTCACAAAAATATTGTATTATTTTTTGAATATGTATATTTAATTTAAGTAAAGAGAAAATCAACACTAAAAACAAGGCTGAATTGTCTCGACTTTCCATAAAGGAAAACTATTTATTGACGCTTTACATTATTATGCTTTACGGTCTATATCACGAAATATGATAGGAGAAAGTAGAAAAAAGAAGTGAGTGAAATGAGAATGGCAACTAGTCTCGTATCTCGAATATAATTTGTCCGCATTTGTAAACCGCAAAACTTATCAAACATATATAATTTTGCAATTAACATTAATTTTAATTTTTTTAATAATAATAATCAAATAACCCTGCGTTTTGTGGGTGATCTTTTTTTATATGATGGAATAAGAATTTCGTTTGTTTAAAAGAGATATCGCCGAAGAGGCACACGATGGACTTTCTGAGTAGTAAAAATGGTATGACTGATTTTGTTGTCTACGAAATCTCATTTTGGTCGGAGATTGTTCACACAGATGGGTTACACACCCATGTTACCAACTAATCTTTGTTATCTTGAAATATACTAATTTAAAAAAATGAAACCTGATAATACTTTTTAAAAGTCTGAACTTCAATATTTTTAGTTACCGTTATCGCATCCAAAAGAAAAATGTCCATGAATAAGTGTACAAATGATAGGAAAGTATATATCACTAATCAAACAAGGGAAGACTGGAACAAGACGGGCATCTCTCAAAACAATCAAGAAAATAAAATAAAAAAAATTGCTCAGGAAATTTTTTAAATTATCCCCACACAAGAAATTTTTTTAAGCAAACATATGAAACTTATATTAATTGTTAGGAAACCAATTATTGTGAAAATGGTCTCCTAGATGAGAATAGTTTTTGTTGAAACAGTTTTCATTAAAAACACGCAGTCGTTTTAGCAAAAAATTACCACACACTTACGTTCATCTGTAATAAGCAGAGTAAAAAAATTTTTAACATTTATTTTATAGTGAAATTTTTTTTGACTTTTTAGAGAAAAAATTGTCAATCTCACAATTTTAGCAAACAATAGGCTTTTTTTTGTCTTTAATTGAAAAAACTTACAGATTGAAATCTAAGAATTTTTTTTATTTCAAATGTTAAATTGATATAAATACGAGTATTTAAGGGGAGACAAGAAGGTATTTAATAAAAGTAAGAAGGTGAGATTTCATTTTTTTTCTAAATTTTTTAGTAAATCAGAGAGGGGTTTTTTAAAATTGATCATAATCATCAATACTTTAGTTTTGTTTCCAAAGATGAGACACGAAATAGGATGATAATTTCAAGTACAATGTTAGACTTAAAAAAAACAAAAAAATGGACTCAAGATATTTTGATTATGTAAGGCCGGATTCTGGATAATTATGTAATTTAACTACTGATGAATTTAATTCTTGGTAATTTATAATTGTGATCAGCGCATTCGCCAGACTCCATGTACAGAGGCGGCAAAATAAATCCGAGGGGTGGGGGCAAAGCATTTTTTAGCTTTTGAATATTGTAAGCGTAAATAGATGAAGTAATTTGTTTTGATGCCTTCCCTAACCTCAAGTTAAATGATAACTCACTGTGAATCTCCAACTTTCTTTTTCTTTGAAACATTTTTCCGTAAATCAGAACTCAACAAGGAAAGGAAATTTTTCAGAAAATATTATGAATTAATTTTGTGAAATGGTAGAATAATACTAAAAGAAATATAACGATTGAAAAACTTCTTGTACTCATAAAGTAGCCAACTAATTTACGTCTTTTTGCTATTTTTTAAAATTAACAAAAAGAGTGATATGCGTTAGAGATGTAAAATATTGTCAGTCATTATTTTTGTTTAACTAATAAATCCCCTGGTTCCAAAGGAAAAATCGCATAGTTATTGGTTTTCAACTTTTTACTTGCATGGACTCCTTTGATCATTTGTCAAAATTTAACCCCCCCCCCCTCTTAAATTATTCACCTCTAAATTTGCATTTGAAAAAATGTTATCAAAATTTTCAATCAAAATAACTCTAAAGTAATATCCAAAATCTTCAAATTTCTTCCCTATCAGCATTCTGTCAAGGACACTGGAGAAATGATTAATACTTACACCTTTACATAGTTTTTATAGTTGGTTAGATATTGGGTTCGATCTTTCATCAAGCCACCTTTACTCATAGTCTAATACAAGCAGCGCAAGTGTGCCTCTTCAATGAAAACACTGCACGGTATCTTTATAAAGGTGCCCTTACCCTACACGTTTCGTCATTTTGTTGAAACCTTTGATCATATAAAGAAAGCTCACCCCAAAATGTTCACATGAAGAAAAATCACTTACGGAATAGTTGTTTCATTTCTTACGATCTCTTCAGATGTAGTCTGTTTGTTTGTGCGTTCAAATGTTTCCTTTCCCACTAAGATCTGTTAAATTCGCACTGTTGTGATCAACTTTACTAAGAAGTAGTTTCTATGCTGACAATTTGATTGCTTTTCATTCAGTCTTCATCTGTCATAAATCTTTACAATAAAAGAAAATAAGGTGTGGATCAAGTTTAGAAAAACTTTGATTAAAAAGCAGAATGAAATACAGAAGAAAAAATGAACGCTTGCCAATCTTTGTATGCTTTCCAAATTATAAATAGAAATACAGTAGACGCTCGTTAACTCGGACCCTGATAACTCGGATATCGGATAAGTCGGACCGCGAGGGAGAATATAAATGTTTGCCCTCATAGGCTTACAAGGGGTCATTTTCACTGACTTTTTTAATTTCGATTTGGCTTACAAGCAGCCATTTTATTTTTTTACTCCATAGGTAGTTCGCGGTCATTCTAAATTTTGACGTTATTCCAAAGCTTATTGTGGCTATAAATTTGTCCAATTAGAAATATTTTTTTCTACCATATATATATATAGTAGACCCTCTGTTATGTCGGACAATCGGCATAGTCAGACACCCTTCTCCCCCATGTAGTTTGACTTAACGAGGGTCTATATTAAAAATTATAAATAGAAAATTTAATAAAACTGAGAGAGGTGAAATATGGTAGTAATTCAATTCTTAAAATCATTTTCATGAAGAAATTCGACAAAAATACGATAAATGCTGCAAATATCTTTGTAAGAATCATTCAATTACAAAAATTAAAATATTTTGTTTATCTCGTCAATTTTTTACTATATCTCTTTCCCTTTTTGAATAAAACTATTCACTCGTTTTGATGAAATCTCTATTTATTTTATATAAGATGCAATTAAACTCAATAAAAAATAAGATCCCGTTTTACAGAGACGCGTCAATAAGAGTCGGTATGAGACCTTTCCTTGGAAATCCATTGAAATATATTAATTTTACGCTTTCCATTAGACCAGCACCTTCGCCACTGAAATCAGCTTCCCTCACCCCTGGGACAAGAGTCTAGCAGTGGAGGCATTAGAGCGAATTGACTTTAGAATTAAATAAGCATCAGCATCTTTGAAATTTAAACCAAATCTTCAACAACCAAAGTCATGATAGCAATCAAAGTTCTTTTGAGAGTTATTTTATTTGATAAAAATGGAGTAAAAGACGAAAACAAAAACATGTACGTGTAATATTTAAAAATATCTTCAAATGTAATGGAGTGTCGTGTATTTGAAAAAAATTTAAAGCTCCGCCATCTTTTTCAAAGGATATTTTATCAATAAGTGAAACTTCTCTAAACCGGCCACTGATGGGACTAAGAAAAATGACCGGTTTGTAGAGGTGGCCGGTTTAATGAAAGTACTGTTGATAATAAGATCATCAAATCATATAATGTTATATTTATGTTTCTTCATAATTAATTACAACGTTAAAACAAATGAATTTTTTATTGAACAATAAAATGAAAAATCTAACGTTTTAAAGAAATTTCCATAGTTGTTTGTTTTTGTTTCACTCGTTTTTTAATTATTAGTTCTTCAATATCTGTAATAATAGACAAGGTTTCGGTAAAATGCACTTGATTGTAATTGTTTCATAAATTTTTTTAAATTCTTTGAGAGTTTCTTCGAGAGATAGAGAATCTTGATTTTTTTGTAATGTTGGTTGTCATTATCATAATCGTCATCATCATCATCATCATTACTTTCAAGATCTGCTTGCTCTGGTAAATAATTAACAGTGAGAGTTTTTTTCCATTCATTAGAGTCATCTTCAATTTTCAGGTCTTTATCAAAATTTGAATCAACATTTTCTTTTTCAAATTCTTTATCTAGTTGATAAACTTGATCATCATTGACATCATCATCATTAACATCTTTATTTGTATCAAGATCCAAATTTAAAAAAGAAAATCCCACTTAAGCAAAACAATTTTTAATGGTCATTTCATTTACATTGTTCCAAGAGAGAGAATTTTTTTTACAAAGTTCTGCTGTTGAACTTGAGTTGTCCAATTTAGTGAGAAGCGAGGTTATCATTAGTGTTCAATAAAGTACTTTAAACGATCTAATAACACCTTGATCGAGGGGTTGGAGTACAGAGGTAGTGTTCGGTGGTAGAAACTTGGGATAAATGTTGCTATTTTGTGTGTGAGATGTAGCATTATTCAAAAACATCAATATTTTTCGCCATTGAAGCTTCATTTTATTGTTCAGTGTGCGTATCCAGTCTACGAATATGCTTGACGTCGATTTTTTATTGGCGTAGTAGGTGACGGGTAAGTTAGTTTTGTCAATATTTTTAAAACAACGGGGGTTAGTTGCTTTACCTAAAAAAAGAAAATGAACCAAAGGATTCAAAATTAAATTGCATTCACCTAGGCTTAAGTTTTTCTCCAGTTGAGCTGTATGCCAACATGACAGTCAGTCTTTCTCTAGCTTTTTTCCACCTCTACAACACTGATTTTTAACGGCGAGAGTTTTGCCTGGTAACGCACGAACAAATAAAGCGGTTTCATCACAGTTGAAAATGTCAGCAGGTGAGTAGTCTTTAGAAGTTTCATGAAGTCGTTTACTACCGTATCTGTAATTTCAGTGCTAGTTTCTTGACATACTTTGTATGCATGTACAGAATAACGAAAACACCATCTCTCTAACCATCCATTTGAAGCTTTAAAATCATTAAGTTTCAATTGATTTGCAAAAAAGAGCGCCTTCTTTTGAATAATATAATCGGTCCAGAGATTGGTATATACTTTGTACGAGCAATGCCTAAACCACTTCCATACTATATCGTTTATGTCAAAATACTTACGCTTGGTATCAAATCTTTATTTTTTAAAATTTGCATTCATTTCATACTTCTCTAGGTAAGTGGAAGTATGTCTCCTACAGTTGATTTACAAATTTTCTACTTCTCCGCAAGCTCTCTTTTTAGACAGTCTAAAAGTTGTTTTAGTTTTAAGATAAAATACGTACCAGTTGTAGTGTGATGTAATCAACAATGTGTAAGTAGTGTTATTAGATATGAAAAAACAGTGTTTGCAATTACTGTTGAATTGCTATATATTACTGTCGCGCGCCTGTGTGTATTGCCTGTGTATGATGGAGTGTGACTGTCGTAGCCAAATCGATCTAGACACAAAAGATAGTCAAGCAATTTTGACAGATTTCTTCGTGTTTTGATAAGATAATGTGAGGTAATCTCTTCATCTTTAAAGTTTTTATATCTGTTAGTCAGAAATGCAATCATAAGAAATAAAAGATAGATGATTATAAGAACTTTTGACAGAATTCGTCATCTCTCTCTCTTCCTAGCCTATATGAGAGTTGATATCAACTGTTTTTAGATATCATTTGTCGAAAGTGTTTGATATATCTCTTTCATTTGTGCCTTCCGATAAAACATCCTAGAATAGATTGTGACAAAATTATAGCTCTTGAGACATTCTCTATGATCTACAGATGAAGAGTATGTCCGGTATTGATGGGTGTATTTGCCATTATAAAATGTATACCTTAATTTAGAAAAGTGGCCGATGTACGGTTTATAGGGGTGGCCGGTTTAACGACAAAATTTCCATTAAATTGGATATGCATTTGCCGGGACTTTTTAAAACAGCCGGTTTAAAGGGGTGGCCGGTTTTATGAGGGATCGGTTTAGAGAAATACCTCGGATACATATGCCGGAACAAAATGACCTCAATTAACCATATTAGTGCTGGGCAAAATTTCTCCGCTCAAGTGCTGGAAGTGCCCCCCCCCCCCCCCATTTTTCTCAGATATTAATAAGTTTTTATAAATATTTTTAATGTTACATATATATTTCAACTATGCTGAATTCAGTGGTGATGTCCATTTTTTTATCAAAATCAATCAAACCTGTCAAAAAATTGATCCAAATGTGACAGCTCATCTCAAAAGGGAACTTTTTATCTAAACAAGTTTATAATGTTTTTTACACATGTATACCCATTTTCAAATATGCTGAATTCAGTGGTGATAGTCATTTTTTATGAAAATCAATCAAACCTGTCAAAAAATTGATCTAAATGTGACAGCTCATCTCAAAAAGGAACTTTTTATCTAGATAAGTATATAAAGTTTTTTACACATGTATACCCATTTTCAAATATGCTGAATTCAGTGGTGATATTCATTTTTTATGAAAATCAATCAAACCTGTCAAAAAATTGATCTAAATGTGACAGCTCATCTCAAAAAGGAATTTTTTATCTAGATAAGTATATAAAGTTTTTTACACATGTATACCCATTTTCAAATATGCTGAATTCAGTGGTGATATTCATTTTTTTTATGAAAATCATTCAAACCTGTCAAAAAAGTGATTTACATATGACAACTCATCTCAAAAAAGAAACTTTTTATCTAAATAATTATATAATGTTTTTTACACATATACACACCCATTTTCAAGCGATGATATTCATTTTTTTTATAAAAATCAATTAAAGTTATCAAAGCATTGATTTATATATGACAGCTCATCTTAAAAAGAAACTTTTTATCTAAGTAATAATATAAAGTTTTTTACACATATATACCCATTTTTAAACTGCGTAATTCAGTGGTGAATAATCATTTTTTTTATAAAAATCAATCAAAACTGTCAAAAAATTAATTTATCCCAAAAAGAAAGGATCAGGCACGGTTTTTTGAATTAGAGAATTACGTTTAATAGAAAGTATAGGGAGGTTATGAAGTTTACCATGTATGGCATTTTAAACACATATACCCATTTTCAAGTAGGCTGTGTTTACTGGTTATATTCCTTTTTTTTATATAAATATTAGTCAAACCTGAGAAAACAATTTAAATATGACAGCCCATGTCAAAATTAAAATTTTTATTCTTTTAAAGTTTTTTATACATTTCAAGTATGCAGAATTGATGATGTTCATTTTTTATGAAATCAATAAAACCTGTAAATCAATGTCAAATATATAAACATAAAAATAACTTCTACTTGCAGTTTTCTCTGGTAATTATTTTCTTAATTTATTTAATAAACCAACTTTAAGTGTTTAATTCACTCAAAATATTTCATTCTACAGTTACTTATGTAACCCGATAGGATCTCCATCTTTTTGGCTACAAATTCGTTATCGGCTCGTAGTCTCTACGTCATATTATAATTTACAGTATATAATTTTGGTATTCATTCTATGATGATCCTTTCTTGGTAGCTCTTTTTTCATTAGAATTTATATTTTTCAATGTGTGTTCGAAAATTTTTTTATAAGGATAAAATTACTTTTTTCCTCTCAGGCCTGAATATTTGTCAACCAATCTCATTTCAAAGGTTTTTTTTCTGATGAATCATTCGTGATGTTCATTGTTCAATTACAAAAAGTTGTCAACGTTCTTCATCTAAAAAATTATCTCTTTGACACAAAAGGAAAATGATGGACAAATTCAATTTAAATTAAAAATATCTTGCCAGTGACTAAATTCTCACATATTGGATCTGTGCCATTTTTGATAAATCTGACCTATTCTAAATTTTCAGATTTCCTACGCTTAACTGTAATCCTAGATTATAAGCTATAGATTTAAATATTTTTCATTTGTAAAAGAGGAACTTATTTTTCACAGTCAAAATCTTTTTTGAAGTATATAATTAAACCACTTCCTAGTTCATTAGAACATGGTAGATCTTCCTTTTAGTAAAGATACATACTTGTTTTTAATTATTATTTGTTTTGATCACATGTTCTCTTTTCATTTAGTTTTCAACTTGGTTCCTTCTCTCATACAAATTTTCAAAAGATTTTATAATACGTTTTATATTTTTTAATAAATATTTTATACTCAAGATGATTGTAGAAAGTATTATAAGCCAAAATATACAAAAAAAAAAGTATATTTTTACTATATACCTAATATACAGCGATTTTTTGAATTTTTTTTACAGAACTGATTTTCGGGCATACATTACTAATTCAATTGCCACTTCGAGATATTTTTTAACCGCATTATCCAAAATCCAGTTCAGAAATAAAATAAGCATAGTCTATTTGGTATAAAACAGATATTTTAAATTTTTTAAAATATTTTTGAAGACAGTATCTAAAAGTAAACCGCAAATCTGATTCAAGCTTTCAGATATTTTAAAACCATAAATGCCAAAGCTGAGTCCAAAAATTAAACCAGCATCTTCCATTTGGCATAAAAACAGATATTTTATTTAAATTTTAAAAATATTTCTGTAGACATTAGACGTAAATCGAAAATTTGATTGACACTTTCAGACATTTAAAACCTCTAAATGCAAAAAATGATTTCAGAAATAAAAATTATCATGGTCGAATTGGTATAAAAACATATATTTCATATAAAATTAGAGAGAATATTTTGGGATATAGTTTTCAGACATAAACCGCAAATTTGATTGAAACTGACCGATATTGTAAAACCTCTAAATGTCGAAAACTGTGTTCAGAAATGAAATCAGCATGATCTGATTTGCTATAAAAACATATATTTCATTGTAAAATTTGAATCAATATTTTTGAAGACAATTTTTAGAACTAAACCGCAAATTTGATATTGATACTTATATGTATTTTCAAATTCAAACTGTAAAAATTGAGTCCATAAATGAAACTAGCATGGGGCGATTTGAGTATAAAAACATATATTTAATTGTAAAATTTGGATGAATGTTTTTGGAGACAATTTTTAGAAGTAAACCGCAATGATAACACTTATAGGTATTTTCAAATCCTAAATGTAAAAAATGGCCGAAAGAAACCGAAAATGGGGGGGGGTTTTATGATTACGAAATTGGTTTATTAAATAAATTAAGAAAATAAATACCAGAGAAATACTGCAAGTAGAAGTTATTTTTATGTTTATATATTTGACATTGATATACAGGTTTTATTGATTTATAAAAAATGAACACATCAATTCTGCATACTTAATGTTTAAAAATTTAAAGGATAAAAATTTTAATTTTGACATGGGGTCAATTTAAATTGTTTTCTAGGTTTGACTAATTTTTATAAAAAAAAGGAATATAACCAGTGAATTACAGCCTACTTAAAAATGGGTATATATGCGTAAAATGCTTTATAGATGGTATAACTTACATAACCTCCATAGTTTCTTTTAAAGTAATGTCTCTAATTTATAAATCAGTGCTTTGATACCTTTAATTTTTGGAAAAAATCAATTTTTCAGTTCTGAATTACGCATTTTTATAATGGATATATATGTGTAAAAAACTTTATATTATTACTTAGATAAAAAGTTTCTTTTTAAGATGAGCTGTCATATATAAATCAATGCTTTGATAACTTTAATTGATTTTTATAAAAAAAAGAATATCACCGCTGAATTCAGCATGCTTAAAAATGGGTGTATACTGTATATGTGTAAAAAACATTATATAATTATTTAGATAAAAAGTTTCTTTTTTGAGATGAGCTGTCATATGTAAATCACTTTTTTGACAGGTTTGAATGATTTTCATAAAAAAAAATGAATAACATCACTGAATTCAGCATATTTAAAAATGGGTATACATGTGTAAAAAACTTTATATATTTATTTAGATAAAAAGTTCCTTTTTGAGATGAGCTGTCATATTTAGATCAATTTTTGACAGGTTTGATTGATTTTCATAAAAAAATGAATATCAGCATATTTGAAAATGGGTATACATGTGTAAAAAACTTTATATATTTATTTAGATAAAAAGTTCCTTTTTGAGATGAGCTGTCACATTTAGATCAATTTTTGACAGGTTTGATTGATTTTCATAAAAAAATGAATATCACCACTGAATTCAGCATATTTGAAAATGGGTATACATGTGTAAAAAACTTTATATAATTATTTAGATAAAAAGTTCCTTTTTGAGATGAGCTGTCACATTTATATCAATTTTTTGACAAGTTTGATTGATTTTCATAAAAAATGAATATCACCACTGAATTCAGCATATTTGAAAATGGGTATACATGTGTAAAAAACTTTATATAATTATTTAAATAAAAAGTTCTTTTTTGAGATGAGCTGTCAAATATAAAATTTTTTGACAGGTTTGATTGATTTTGAAAAAAATGAACATCACCACTGAATTCAGCATAGTTGAAATATATATGTAACATTAAAAATATTTATAAAAACTTATTAATATCTGAGAAAAATAGGGGGGCACTTTACGCCACCCAGCACTTGAGCGGACAAATTTTGCCCAGCACTAATAGGGTTAAGGTACAGCTTTAGAAAACGCATTGTCTGCTATATTTTTAAATAAGTTTTTTTAATATAATTCAAAGCAGATTATTTTATTTTATTTTACGGAACACTGGTGCCCAATTTAGCTTGAAAGTATTTCAAAAATTCCATATGCGTAATTTATGAAGAAGGAGTTTTAATAAATATTTAAAAAAAAAATTACTTTTTACAGAAAAAATTGACTTTTTTGACCTATAAAAATTTTGAACTTAAAAAATAAAGGCTGCACTAGTTCTTCAATTAATCTCAAAAACGTTACCTAAAAAAACTGACAGTAACATTAATTAGATCTTTTTGAGGAATCAATTTTAAACTAGTATAAAAAATAAAAACAGATTTATTGGGAATTTTTGAATTAAAATATTTTTAGCCTTTTAATAATTTCAACCTTATGCGTCCCAAGTTGGTTTTATTTTACCGAATTCGACTCCAACCTCAAAAGCAGAAAATATAGCTCCGTCTTCGACTTTCCCCAACAATTACAATTGTTAGAAAGAATTAAAAAAAATTTATTGCGTTTTTTGAAATGCTCTAAAGTGAAACATTTTTTTGAAATTCCTCTCAAAACATTTTTCCGAAAAGAAGATGGGGAAGTGGAAGAAGCAGGTTGTGAAGATTAGAAAGTTTTTTACGCTTTTGATCATCGTGTTCTCTTTGGATTCTTGCAGGAACACAAAATCGTAGATGATAGAAGGGGTGTAACAGAGGATGCAGAGCAAATTGAAGACAAAATATGTTGCTATGCGTCTTTCTATCTTCTTCAACTTTGACTCGGCTGACACAGATAACTCTTCGTCTTGGCTTCGGATCTGGATAGCGGCATTCGAAAAGGAGCGCAGAGCTAATCCCGTGATTGTTGTTAGATTCTGCTCTTCCCGCGCTCTTCTGCGCGAAACCACCTCCTTCCACAAAGAGTAGAACTTCTTATTGAAGTAAGCATAACCTAGGATGTTGCAGAAGAGAATGATGTTTTTGTAAGAGATTGAAAAGATTTTGTAGTGCAGTCGCGATATTTTCTCCCTCTTGTAAAAGTATAGGAGGGTGCTGCTGACATTCACGATCACAAACAAAACGAAGATTATGATGTAGGGAAGGAGGATAAAAAATTTGTCGCTCTGGATTTGATGATAACGGTGCGGAAACTTAATTATCATGTACTTGTAGTAAGAAGCGAGAACCAGGAGGGTGGCGTAGGAGTTGAGGCACAGGTTGTTGAGCGGGTGCACAATCAGGTACTTGAGGATGCACTTTTCTTGGGTGGAGTCGCGTGACGTGCACTTTTGCGTCACGCTAAGCAGGAGTGTGATCTTCATCACGGAGATCAAGATGTCGAAGCTGTTCACCAGCCATAGCAGGGCACATATGGGCGTGGCATTTTTTACTCTTTGGAAAACGAAGAAGGAGAGAAGGGAGGCTGCGAGAAGGAGGCAGGCTGGAGACATCTTGAGGAAAAGAAGGAGCCAGGCGGACCACGAAACAGGCATTCGCTTCTTGTGGCATGAACCGCTTCTTATGCTTTAGCGTTTTTTAGGTTCAGACATTGGCAAACAGAGATGTTATACATATATGTATTGATTGATTTCGCAAAATATTAAGATCTATATCATCTAAATTATTGAGATAATTCTGACAGGGTAACTACATTTTTCTCGTTTATTAATAACACGTATACTCTTTTCTTAAATAGTTATTCTAAAGATTCCCTCTTACTATAAATTATTATGAATCGCATTTCTCTTAAGCTATCGTTTATATGTGTATATGGCTTATCTCTATAGTTTTAAATTACACTTACAACTTAAATAATGTGCATAATTTAAAATTTTTTCCTTAATATTGTCAATAAATAAATATTACATCTTCAATTAACCTTAACATCATCATCCCCAACATCATCATCATCATCATCTTCGTAATAAAATTGAACCTCTTGATACTTGACATAATAGACATATCACATTCCTGTTGTGGCTATGGTGTTGCAAATCAGTCTAAGGCAATAATTTAATTCATCATCATGATTTTTCAGGTACTCCTACGCTGAAATAGTCTTGTCAATCTTTAATTCCCTCTCTTCAATAAATATTGATGTTCTATTAAATTTAATTACTCAATACAGGCTTTTTATGCTTCTACTCCTGTTTTTGCTCTTTTTTGCTAGCTTTCCTCGTAATCACTTTATTTTCGGCAGAACGCTTTGAACTCGTCACAGATTGGCTTCTTTCGCAATAACTTCCTTCACACTTCCTTTCCCATGGTCGTCTTTCCCCAAGACAAGATTGATTGCGTGTGCGAAGCGCTACTACAATCTGGAAAGTTGGACCGACTAGAGCGCTTTTTATGGAGTTTTTCCAATTGTGAAAATTTAATCCTCTCTGAAAGTTTTTTAAAGGTTCGTCTTTTTTGGTAAAGCAGTAATTCCTGAAATTTTTCAAGTGTGTCTTGTCTAACACTTTTACGAGTTCATACTTAAACGAATTTGGCACTGTGAATACGCCGCTATTCTAACGCAACTTAAAAAAAAAAACAAATTCTAAAATTACTTTGTGTTAATTATCGAAAATATAAAATTAAATTTTTTCTTATATACATCCAAGAGTATAGCAAATTTTATTTTGATACTTGAACACAGAGGCGTAGGGAGAGGGGCCAATGTTATTATAAGAAGGATGCACTGGCGGATCCAGAGGTGAGGGGGGAGGGGGGCAACTGGGCCTAGCACCCCCCCCCCCGCCCTATGAAGAATGCCTTCAGAATTCCCTTTACTGATTTTGCTCTTTCCTAAAGCATCAAGACTTGTATGGTAGTGGATTACGTTAATAAATGATTTATTTTATCATTATGAAAGCTATAATGATCTTACCATAATAAAAAAGTTACCAAGACAATGAAAAATAAAACTAGTATTTTTTAAAGTCATCTTTAAAACCACTGTCTCTCTTTTTGGCAATTTCAACTCCTAAAAACATTATTGTTATTTAATGAAAACTTGTTTGGCAATTCCAATTCCTTCAAACACAATAGTATATTTAATCAAAAATGTTGTGCAATAACATCCTTTCAAAACACGTTTTGTCTCCCCTTAGTTCAACCTAAAAAGTTTCGGAAAGATTTCATGGCATAGATATTTTTTTATTAAATTTTATCAAGTCGACAAATAATTTTTGCTAAAAATATCCTAGATTTAATTCAATGCTATAAATTTTTCATGTGTGACTTGTAAAAATTTTAAAGCCCATAAAATAAGCTCTGGAAATGCAAAAGCTATAAGCATCATAAGAATTGACACACCTTTTAGGTAAGTGAAATTTATCGGTGAAGCGGGCATTCAATTATATTTTTATGCCAATCCTAAACAAGTGTAAACTTTCCAACAACCAAGCGCATTTACTCAAGTTAATATAATTAAATTTTATCGTTGAGATGCCTTTTCGATTCCTTTTTCCCGTATGCTGATCCCTGAGCATGTGTTGTGACTTTCCCTACAAGCAAGCAAACATACACAAAATAGAAATTAAAACATTTATAAAATATCTATATAGAGCTTATAGCATTAGAGTAGAATTCACTTATGCTTTGTTAACATGGTATGCCAAAGAGTAAGCTTTGATGTAAAACTATTTTTGGTTCTAGTCTTAGATAATAATCAATGAACTGCAGATGTAGGTAGGTAGGTAGGTAGGAGGAAATATCTAAGCACTTACGGACTTTTCCATATGTTTGCGAAATGCTTGAAAAGGTATAAAGTTGAAAGTTTGAGAAAATTGTAATGATTTGGCATGTGAATTTATTAAGAGTGAGGGACTTTGGAGAAATTGGTTATTTGTTGAGGGAGTTTGAAGAACTTCTTTTTTGAGTTAGTTTTTGAGGGAGTTTGAAGCTGGATTTTTGATGTGGTAGTTAAAGGATGATTGATTGAGCGAAGGTAGGTGGGTGTTAAATAATATAGGTCTTAAATAAAAGAAAATAGTGTAGTTATTTTTGTAGATTTTCTTTTTATTGGTTTTTTTAAATGTGAGTTGATGTGGTGTGAGAAATTTCTGGGTTCGGATATTGCAAGTTTAATTCTATAAAGATAATGAGAGAGTTTAGGGCATTGAGGAGGTTCGGATATGAAAGTAGTTCGTAGAAATTAGATGGCGGGCGATTGAGAGTTTTGACGGATAGTGAAAGAAGTGAAGTTCTTGCGTGGTTGTAGTGGCAGCAGAAAAGTAGATGATGAGATGTTTCGTGTTGATTGAAGTTGAATCTACAAAGATTGCTTGGTAATTTTTTGATGCGGTAGAAATAGGAGTTACAGGTCCTATAGTTTAGAGGTCGTGGTTGGAAGAATTTTATTTTTGACCAAATGTCCAGAATTCGGTATGGATTGTTTATAGGTGGAAAGAAATGGAGGGTGAGGATTGGATGAGTTCTTGTCTAAGGTATTGAGTGTTAGATCTAAGTAGATGTGTATAGGTTTCTAGGGGAATAACCGGCATGTAACGAGTATTGGGAGATACTTTTTTAGCTAGCTTATCTACATAAGTGTTTCTAGAATGTTTGAGTGAGCTGGGCACCAGTAGAGGTGTATTTCAAAGTAATTTGATAAATATGTGAGTTTATAAACAAGGGTGTATGTCAAGGATGGGATGTTGTGTTTGAGGCTTGAGTCTTTGATGATGTTTTGTGAGTCTGTAAAAAAGTGTAGTGTGTTGTAATGTCTAAAGGAGAACTTATTTTGGCTTATGTAATCGCAATCATGTAGGAGGGCATAGCATTCACCACTATATATTGGAAGAGAGGGATCAATGGCAGACATTTTTGAGAAACAAGGGAAAGGAGAAGAGCCTTTGAAGAGTGCAAAAGCATAGGAAGATTTGTTTGCGGTTTTTAAGCTATCTAGGAATATTCTTAATGAATTTGACATAAAGTTGGAGCGGGTTGCAATTAGAAGTTTTGCGATGAATTTGATGAAACAGTTGTGAAGAGAGAAAGGTAATGGTGAGGAAGGGTGAAATAAATGTAGTGCATTGATTTTTTTGAGAATGTTGGTGTGTGGAGACGAAAATTGTTGGAGCCAGGATTTGTAGTAAGTTTGAGAGGGAGTAATTTGAGTGTTGTGAAAATAGAAGGACTTAATTTGGTACATCAATTCCCCATCTCCTCTCTCATTGGCCATTAGCCACAAGGACAACTACTCCTTGAAAAAGGTATCGCAGGATGTTTTTATCGAAAAGTCACAATTGCGCCCTTGTATCGAACTATGAGGAAAGAAGGGTTGATGCAAGTTCGAACCCAAGACCTTGAGTTATCGAATCCAACATCTAACCAGGTCTAAAGGCGAACTGGTCTAAACTGATCTATAGGCCTGAGATATAGCATAAGCTAAAAACATTTCATTAGGCCATAATGATTTCACTGCTTTTCTTTTGTTTCAGGCTCAATGTTTCATTAATTTCAAAAATGGCAACTTCAAGAAACTTTATGAAATTTTGGAAAAAACTGCATTTTCTCTGAAAAATCACGGCAAACTCCAACAACTCTGGCTCAAAGCGCACTACATCGAAGCAGAACGCATTCGAGGCAGACAACTTGGCGCAGTCGGAAAGTATCGGGTGCGCCGAAAATATCCCCTCCCCAGAACGATCTGGGATGGCGAAGAAACGAGTTATTGCTTTAAGGAAAAGTCGCGATGCCTACTGCGAGACTGGTAACTCCTATTCAACTTTGCATCCTATATTTTCTCTTTCTTTCCATAAGGTTTCTCCCTCCCCCATGGAAAATTGGGCGTGAGGACAGGTAGGCCCTAAGGCAAATAGACATAATACAACCCCCAAAGTTAAAGCAATAATGAGAATAAAAGTCCGTCGGCTCACCCAACATATTTTGTTGAAATAACATTGCATGCATTTATTAATCCAGGAAGGCTATGCCACTATTTTTGAGATTTAAGTATTTCAATGTATTGGTGTCTATTGTCAATATGTATATATTCGTAAATATGTATTGGTATATATGTATGTATGCAATAATACATATTATAATTGTGAAATATAAGTATCTTTAAATTATATTATAATTAAGATATGTATTTATATATTATGTAAATGTGTATATTTCACGAGGCGTATTTTTCATATGACAATAACTTTTTGGTTTTTCTTTCGAATCACTTGAATTTTGGCACAATTTAATTTTACAGGTTTACTGCATATATTCAAAATTTCAACTGCTTCCAATATTAAAAAGCTTATTGATTTCGTAGATGAGAAATCCTACGTCTTAAAAACATAGTTTCTTGGCGAATTATTTAGGCGTGTCTTGATGACGTGGACAAACACGTAGCCAGCTATGCAGCACTTGGCGCCAGATCCTTCCATCTGAGTTACATGCCCCACCAGGAAAAATATTAAAATTCACAAATCAAAAAAAGAAATAACCAATTTATCTTTTGACATAATTCTTATTCAACAGTGTAAAAATATATAGAAAAATTATGGATATCATTGGCAGTGACGATCAAATGGTCTAATTTGGTTAAGATGAGCGCTCGACCTTTAACAAGAAAGTAAATTTAAAATAAAAAAGTTACTCGTATGAGAAACGAACATGAGAAATATAAATCTTGATAAAATCTTAAATTTATCAAAGAAATAGAAAGAAAGAAGTAGATAAAGGAGCTCAATAGCACAAAGAATAGAATTCTTATATGCAGCATTTGTTGCTTAATTTCAGAAAAAGCCAGTAGGTAAGCATAAACAGTAGTACGCGATTTGGCCCCTCTAAATAAAAATATCTAGCTACGTTATTGCATATGTATATAAATTTGTTAACCGGACATTTGGCCGAATGAACATTTAGTCGATGGTCGTAAATTCATTGCCCAATAAAAATTGTAAATTTCGTGTCAAGTAAAATTATTCATCACAAAATTTGTGTATAGAAGTTAAGAATAATAAAGGAAAACAAAAATTACGCTCCAGATTTTCATAGAGCGCAAGCTTGCAAACGTACTGGAAGTAAAGTAACGTCTACAAAAATTCTCAAATTGTATGTACTTCGGTGAAGTGTCGATTAGTTCAAAGGTCCATTCGGCCAAATGTACGTTCGGGCAAATCTTTCTTCAGCCAGATGTCTATTCGGTTAAATGTCCGATTACGATATATTTCAGCCGTATCAATGCAGAACATTTAAATATATTTTTGATTAAGGTATAAAAATAATCCTTACCCGACCCCAAAGGAAAAGCGTGATTTAGCGGAAATGTCTGGTCTCACGATGACTCAAGTCAGTAATTGGTTCAAAAACCGCAGACAAAGAGATCGAGCTTCGGAGTTCAAAGACAAGTAAGTAGCACTTTTTAAACTGCATTATTTCAAGTCTATATTTTATAATCAAAAATCTACAAAAACATATTCATGCGAAAAATTAGACGAGTGAAGGAGTATAAACGAATTGAAGTTTTAATGTTATAACTTCAATTTAAAACCCTGGTCTTCTCAAGTGGAGTTATATAGCTACCAGAATCCTACTAGATGACTTTCAAATTTCACTAACCTTAATTCTTAAAGTTGTTAACTTTGTAGGTTTTTGCAGCTATGTGCAGAGATATTGGAACTCATTTCAAATCAAATGTCTAATGACAGTTATAGGGGGAATGTGTAGAGCTTTTAAGGATTTAAGAATGAATTTGATATTTTTATGCAAAAACACAAGAAAGAAAAATTATATAATGCATTCTTGGAAGAAAGGTTAGAAAATTGGTATGATGCAGACTTAAAGAAAGAAATTCTCTTTTGGGCTCACTTACTGACGAATTTGTAGGCTGTCTCGGTTGACAATGCTATTTTGAATCAGATACAAAATCGATTCAGTATTAATGTTGATGTGATCGATGATGATCTTCGAGAGGATGCAATCGATTTGAAATATGAGTTAAAGTGTCAGACAATTTTAACATGATGGCAATAGGAGAATTTTACTTAAATATCATCATATTCATCCAAATTATTTAAAGAAGTCCTTCATTTGTTAAGTTAAGTTAGTTAAGTTGTTTGTGACGTTCGCACCCATCCTTTTGGATATCGTGGCCAGCCCGGAATGCTGAGTCCAGGTCTACCTGGACTTTCCATCCCACTAAACGCCTACTGTCCCTTGTTACTGCACCATTTGTTAATTTCCTTTTCCTCAACTCATCTCTGCGAAGTGAGTTTGTGCACGCTTGTGGTGTTATTTCAAACAACTAAATTTCCTTTTCATAAGTAAACGAGGCAAAGAGTGATGAATTTGCGCGAATCATTAAACAAATTTCTCATTTTCATGTCGTTTTTTGCATTATCTATAACAAATATGATCAACTATTTGTATTACAGGTTACAGGTAAGTCGTCATGAGTGACAAATGGACTTGGATGACCTTTTTGTACATCAGAATGCTTTGAGGAAATAGATTTCACTAAGCTTTTACAAGGTAAATGACTCTGAGTCGTTACCTTTCGAAATGTGTGGTTTAGGGGTGGATCAAATAAAAATATAAATACATTTGTTTGCGATTCCAAAAATACAAATAAAATACTTTTATTCCTAAATCTGAAAAAGTACAAATACTCATATTTCACATTTCAAAGATAAAAACAAAATACTCCTGAAATTATGCAAAAAAATAAGCAGATACTTTTTCCACACAAGTTCTTGATTTGTATAAATAACATGTTGAAAAAATTAAACTTAAGAAGGTGCGAATCGTTCCGTATCCTTGCAAGTTAAAAATTTTGCTGAATTATGGGAAATCATATGAAAAATAGAAATAAAAGTAGGCAGGATTTTAGATGCTTTTCCAACTATTTTCTTCACCATATATTCGTTTCCATGTTGCAGGAACAATAAGATTCGTAAAAAGTCTTGTGGTTGGTACACATTTTTATAACTAAAGGAATATATCATCACAAGGAAACGCAAAAGAATATTATTAAAACAGTATATTATTAATATTCTTCAAATCTCTCCATATCTAATAAGAAAACCTGATTCGACTCTCCTGATTTTATTATTTTGAGAGTTATATAAGCTAGATTTTGGGCATTTTGCAAAGAAATTATTAACTCATTTTATTTTCTACAAGAAAAAACTAACGACATTAAGTACTAAGTGTCATACCTACAACTAGACCTATTCAGAGTCCCGTTCAGGACTGATTAAAACCGGTCGTTAATTTCTATAGTCCGCTCCGATCTGGCCCGTAGATATTATAGTACAGTGGACCGGAGTGACTCTAACCAGACTTTGAACAGGTCTACCCACAACTAAGTATACTGTATGTGTGAACAAGTAGAGTTTGGGTATTAAAATTCATATCCGTTTATTATAGATATATCAACACAAGGTATGTGAAAGAGCAATTTTTTCTCTTTTTAGCAGATGTTCTTCCGAGTACTTATCAAACTTCCAAATCAAGAAAACTTTCCAAAGTAATCAATTTCCTCTAAGCGAACCATATACCTCTGAAATCAATATCTCAACAGAGACATTATCAGCTCAAATTTGAAATGATTGTTTTTCAAATAAATTTGCATGTTTCTATTTTTACTAAAAGAATTCTATTTTTTAACTATATTTTTTGCTAAAAACAAATTTGGAGATGTTTGAGGAGAAATTAATGAAAAAATTAATTATAACATTTTTATCAAGATGAAAAAAAGATTAAGTGAAAAATTTATGTCATTTTCCATGCTTAAACTGGCTATTAAAATGAATGTCGCGCCGGATTGAAAAAATATCATTTTCTTAGTCCTACTGAAGAAGGTCAAAAAGTTTCAGATATGCAGTCAAACTTGTCTTAGAGGTCACTGCTTATAACGGCCACTAAAATATACCCTCCTTACAAATTTGTTGTACTATGGACCTTTATATAGAGGCCACCTGCCTCACCCGGCCAGCGACCACTCATTTTGTTGTGAAATAACATATTGATTGATTTTATCGATTACGCGATTATTGCGAAAAAGATGAAGAAAGCGTTTGAGAGATACTAACTCTTCTTTAGTGTGAATTTATTTCCATCCATTCAATCTTACATAAAATAATAATAGATCTTCAAGAAATCTTCGCGAATATCTCCACAAAATCGATGCCAAAACACAAACCAATCCACTTTGTCCACTCTGGAAACATCAAATACACAACACATATTTCTTAGAAGATTCTTAGAGAAATTTTCCTCACACACACAAAATATTAGAACTCCCACTGCCAAGTGGTAAACTTACTAGCAAAGTGGGGAAACAATTTGGATTTATAAACAATAATGCATATGTAGAAGCCAGCAGTAGCTAACTTTGGCTTTTATGTATGTTGACTGAATCTACACTTTTTATGACTCATGCTGCGAAAATGAAACACTCTCCCCGTGGTTCACTTTCTTGCAAAGGAAATACAAACTCAGTCTCTAATAAAATAACTTTTGATAGATTACGCTAACAATAAAATAGCGTAATCTGGAGACTAACAACAACAGAATGGAAGGGGGTAGAAATGCAGCTGCAATTCGACGATTTTAAGGCATCAAACGGCTGATGAGAGGCTTTACGGCAGCAACGCACATCATCTTTGGCGAGATGAACGGCAAGAGTGGTGGAGTCAAGGCAGCTGAAATTATGCATCGACTATGACCTTTGTGACATCTTCAACATGGATCAAATAGGACTCTTCTTTAAGACATCTGGTGGAAAAAGGTCAAAGCAGTGCATCAATCTCATACTGTCTGCTAACGCCCTCTGAGAAAACGAGCGTACGATCTGCAAGTCAATCAAATCACGTAACTTCGGTAGGATCGAACGAAAGTATCTTCCCGTGGACTATCATGCAAACCAGAAGGCCTGGACAACTAGCAATCTGTTCGAACACTTCATAACAAGGCTCAGCAAGAAGATGCAGTAGAAATGTTCAAATATTCTCAATCTGCTCGACAATGCTCCTTGCGATCCCACCTGCAGTTGTCCAAAGTCCAACTGATTTTCCTCTTTCCTAACACGAATACATCATAAAGGCAGCTAAGCTAAAGTTTCCGAAATAATAACTGTTAGGAATGATCCATTAAATGGAGCATGGGTTATGATGAGTAACCATCCTTGATCTCATACGGCGTACCGATGTTCTCCAGGCCATCTACTGGCTTGACCGATCCCCGAAGGACACGAGCGCTGAGACGACACAGAAGTGTTTTCGCAAGTATAGTATCGGTCCCCAGAAAGTCGAAGATGGTGTCGAGCAAGAGCAAAAAGATCCCAACCTTGGACGGGAGGTTGTGCGCCGGAAGGGGTTGGAGATATCCTTGGAAGACTTAGTGACAATCAACTCTTCGCTAGCGAAAACGAATCCTGATCAAACTTCAATAGTTAAGGATTTTAAGTGTCTCCTAGAATCCAACCGAGAGGATGATGAAGAGGAGTAGCTACAGTCCCAACTCACGTATAAGAGTCTTGTAGATGTCAGTAGAAGCATTGCAGATATACGAGAGTTTGCAGTCGGTAAAAGTTTCACCGAAATGCTAGAAAGCTGGATCGATTTAGTAGGCACAATCCAGCAAGAATGTCAGCAACAGAGATAGGCGTACCACGATGTTCGATTTCTTCACCACGGTTTGACGCTAGCCCTCTGTCATAACCAACGTCTCTTTTCATGGCCAACCGTTAGTAAACGGCCTCTTCTGGGCCACAGACCGTCTTTTTCAGAGCCAAAATTGCATCGAGTGAGATATCTACGTGATGTCAGTAGTGCGTTCGCCTGAGTTTCGTAGCTGAATCTCACATATGAAAAAATCTTCGCTCCCATGATTAAATTTAAAAAGAGTAGAAGTAAAAAAAATTTCCCCTATTGGAGTATACGTATATTACACAATGCCATAGGGAGGAGGAGGGCTTGTTCAATTTTGTTACGAAAAGTTACATGTTTAGGGAGGAGATGGGGTGCGTATTCAAAAAGAATATTAATTGGAAAAGAGACAAAATCTCTTTTTTAAATGGGCTAGGGTTAGGTTATGAAAGAGGATTAAATAAGGTTATGAATGTAGGCTTAGTTATGAAAGAGTCAAAATTCATGAAATTTCTTCAAATCCAGTTCGCTTTGCAGAACAAAAATTCATAGGTATATCTTAGAAGGAGATTAAGAATTTCTGAGGAAAAGTATTTATACAATGTATACATTGTTTTCCCAAATAATATCGAATCAATATTTAAAGATATTAGGACATGATGTTTCAACAAGACAATCCATTCTTAATTAAATGAAAGGTAACTTTAGTTTGGTAAATAATATAAAAGGTAAGTTTAGTTTTCTGAAGCCCGGTTAACAACTAGAGTCCACTAATGTTGGCTTAACAAAAATAAAATGGTCTGCGTTTATAAATGCTTTTTAATATAAATCTTTAGCTTTACATCTGATTTCGTAGGATTTATCCATCCTGTCCTGGTCCGGATTTTTAATATTGTAAACTTACATACATATTCTGATCCTTTATTTGTTGTGGTAAATTTGTCAGTTATGATCGTCTACCACCACTATAGGGCATTTTTCTTCTATTCTCCTTATATTTCATTTCTTCCATGCCAAACTTTTATTTTGTATATATGCGATAATTATACTTTAATTAATTTTTCTGAAACTTTTTAACAACATTGCATCAATTTTCAATATCCTTCTTGCAGAAATAAGTTTTTATCGGAACAGATTTTTTTATATGCTAATCATATGAAACCAAAATAATCTTAAAAATTTTTTAATTAGAGTTCTTTACTTAAGTATCTAAACTAAGTTAAAAATTGAGGATAATTCGTACTTACTTTTGATTTTCAAGCACTCCACTTAAGTATAATTATTTTGATGAAATCACTATTGACAATTAATTGAAATTTTAATGCTAAAATGTATACTACTATATATATTCAAGATTTATCTCTTTAGCGCATCATTTGAGTTTCAACATCTGCAATAGCATTCACAATTTTCAAACATTTTTTTTATATCTATATACTGAAAACATTTTTTCGGAATTTTTATGATAAGTACGTCCTTATAATAATACATATACGTTGATATCTTCTCTCTAAATTTTTAAGAAGTATGAAACTTGCGTTTGCTTAGAATAGCTATTATGATATCCGCATCCGCTAGGATGTCAAATTTGATATCCGCCCCGCATTCGCGGATACAAAAAATTTCACATCCGATACATCTCGAATCCAGAGAAACAGATATCCTTAATACTGATCATTAAGATTTAGGTGTATTTAAAGCAATATCTCCGCTAATAAATATCACATCTTTAAAAGACTTAACTGCATCTAACTCGTCTTTATATACAGTAAAGCCGCGAAAATCAGTCAACCCTAATATTAGTCAGGTTTTTTTGAGAACAGATTTCCTTATGGACAAATTTTTTCTTCGATAATAATAAGCCAGTTTCGAAGAAGGATCCATCATTATCACTAAATTTTATTGTATTAACCCTTTGAAAACACCAAAATTTCTACGGCTAATTGTCTGCTTTCCTTTTCAATGAAAATTTATATATTTAAAGCAGAAGATTTTCATTTCTTGTGATACGGGGTGTTACGCGCTGCTGCTCAAAGGATAAAAAGTAGCAAAGTGTTAAAAAGGGGGTGCGATCGGAAGAAAGGTGATTATATAGTTTAAAAATAGATGCATAAAAATATATAACGGAAACGATAAAAGAATAATTCATTTGTAAAAAAAAACAAATGTAAAAATAAGAATTTTCATAGTTTATAATTCTTCATGCACGCAATCGTGTGTTGAGGATCATTTGACTCGATGATGGATGTTCCAGCGACAATTAGATTGGCACCAGCTTCATAACAAGACTTCACTGTTTCCAAATTTATGCCACCATCAACTTCGATGTCTAAAGTCGGGTAGTTTTGTCGTAAGTAGCGAATCTTAATGAAAGTAAATTCACTTATAATTCGTAAATAAGGAAGTGAGTGCAAAAATTCTGAAAAATTATTTTTTTTTAGATATTCAAAGATGATCTAGTGGAATAAAGGCATTTCCAGACTAATTTTAATTTCACTATTTTTTAATATAAAAAATATTTGTTACTTTTTTATGTAATTTAGTTCTGATAAGTATTTTTTAAAATCAATATTGAAATATTATTTAACCTCTTCAAGTACAACGGGGAGGAAGTGCCCCTAAAACTCCATTGCTTTAAGTTAAATAAAAACTACGTGAAAAAACCTAAGCCTTAATTTTAAAGTTATAAGAAAACGTTTAAAGAAATTTACGAAAAACGAAACGGATTTATTTTTCCATAGGTAGAAATACAAAATCGTAAAAACATATAGTGTATAGGGAAATTGGAAAGGTTAAACAATTTTTATAGGAAAAGTAATGTCTTTTTGAATGCAAAGTGTAGCAGGTATCTACTATAATAAAGTTATGTTTGTTTTTTTCTTTGTATAGATGATGTAATATACAAAATTTGTTTGAAAAAATAAGAATATGATTTGGAAAAAATGTTTGAAAAATATACCTTCTCAATCATGTCACTCTTGAAGGCTTGCCCACCAAAGCCAGGCTCAACTGTCATGACCAAGGCCACGTCAATAGCAGATATGAAGGGAAGAAGGTCGTCTACACGTGAATTTGGCTTGATCGCCAAACCAACTTGCATTCCCGACTCCCTCACTTTTCGAATACAAGCCATGACGTCATCACACGCTTCTAGGTGGAATGTGAAGAGTTGCGCTCCAGCTTGACTCATTGTTTCTATCCACTAAAAATGCGATATGCAAAAGAACACATTCTAACTTGTGAATCCTTTGTTCCCTCGTCAGAGCTGCTGATTGGTTGTGGGCCTCAGTAGCTCTAGCCAAGGTATTTCTTTGGCCTAAAGCTGAAGTGCGAATTAAAAATCGCCCGCTTTATTAGGCTGTAGAGTGTAGACAGTAAATTCAATGTTCACATTGTTTTTGGATTATGTGATATTTTTCTAACAGATTATAAGATATCACGATTAAAATTTTTTTTTAATTGTACTCATCGTTTTGAAGAGCTCTAAGTTGAATTTTGTATTTTTTGCAAGTATCACAATTCATAAATAAGCCTATTTTATTTAAATTAAAACAAGGATATTATAAATTGTGTTAATAGTTCGATAAATTAACATCCTTTCTAACAGAATTAATATAATTTTATCCGATAACTTATAATCAATCAAATTAATCGCAATCTAATAATATCAGGTAATAAAATCTTTTGTGATTAAATAATTTGTCAAACTTTTATCCGAGTAAAACGATATTTAGACGAAATATTAATGCACCCAATATGAAGCTTTGGATCTGGGTTTCCGTATTGTAGAAGGGAAAGATGATAAGATATGCTATAAAAAACATGAAACATCCAATTTTCGGAGGAATAAAATTTCCCAATCCTCTTTAGTCGTTGACAGTAAGGGCTACTTGATGCGAAGTCTGTCTATTCCAGGGATCGGCAAACTTGATTTTAAATCTTCAACCCATAAAAAATTAGATAGGGTCTACTTTTTTTTTAAGCTCCAACTATAAAAAATAAGAGAAAAGTGCTTGGATTGATTCCAGTTGTAGAAAAAAATAATAGTACTGGTTACGTTTTGAGGATGAGAAACCATCATATGCATGTCGAAGGAGATATTTGGAACTTTATTTCGCAAGCACTTAACAACAGGAGGTCCAAATGTTATGTTGGGCACAAAGTGTCCATCCATCACATCTAAATGCAAGTAATCAGCTCCAGATTGAATGAGTCGTTCACACTCGACCGCCAATTGCGAAAGATCTGCATTCAAAATTGAAGGACCAATAAGAATCGCTTCACCACATTGTTTTTTCCATCTCAACTTTTGATCGCCCTAACCATGAAAAAAATAGATAAACTGCTTGATCTTAACTAAAAACGGTTATTGGAAAGTCTCTTAAGAAAGAAAATCTGTGAAGTAAATTGTTTAGTTGCTTTTATTCACATGACATAAGTCATCATCCACTCTACTACTATTCTAACACTACTTCAAGCATTTTCTATTAAAAAAAGCCTCTATCATTTTTGTTCTGATCATTGCCTCACATTTAATTTAGCTTTTTTTTTACTTCAGAGAATTTCCGTCTTCTAGTAAAAAGAACTATACAAAGAAAAAAACAAAATTCAAAAAGAAAAGCAGGCAATTAAATCTCGAAAACCATGGGCTAACTTTTTAATTTTCTTTTTTTTAATAATAAAAAAGTATGCCAAGGTTACGGGCCAAATTTTAAAAATGAATACCTAATCATCTTATTAATGAGCTTTATGCAAGTCAAAGTGAATAATTTTTGTCTTATGAGACACTCATGTCAAACATCGCATTTAAGCAGTGGGGCATTGAGACGGTGCTCCTTTCTTAAAATGAACTATCGATCTTTTATATTATTTTGTATAATACGAATTGTATTACTTCATATAGACTTACTTTACAGTAAGGATATGGCTGAGTTTCCAAAATTTAAACCTAAAAATAATTGTTTTAATTAACAAAAATTTTCTATTTGAAGAATCAATTTGTAAAGTCCCCTCCCCTCTATCCCTTAATATAATTTTCTGGATAACACCACTGCTAGGGCACACTTGACTTGAAAGGACTAAAGAATTTGGTGGAGATAAATTTAGTATACAAAAATTTTGAATAGATTCTTTGAAGAGTATAGAGTAAGTATTAGGCAATAATCAAATAGAAAAGAAAGAATATACAATTTAGTCAGGTGAAGAAGCGGATGTACCTAGATATTGAAGGCAAAAATAAACGTAAAAAAACAAAGATTACATGAAGTCATTTATTAGATGACATTTCATGCAGTAGTCATACATTACTAACGTTGCTTTTTCGCCCCCTTGAAATCACATTGAGGAGAGGGGGGTTGGGCGTCGCCTCCAGATTTGCGCCTCTGGTTTAGCCAATGTCTCATATAAACGCTATAGCTTTTTGAGTGCACTATGAGATAGACATTTTAAGGAAAACCCATACTTGTCAACTTAAAATTATTGTGATCTGGAATTTTTTGATTTTTTGAACAGTGCGATTTTTCCTGGAATAGTGAAATCTACATATTTCTATTTAATCAAAGGCATTTTGTTTAATGTAATTGACAGTTTATTAGTGCAAAATACAGATTTACTAGTTAACACAATAAAGTACTTTGTTAAACAAAAGCAAAGATATACACCAAATGAATAATTTTTTATATTTTCTCAAATTATAATAAATATTTTTGATTTCGAGGTTATGCGTTTTCATGGCTAAAGTGCTTTTAATATTGGTTTAATAAATATAAACAAATTTTCAAATTTAAAAATTATTAAAAATCAGGAGATAACTGGAGACAGAGAGAAAGGAATCAAAACCGAATCTCCCGGTATGGAAAAACCCCTCTTTGTAAATCTTCTTCTAACGACAGCTTTTTTCAAAACCATAGATGACTTGTAACTAATGATTTAATCTTTTCACAAACCATTATTTAAATAGTGAACTTTTTCAAAATACCATTATTCTATATATTATATTTTTCATAATAAAATTTAATACATAAATTCTACTTTATTGATATTCTTAAATATTTTTAAAGCAAACTACATAAAACGGAAGTTATCTTCCTTTTCCTCATTTTAGATCTAAAGATTTAAGTAATTTCAGTTTTTTTTTCTAAACTAAATGCGTAATGTTAACATGAATTAATGTATTTTGAGGTAATGGTTTAAAGCAACTTGAACTTTTTGGTAAAAATATAATTTAATTAGTTATTATTTTAATAAGTATTTATATAATTCAAAATTAAGAAAAACACTATGATTTAATATAGATGAATATGATCAATGCAATTTCATAACTTTAATTTGGTCTGCCATCTTGAATAAGGTATCAAATAGAAAATGTAAATTATAATAAAAACAAAATATAAATTAATAAGATATTCTCTATTAAGAGTTTTAATTTATGATTATTTGGTTGTCAAGTTTCCATTCAAAAGAAGAATATAATTTACCTAACCCATATCTATTGAATGAAAACCGTATAGTTTCACCTCTGGGCCATCTGCTGACAATTTATTCTTCTTATATTTCAAAATAGCATACTTTTTTGCCATTGTATATAAAAAACCTTAGGATTAAACCAATTTCATTGTAAAAATTGGAAATATTAAAAAATTAATTTAAAGCAAACGTTTTCCATAAAAATAATTTAATTAATTTAATATTTTATTGAATTCAAGATATTTATTAATAATTTAACAAAAATAAGTCCCACAACTCAATATTCAAGGCAATTACTGATAAAGCTACAACGCTATAATGATGAATCACACATCTGGAGTACAAGTAAGGAAGTAGGAGGATTTTTCTACTCTCTGCATAGCAATTTTATTATGAAGGTATAACAAAACATATATTGACCTATATTCTGAAAGTGATTTATTGATTGTTTTCAGCATCAAGTAGAATATTTCTAAATTACCACAAGTGCAAAGTAAGGGATCAAAATCATTATTTTCCATGTAATCTAATTACATAGGACTGGAAAAATTACCATTTGAAACCAGAAACAAGACAAAAATAAAATTTTGTTACATGGTGTATCGGAATTCATTAGTTTTAGACTTTATTTATATTTTTAAGCAAAACTCTAGTACCTTATGAAATCTTTTCTTATTTCTACATCTTCCTACTTGAATTTTAATTTTAATTTAGTTATTCTTCTGAATGACAGCCTGTATCCCTTGTATTCTTTGCTGATACGAGCACTCATTTTGTGGAAAGAGCATGAAGTGTCTTAAATGCATAAAAGAAAAGAAATCTGAGATGAGTATTGCATCTGCGCTGAGTGTTTCTCCTCCACGAACTCAATAATGCGTCACTCAATTGCCCAAGAGACGCTCCATGATAGATTGGATGAACTTCGCAAGGACAAATAAAGACTTGTCAGGGGTTAGTCAGCCTGGATCTAAACAGTCTCTAGTAGTGATTTGGCATTGCATCATAGTGCCAGAAACTTTTAGATTTGTTCTGTAAGAAGACGTTTACAATCTCACCCACTACCTTCCTTACCACCCTGGGGGGAAACGAATCTTATTGAAATAGTCAGCGAATCAGATTCCCTTCCTCTCTTCAATCAGTATCATTCGTGGGTAAATTATAAAATCATTCTGGCAAAGTGCTATATCAGTTCCTTCATCTTCAAAGAATCTAAATTAACATTGCCAAGAAGAAATCGAGTCGTTCACTTCTCTTCTCCAAATTTATGGCGTTGTCAAGATAAAAAAGAACAACGTGCATTTTACGCTCTCCTTGTGTTCAGTACCAATCTCAATTTGCGACGCTTCAAAAACGTTTACTTCGTCAAATACCAAAGGGTCTCGTTGAAAATTCTTCTAATTTCTACCTACAAGATAACTCATGTCATTCTATTTCTGTTGCAATTTTGCCCTCACTAAGCAAGTACAGCAAGGCTATTAATAGGGTTGAATTCTCTAATAACAACTCAGCATGCAATCTCTTTTTGATGTGTGGAGCAAATTCATCAATCGTGAGTAGTAGCGATGATACGGATGTCATCTCTTTTTTTCAAGTAAGAAAGAATACCTTGAGTTTGCATGAGCAGGAGAGATACAAGATGAAGTCTTCATTCAAATGTCAAGTGAATTCATATTGCATTTGCTTAGGCTAGAACTGAGTGACTCCGACACAACCCTGCTCATGTGTCCCGAAACTTTTCACACAAACTTTTTCCTAGACTCCATTGCCCTATCTCGTAGTTACACCCCTGTCAAAATGCGAGAACACTTCCTCTATTTTTTCATCAAAATCAATGAAAATGGGCGTTTCAGCGAACGCTTGTATGCGCATGTTTTTCAGAGAGGAGAAGATGCACTCATTTTTCCCTACGTTCCGACGTTGCTTTGCTTTGATTCCCTTTTAACGCAAAAAACTTAATTAAAATCTTTATTAATATTGGTTAAAAAGCTTAACGTTTATTACATGAACTGTTCAAAAATAACTTTCTTTCTCTCTTCCCCAATATTATACTTTTTTGTACCTAAGTATTATTAGAATTATATGTCGTTTTACACAAATATCTATTTGTCCACAATATTTCATTTAGGATGATTAGGTTTTTTTGAAATTTATTATAAATCTCAATAAAAATTGAAAAAGAAATCATATCTTATGATTTGTAGTAAAAAGGCTGAATTTTAAACTAAGGAAATTTTTTTATTATTTTTTCATTTTTTTTCAAACACAGCTCCTTTGGCGTTTATCAATAGAGTATTAGTTTTTACTTTGCTCCAAAAATTTATAGGTGCTTAATATGACAAGTTCTTAATTTGAAACTTTAGACAAAAAAGGTATACTAAAAACTAAATCTTCATTTTTTACAGTTGAATTTTTTTTATGCTTTGCTGTTTTTTCTGTTTAACTTAAAATTGCTATTTAATTTTTTTTGTTTTTATAGGAATGCATTGTATAAATCCGCTAAAAAATTTTGTCATGTAAAAAATTATGTCCACCCTCCTCCCAAATAATTTCAAAAATGTGCGCCCGGGTTTGTTGTAAACTATTTTAACCGAAAGTCAAAAATCCTTCAATGAAACACTCCTATGCTATTATCAACTTTAAATGAGTTTTAACTCAATTTTAAAACATAAATTTTGTCTCAGAATAAATAATTAAGTTTTTTATATACAATTGAAGATCATGGAAATTTTTCTCTGACTGAGGAACCAACTTGTTCCAATGAATGACAAATATTAATTGAAAATTTGAATTTGTATTCAAACTTCGAATTTGATACTGAAATTTCATATTGATTTAGTATTATCTGTAAAATGAAAAGAGTGAATTTTCCTTCAAAGAATTTAAATAATAGACTTTTGGATCTCATCGTAAAAAAAAGTCTAAGATAATTGTAAAAATATAATATCTAATACACATATACTGAAATAATAAAGCACATTCCATTGAAATATGATAATGCTACTTTAATAATATTTGAAAAATTTGTAAATATGAACTCAGTTTTAAATTAAAAAAACAAAGAGAAAAAAGAATCTGAGGGCGAATTATCATAAAAAGGAAAGGTACGCAATTAAAACTTAAATTAAAAACTTTTTAAATATTTTATCATTTTAACAGTAGTTAAGATTTTTGCTTTTTATAAAAAAAAATATCTAAAAATTAAACAAAAATACCAAATAACCCCAAACTTTTTCTGGTTAGTCTAAACTGATAATTGATAACTAAGTAAGTAATATTTTGAAAAATAATAATGAATTTCTTACACTCATGTTCCAAACACTATATCTATCCTGTATTTTTGCTAAAGTTTTTTAAGAGTTCTAAAACATCCTATGGCAAAACTACAACGTGTGTGTCATTGGTGACACGCGAAGCAATTCTCTCAGATATGCTATTCGAAGAAAAATCTATAAACAATTTGCTTTAAAAAAGAAAGTAACTATCATCAAAGATTTTTGATGTGAGAAGCACACATAGAGTAATATTTATAATAGTTTCAAGTTTCCCCTTTTACTGCCTTACACATATATATTTTAGTTGAGTGGATAAACATTGATAATTTAAAATGAAATTTGTATAATTTCAATCTACTTCCAGTTAAAAATAAAAGTTTATCAATCTTAGGACTGAATTAGATTGCATGCGTCTGAATCGTAAAATCATAAAGAATTATTGATTGCTTGGAATAGCATTGCTGAAAGGTTCTGTTATCAAAAAAAATTTCTAAAAACAATTCTAACTGTTATTTTTTCAACATTCGCTTTTCTTCCCTAAGCTAAACGATAAACACAAAAGAAATCGGTTAACCGTTAATGCTAGTTCGACTTGTGTATCCATTAACCCTATTAGTGCTGGGGGCGTAAAACGCCCTCTCCCCCTTCACTAAAAAAGTAATTATAGAAAATTGGCTGAATCATATCCCTTCAAATTTTGTGACTTTTCCTAAAATCGCTAGCTGCATCTTTTGAAACCATTTTTATGGTAGTTGAATGACCCTTTCATGTCCCAAACTGTCAAAAAATCAAAAATTTTGACATACTTAACCTTATAACTTAGGATCGATATTATATAATACCCTGAAAATTTATAATTATATACAGTTTGGAACGCATAACAATTTATATATTTATTTTTTTCAATAATCATGGCTACTTTTTAGAAAATGTCAATCAAAATTTTGATTGATCAAAAATATATCTAATAAATATATCTTCAAATTTTACATAAAATATATGTTTTTATACTAAATCGGTCATGCTGTTTTCATTTCTGGACTCATTTTTTACATTTAAGATTTGAAAATACCTATAAGTGTTAATCAAATTTGCGGTTTACTTCTGAAAATTGTCTCCAAAAACATTCCTTCACATTTTACATAAAATATATGTGTTATACTAAATCGGCCATGCTGGTTTCTCTTCTGGACTCATTTTTTACGTCTAGGATCTGAACCTATAAGTATTAATCAAATTTGTGGTTTACTTCTAAAAATTATCTCCAAATTCATTCAATTTTTATAATGAAATATATGTGTTATACTAAATCGGCCATGCTGGTCTTATTTCAGAAATCATTTTTTACGTTTAGGATGTGAAATACCTATACGTGTTAATTAAATTTGCGGTTTACTTCTAAAAATTATCTCCAAAAACATTTATTTAAATTTTACAATGAAATATATGTTTTTATACCAAATCAACGATGCTGTTTTCATTTCTGAACTCATTTTTCACATCTAGAGGTTTTAAAATATCTGTCAATGTCAATCATATTTGCGGTTTACTTCTAAAAGCTATATCCCAAAATATTCTCTCTAATTTTACATGAAATATATGTTTTTATACAAATTCGACCATGATAATTTTTATTTCTGAAATCATTTTTTTGCATTTAGAGGTTTTAAATATCTCTAAGTGTCAATCAAATGTTCGATTTACGTCTAATGTCTACAGAAATATTTTTGAAATTTAAATAAAATATCTGTTTTTATGGAAAATGGGAGATGTTGCTTTCAATTTTGGACTCAGGTTTGGCATTTATAATTTTAAAATATCTGAAAGCTTCAATCAGATTTGCGGTTTACTTCTAGATACTGTCTTCAAAAATATTTTCAAAAAAATAAAATATCTGTTTTATACCAAATCGATTATGCTTATTTTATTTCTGTACTGGATTTTGGATAATACGGTTAAAAAATATCTCGAAGTGGCAATTGAATTAGTAATGTATGCCTGAAAATCAGTTCTCTAAAAAATTTTCAAAAAATGACTCTATATTACTTATATAGTAAAAATATACTTTTTTTTTGTATATTTTGGCTTATAATACTTTTTACAATCATCTTGAGTATGAAATATTTATTAAAAAAAAACAAAACGTATTATAAAATCTTTTGAAAATTTGTATGAGAGAAGGAACCAAGTTGAAAACTAATTGAAAAGAGAACTTGTGATCAAAACAAATAATTAAAAAAAAAATGTATCTTGACTAAATGGAAGATCTACCATGTTTTAATGAACTAGGAAGTGGTTTAATTATATAATATTAGATGCTTCAAAATAGATTTTGACTGTGAAAAAGAACTTCCTCTTTTACAAATGAAAAATATTTAAATCTATAGCTTATCATCTAGGATTACAATTAACATTTAGCTAAGATGGTAGGTAATCTGAAAATTTAGAATAAGTCAGATTTATCAAAAATGGCACAGATGCCAATATGTGAGAATTTAGTCACTATCAAGATATTTTTAATTTAAATTGAATTTGTCCATCTTTTTCCTTTTGTGTCAAAGAGATAATTTTTTAGATGAAGAACGTTGACAACGTTTTGAAATTGAACAATCAACATCATGAATGATTCATCAGAAAAAAACCTTTGAAATGAGATTGGTTGACAAATATTCAGGCATGAGAGGAAAAAAGTAATTTTATCCTTATAAAAAAATTTTCGAACACACATTGAAAAATATAAATTTCTAATGAAAAAAGAGCTACCAAGAAAGGATCATCATAGAATGAATACCAAAATTACACACTGTAAATTATAATATGAAGTAGAGACTACAAGCCGATAACGAATTTGTAGCCAAAAAGATGGAGGTCCTATCGAGTTACATAAGTTACTGTAGAATGAAATATTTTGAGTGAATTAAACACCTAAATTTGGTTTATTAAATAAATTAAGAAAATAATTACCAGAGAAATACTGCAAGTAGCAGTTATTTTTATGTTTATATATTTGACATTGATTTACAGGTTTAATCGATTTTTTTGACAGGTTTTATTGATTTAATAAAAAATGAACATCACCATTAAATTCTACATAGTTGAAATGTATAAAAACTTTTTATAAGAATAAAAATTTTAATTTTGACATGGGCTGTCATATTTAAATTATTTTGTCAGGTTTGACTAATTTTTATAAAAAAAAAAAGGAATATAACCAGTAAACATAGCCTACTTGAAAATGGGTATACGTGTGTAAAATGTCATACACGGTAAACTTCATCATCTCCCTATATTTTTTTAACGTAATTCTCTAATTCAAAAAACCGTGCCTGATCCTTTCTTTTTGGGATAAATTAATTTTTTGACAGTTTTGATTAATTTTCATAAAAAAAATGAAAATCACCACTGAATTACGCATGCTAAAAATGGGTATATATGTGTAAAAAACTATCTGTATTTTGTATTTTGTGTAAAACTATCACAAAACATTTACAATTTGCAAAAAGAATGCTGTAAAATTGGGAATAAATATCAAAAAAAATTTTGTTTTTGAATTTCGGAAGTTTTGGTTTTCAGGCAATTTGACCCGGCATCAGTGATGATTGGTTAATCCGACATCTATGGTTACAGCATTAGTGAGGTCGGGTTAAGAAATGTCGGATTAAAAAATTTTACATTCAAAATTTCAAAACAAAAAGAAAATTTTATTGAAATTTATACTAAAAACTTTTCTATACTAATTTATTTCAATCTTTTTTTATTCACTTGATTTAAAATTAAAAATAAAACGTCTAAAAATTGTGAGAAATCTTGATTTTCTCTCAAAAAGTTTTATTGCTCCACTTAAATAAGACCGCATTTCTTTAATGGATGTCATGGGGTTTTGTATCAGAGTTTGATTGATCATTCCCAATGCTAAAAGAACTACCACCGTTTCTTTCTTCGACTGAGCAACAATTTCTTCATCTCTTAAATTTCTTGTTGTAATAATAATAATCTATAATATTAAATCTAAAGAATTTTGAAAAGTCGGATTAAAAAGTAATCTATATGGGTTAGTCGTATATACATGCAATTAAAAAAGTATGTCGTAGTCGGAATCAAAATTGATCGGATTGATAAATTAAGACATACTAAATAGTGAATGGACCTTATTATTTACTAAAAAAGTGTCGGATTAAAAAAGCATCACCGATATCATGTATATAGCAAATGAGAAAATATTGCGTGCTATGGCTCTCACGAAAACCCAATTGAAAATTGTTAAAACAAATCATTGTAAAGATAGTAATAATGCAGTTGATTATAAAGTGATTTTTAAGTTTTGAAAAGCATGGGGATTAAGGAGATTGTCCTGTAATTATTTATCTTTTCCGCATCGCCTATTTTAAAAATTGGATGGACAACGCTAAAAATAATAATTAGAACATTATCAATTATGGCATTCATTTGGGATATATAGAAAGGCCACATGCAGTATTAAAATATTTTTTATCACCATCTTTATTGCAAGAATTTCATCATCGGGGCAAAAATATGCAAATTCAAAACTACTGTATATTAAAGATAGAGACTCTATATTATTAAGCTTGTTATCTGGTAGATTAATGCTAAATTTATCATTAAAAAACGAACATATAACTTTAGAAGTTAAAATTAATATAAAAATCGTAATGGAGACGATTATAATCATCTTAAAATAATTATCTTAGTATCCACAATTCCACTAAAAATATTTTTCGTATATATTTGCATTAAAACATATGTCATGCACAAACTTATTCTTAAGATCTTTACATGGGTATTTGAGTTTATTTATGAGTAAAATGTATTTATAGAGTGTAATTCATCAGATTTGGATTTATTCATTTTTTTGAAAATGTTATCTCTTTGACTGATTGAATTAAGAACTTCAAAATTTACCAACAATTTTACATCATTCTTATAATATGAGAGTGAATTTTTTGAAATTTATCATTGACACACACTCATAAAAAAACTAGTAAATTTACTAATTTGCGAAGAGTAAATCGAGTAAAGCTAAATTTTACTACCTATGTTATATTTTAATGCTTAGAATACATTCCTTTAAACAATGATTGGCAAAATAAAAACATGAAAGCAATGATATACAGTGAAACTTCGATATCTCGAACATGTGATATCTCGAAGTATCGGTTATCTCGAAGTAGAACTTTTTTCCCTATACATTACATGTAAATAAGTTCGGATATCTCGAACTCTGATATCTTGAATAACCCGAATATCTCGAAGTATTTAATTGTTACAAGCATCAAATTTACTATGTTTATCTCGAACTTTTTACATACGTAAATAATCATTTACAACAAAACACCAACTAATAAAAAATAAATGTTCTCTAGCAATATTGCAGCAATACATCAGGGACCCTTTCCCTCTCCCCTCCACCTAATGTTTTCCTAGGGGGCAAAAACGCATTTTACTCCTCTCCCCCTTCTCCCCAATAAATTTAGGTGTTTAAAATTTTATTTATGCAACAATTGTTGCCATGTTTTTTCTTCAATAAATTAAGTTTGTAATGAAAACCTTAATGAAAGTAATATGTCAACATCATCAAAGCTGCTTTAAGAAGTGAAGAAGAAAGAAATTTATTTGAAATAACATCGAATTATACTTTAAAAAAAAAGCATTGCACAAGCATATTGTTCCATACACACACAAACAGTAGGTTAATTATTTTATTACAGCATTGATGAAATTTAAAAGGCCAAAAAGCCGCTTTTATGAATAAGCATCAAAAAATATAAAAATATTGAAAAAATAAGAAATTACAAAAAAAAAACGTCAAAAAAAAAGAAAGACAATTTCATTTTTAATGTTACATCTTACATTGTTCAAAAAGTATACTAAATGTCTTTCATTAAATAAATTATTAGAATGAAAAAAAGTATAAATTTGATTGAAAAGAATTTTTTCCAATATCTTTGAGCATGATGGAATGATAGATATAGGACGATAACTGTCCATACCATGTCTATCTCCTTTTTTGAAAATTGGGCAAACTTTATTTAGTTTGAAAACCTTAGGATATGTGTTAAATTCAATGCAAGCATTGAAACCTATGAGGAGGTATCGAGCTAATACATTAATTATTAGTTCGATATGATGTATGGAAATACCATAAATATCCTTAGTTTTGGTATTGTTGCAAGAACTCACAGCTAATAAAATGTCTTCAATGGAAACTTTTTCAAAAGAAAATTTTGACTTTTTATTGTGTACAAAAAAATGTTCATCATTGGTTCTCTTTTGGATATGAGATACTCCAGTAAATTTCTGATTGAAGATTTCAGCTATCACCTTTTTATTATCGATTATTTTCTGATCAAATTTTAATTCAAGAGAAGTGATGTAAAACTAGGCATACATGTGTGATGATCATGGATTTTCATAGTTTCTTATGCCTTCATCAAATCATCTACCATTTTTTGGACTTTCTGTCTCTTTGAGTCTGACTTACTGACGTTGATTTAAAATAAAATGCACTTTAAAAAGTTATCAGGATCTGTTTATTTTAACAGAGAGACAAAAAACATAACGGTCGATACTTATTTTTCAAAAAATGGACTTGATAATAGTTTTCCTTGATATTTTGGATATCTCAAACACCTGGATATCTCGAAGTTTTTGTTTGGTCCCTTCAAATTCGAGATAACGAGGTTTTACTGTACTTTCAAGCATTAAAGTAAACAGCATCGTCATAGGATTTTTGCTCTGCCTATATAGTATAATTGCTTCTCTACTGAGCCCTTGACCCTGATTGACAGACAAAAATATAGATGCTCGTTCCTTACTACATCTAGACACATTCCTCATTATGTGTTTTCTTAGAAAGATCATGTTTCTAGTCTATGATACTACTTGTGAGATTATTTTTTCTAGCGTATCACTATAAAGAATTCGAGTCAAAACGCCTGAAAACCAAAACGTCCGAAACCAAAACGCCCGAAACCAAAACGCCTGATACCAAAACACCCGATACAAGAACGTCTGAAATATGAATCTACAAAAAATATTTAAGTTTTTTTCTTGTATCTAAGCTTTGTTCCAATTACTCAAACTGGTGGCCCCTTTTAAACTTAAGTACATTAACCTAGGCTATAAGTGGGCCATCAGACTAGATTTAAAAGATGCTTTTTACGGGATAAGGATAGCCAAACACTGGCAATCCACCTTAACCATCAGAGCAAGGGTCTTCGAAAACCTCAAGTTCACCAGGCTCCCAATGGGAGCGAATTTCTCACCAAGAGTGTTACAAAGATGCCTAATGAGCCTTAAAGGCACCTTCCTAGGAAGACACCCAGGTGTAAAACTTCAAATCATACTATATTTTGATGATTTCCTGTTGCTTGGAGAACAGAAATAGAAACAAACATCTACGGATCCCGATTTATCGCTTTCCTAGAAGATGAGTGTAAAGTAATAGTGAATAGAGAAAAATCGATAACTAAGGCCACCCAACAGCTAAGTTTTTGGGAGTAATCCTTGACCTCCGTCAACACGAAATGTTCATTCCCCCGAAAAATAGAACGCTCATCATCAAGGCTATAGCTGCCTTAGCAATGAGCAGCTTAATGAAATGTTCACCCTCAGTGAAATGGTGCCAAAGAATCCTAGGGGTTATCACCTACTACCTAGGCACTTTAACACACAGACCAAGGTTTTTCTCATTAGGTTTTAAAATCTTGGACCAAACAGCCAATGAAGACATCATTAGGTTCCTACTCAAATAGGGATGGAACACAGTGTTTTCCTCATGGAAAATGTACAAGTACATGGAGCCTAAGGGCTGTATTTTTGTGGACGCCTCACTCAAAGGGTTAGGCATCACAAACAATAAAGACAAAACTTATGGTCTCCCTTTAGTGGAATCAGATTGGGTTATCGCGGATTTGGAGCTACTCGCCCTTGCCCTCGGGCATATGCTCTTCCCACTTTACCACATAAGGTCTGATTCTCAAGTCGCTATTGAGGTGGTTAAAAATGCGGATGGGAAGTCTATTAGAAGCTTCATCATAATAGCTTTCTTGATGAAGTTTGGAAACTATGACTTCCTCAGGGAAAACGTCACCTACATTGCCAGCAATGAAAACCCTGCAGACGAACCATCCAGAAGAACCTCCGTCGCGACAAGATCAATCAAGGACGAAGTGAGACCTTTTCTCCGATGTCTTGAAGATTTCTGGGAAGCAAGCTTCCCGAGCATTCTGCGAGTAAGCCAAATCCTACCAGATAGGATCCTTTAACACAGCAGTTAAGGCTGTTATAATCCCTCAAAACTCAACAATTGGCGCCTCTAAAGTTACTGATGCCGGATGTTTTGGAGGGAAGCGGCACATGGTGAGTTCTAGCCAATCAAAGCTCGAGAAGCTGGATCCTATGAGCTCCCTATAAAAAAGCTCGCGCTCCCAGAATGCTCACTTTTCTTCTTTTTCTTGCTAATTTCTGCCGCAACTCCCATCCACCCACCCACCCAAAACGAAGACAAAATCTTCCATACATATTCATACTTCTCACATTATAATATTGTAATAATACGACATTAGCCCTAGGGCTCCTGTATATATCAACGAAAAACCCAAGGGTTTTTCAAATTTTTTACTATATAACGAAATATTATTAATGTACCCTCAAATTCCTTATAACTGGTGTTCACTGTATAACTAAATCTGACAATTTAAAAGTTTAGAATTAAACATTGCTATCTTTAGCTGATCAGAGCTATATAGAATGCTTCCGGCGCTTTGCCAAGCTCCTAATGTATGATAAAGGATGCAAACAATTTATTGGAAAAATTGAAAAATTGAACAAAATTTTATGAATTAAAATCACGATGTCAGGAGAGTTTGCTACAAATGAATCAACTGGAGATGTTCTAAATGGAAAAAAATGTCATAAATAAAGCAAGTGCTCATAAACAAATGATTTATTCATGCATAATATTGCCTACCACAAGTTGTCCTTTTATGCAGAGTTGGTCTTCACTTAAAAAATAGCCGTCTCCAACATTTCCCGCTCTTCCCCAATTTATTTTGGTTTGTAGGCCAGTCGTTTTTGCGCAGATATTTTGACAATTGTTTGGTGTTGAAGAATATTTAGCTGTAAAAGTAAGTCATTTGATATTTAATTATTTCCCGATATAACAACTCTCTTCTATATTTTAACTCGGATAAAAGACAGTTTTACTTTTAGAAAATTTGAAACCATCTCCATATATTTCTTTACAGGCGTTGTCTTCTTCACCGTAACCCACCGCGCTTTGTCCTCCCTTTAAAAAAAAGAACACTATATTCGAGAAACTAGATGAAAATGTCATTTACGTTATATTTGCATAATGCAATTATTGAAGATTGGCCATTACAAAATGAGCTTAAAAAATCATAGGTAGAAAAATATAATGTAAATGCATATGGAATACCCTTCACACTGTCTAGTTTTCACGTAAAAAGAATTCTTGCTTGCCGGATCTTTGTTCACTTTACATTCTCCACTTGTCCAAGGACCGAACGCAGAAACGGGCACTATGCTGTCGTTTAAGCGTTGACACTGTAAATCTATGCATACCTGTTAATTCGAATATTTTATATTGACTGAACAATGTCACAAATGCTTTTACTCCATCTGAGTGATCTTTGCTTAACCTTTTTGTTGAATGGTCGCAATACCAAAATTGGTTTGTGTCCAAAGTATAATAGCTTCTTTGTTCATCCATGCAAATAGTCTCTTTACAGTCACTTACAATTTTCTAAAAAAATGTCCTTTCATATAATAATGACTTTTTTATGAAAGAAAGTTACTGAATTTATAAAAAGTTCCTATATTTATTAATAAAAAAAATTTTCTTTGTATATTAGAGAAAAATTTGAAACACAATTTCATAGATGATATTTATTCAATAGAATATTATTTAATCAATTTTGTAATATCAAATATATGGTCAGTTAAATATAGCGATAAATCAAACTAAACTCAATTTGATATATTCATATTGTAAAAAATTTGAAAATAATAAATTTTAATGCATTTTTAGGTGTTTTTTTTTATAATTATTACTAATAATAATAACTTTATTTACAAAAGTACGAATAATTAAAATTAATTGTTCAAAAGACAAAATTATATTTTTTTATAATACTAAGATCATAAATTAAAAAATGACCAATGAAAGTAAACTGAAATGAATAAAGTCAATTATTAAAGATGGCAAAATTAGACATTAAATTTACATCATCATGGTACAAAGGTGAGTATTCATGGCCTTCCATTTTACAAAGAGATTCTGGTGAATAACCAAGTAAAAGTCTTTTGTTCCCTTCTAGGTGTGTTCTTGCCTGTACTTGCATGCAATCTTTATCCAAGCTAAAAACGAATGCACTGTTAGATATACCTTTGAGGAAGGGGTGGAAATGCATTTTACTTTTGTGAAAAAGAATTTATTGAACATTCTGAGAAAGTATTGAGTTCATTGAAATCTGTGTTCGATGCCATAATTCCATAGGGGCACTTAACATCCTTATCATCATCATGTTTTGCTCCCAGACTGAAGAAAGGAATACAAAATACACAGCGTAGCGAGATAGACAGCAAACATACACATGGCCTGTTTCATGGGCCAATACATGAGCCACATCGTATTTGCCAGTAAAGTAGACAACAGCGTAGGCATGGCTTGGATCACAAATTACATCACTGTAAGCCAATCCTTAAACAAATATCATGCACACCCTTCATCATCAAGAGCTTTGAGTAAGTATTTAAACGTTAACTTACCAAGAGTAGAGTCTTGGGATGCATCCATCTTCAGTTTCCTAAAAGGAATACTGATATTAATAAGTATGAACAAAATGTAAAAAGCCTTACGGAGAAATGAGAACCACTAAATTACATTCGACATTGTTTTGCATTAAATTTTGATTTTTTAACGTTTCTAGCGATCTATGAAAATCATCCTTGTAGACTTCACCCTAAAATATTTTCCGAAAATATTGTTAGATATAGTGAGTGTTGCTTGTACGATTCTTTCAAAAGCTAAAACATGTGATTTCATTTAAGTAAACATAAAAGCCAGAATCCATATCAGAAAGCGCAAAACAGCAAAAATGAAGAATTGGAAACATTCGTATGTATTGATCATTATAGAGCAGTGGTTCCCAAACTTTTTCTGATCGTTACCCACTTTTCATACATGATCCTTGTCTATGGCCCCACAACAATCATAGCCGGTGAATACCGTGACTAATAAGATTAATTAAAAAGGGCATTTTTCTAAAAGGTGTTTCAAGAATAAGCAAAAAAAAGAAGAAAACATAGAAAATCCACTGGATGGAAAAAGTTTATTAATCCTACGCTATGTGATTTAATCTTTGAATCTTACAAATTTGATAACATTGTAACAATTAAGTGCTCTAGTTGTGAGAGGATTCTTCTCAGTGTGTTGGTGATGTTGCAGATTATCGACAAGCTTCTTGATCCTTAGTTTTGTTTCACTTAAAGCACAACATAGGTCAAGCGTAGGTTTTATTTATGCATAGCCTCAGACTATGGCCCCCTAAATTTTACTTTATGGCCCCCCAGGAGGCCATGGCCCACAGTTTGGGAACCAATGTTATAGAAAATGTGAATGTAATAACATCAGTTAAGCAAGAAGATGCATGTCTAAAAACCTGGCTTAAGCCTTTGTCATCGAGTACAAATAGCATCCTCTTAGACCTCACCCCTTATCTCACGTTCCACATAACATTGTGCTTTGATTAAGTAGGAAATTATTTTTGAATTTTCTTTCCCCCTTCTAAATTGTACAAAGCATTATTTTAAAGTGATAATATTTTTTGGGCTTCTTTCACTTTTTCTTCAATAGAGAGGTATCGAAAAAAATCATGGAATTGTGAAAAAAGGCTTTTGGCTTTATGAAATAAATGTCATTATAAAGAGGGAAGAAGTGTTGGCTAGTCGCTAATGATCTCCAAAATATTGCACATAAATAACTTTTCATTGGAAAAAATCTAAAGTTTACAAATTTCAGAATGAGTTATTAAAATATGTAAAGAATTCACTTTCCAATCCATAGAAATTCTTTATAAGTCAATTGAATTTTTTGAAAACAATAGAATATGCTAATTTTGGGAAAATGAAATTAAAATGTGCTCGGAAAAATTATTTTTACTTATTTCTTGTATTTCCTAGGTAAAGTAAGTTGTTGTGGAACTGCAAAAGCTAATAATGCGTTGTTTAGATGTAGACAGACAGCATGTAAGAACATTATATTATTTCAAATTATATAGAAATGAGAGATCTTGTTCATAAGGACACAAAAGAGACATTATTCAATGCATCACTATTTTTTTTATTATTGTTTCAATGACTTTCAATTTTTTCTTGTTATACCAACTTTTTTTCTTCTGTTATTATTAGTAAGGAAAATTGAAACGTATTTTGATTAAGCAATTTGTATCTGACTTACTTTGTATTGCTTAATTTCGACCAAATTGACATCAATGCCAATTTTTCTGTATATTTCTTTGAGCTAAGAAAAAATATATATGATCTTTAGCAAATATCGAATTATTATTTATATACTAACCCATAAATCTATTTTTAACAAGTCATCTTTGCTTAAGACATCGGTAGTTAGGCAATAATCAATATTCAATCCAACGGACACTTCTCGAACACCTTCAGCATTGGGAGCTAAAATTTAGAAAAAATATTTTATGACATATCACGGATTTGCCACAAGCATTATCAATTTACATTTTATATAAAATTAGCTACAATTACTTATAAATTTTTGAAATGTTTGCTGCATTGTGCTCTCATTATGCTCACCAGTTACAACACCAATATTCTTAGAGCCTCTACTCGGAATACACAGAATTTCTTACTTCCATCAAAGAAATACGAAAAATTCAAACAATCTTTTTGTTATAAGATAACTCACTTTTGGAAGGAAAACAAGGTTTCGTTTTATGAAGAAGATGAGGAATTTTATTCCTCCTATAACAAAATTAAATCTAAATTTCTCAGTGGGTTATATTGATCAACTTGAATGTATCACTTACAGTATACTACACGCTTGAATTTATTTTAATTCAATTAAACCATTTATATTTTTTTAGATAAGTATTTTCATTAAACATGCGTTTTATCCAAAAAAATTTTTGTTCCAAAAATTTTTTATTATTAATATTATTTTTATTTCTTTTTTTTTATTTAATTATTTAACACTTGCTTTATCCTGAACACTAACTTGGAAATATTTTACACATCACTCCCCGTTGTCATCTCTAATACATACATATATATATATATTATTAGGTTTTTATCCTCTATTAATTTATATATTTCATTTTATTATTTCGTTCAAATAACTCACTTTTTTGTTTTCTAGTTTTTTCTGTTAATTTTATGTTCACAATTTGAAAATAAACTTCTTCTTCAAGACATTTTTGTATAATGGAAAGGTTTGTTTTATATGAAGATATTTCGACATGCAGAAAAATAATTTACTGAAAAAACAACTTATCAAAATTAAAATAAAAAAATAATATTGAACTAAATTTTTTGACGTCTTTGCAATCACTCAGCGTCACTTCACCTGTAAATTTGCGCAAGCTTAAAAATGGAAGAAAAATGAACCTCTTCTTCAATTTGCCGATAAGCGCTCAACCAATTTCAAAATGAGCCTATCATTAATTCGGAATGCTTGCGATTCGGCGGTCGGCCTTTCCGAATAAGTGATTGTGATTCTTATTTTAATAAAAAATCACACTGTGCTTACTCGATTTCTCTCACTATAAACTTGACTCGAACTAATATCCAATATCAGATGTAGGTTTAAAACACTGTGTTCATTGGTAGGACACTTCCCATATTTATTTGTATTAAAAAGACGTCTGACACGAAAAAACATCTAGACACACACACACTTAGGAATACAAAGATATATACATAATATTGAGAGCTTCTCATAGACTGAAATATTTAAATCGCTCTAAAAGAGCGGTATAGTGTGCGAGCAACATTGGGATGTAGAAATTGTACACAAAATCGAGACAAATTTTCTTGTTTAACCCATTAACGACCAATGTTCCTATTTTGGAACATAAGTAATTTCTCTTTGTCTGCTTTTTTTTAAAATTTTTAAAAAAAATTTTTGGTTTTTTTTAATTTTTTTTTTTTTTTGTTTTAAAAGGGGGTTAAGCTCGCCCAAGCAATTGCTTTAACATTCTTCAGCATAAAAAAAGTGAGAGAGTGATAAACTTGCTTCCTATAAACTGGGGGAATGAGAACAATGAATCATTAGAAGAGGCAGGAAATTTGGAAAATCGCTTCGCTGAATTGACTGCTATTAATTGCCTCCTATAATTCTGTTCAACCAGGATCGCAATCCGTAACACGAGTTTCAACTCGCACAATCACTCCCTTAGCACTACCGGCCTCTCTGCACCTATCCTCAATCCTAAATAAAAAACACTTGTAAAAGATTTTAATCGATGAAAATCATACGGTTATCATTTTGATTGAAATAAATTGGAATAATCATATTAAGTTTATATCGTTTTAAACATACTGCTGATATAAAGCAGCTTGTTAAGTAGTATGTATCAAAGTTCTTACCCTTGCTAACACCAGCATGAACAAGAACAAAAATTGAAAAAAATGTGAGCATTGTTATAATGTAGAAATTGACTTTAATTTTTGGGCAAAACTACGCTATATTCAAGCTTTATTGACACACTTTTGTTAGAAATAAAACAAAGGAGAAGTGAATAACTATTTAAATTCCCTTTAAAAGCAGAGAATATTTGTCTGTTCCTCATCGCATGCTGTTTTTCAATTTGTTTATTTATAAGTATAGTATTGTTACGTTTTACACAGAAAATATTAAAATTGATTTATCTGTTTACTTAGCAAAGAAAAGCAGCCGTAAAAGTGAAAGAGTGTATTTCTCGCTAAATTGTCTGCATCGTAGTTTTATATATTATTATACAAGGATATTTTTATCAAAAAAAAAAGATGACAAAATTTAGAATTTTTAAAAATGAATTTGCAAATATACAAGTTCGACGAGTAATAAAATATCTAAACAAAATTTATTACGCACAGTTTATAAATTTTGTAGAGTATAATATAATTTTTATAGATTTAAAATTATACTCAAAATAAAATATCTTTATTTTTATTTAACTAGCTGTTTAATTATCTGGTTAGTTGGTTAGTGATTTGGTTAGTTTACTTATGTTGGATTAGATAAATCAAGTCAACTATTTAAAAAATATAAATAAATATTTTTTTATGAAATTTGATGCTCATGTAATGAAGTAATTGCAAAATAGTTGTGCAAAGGGGAAATGCAAACTACAATTTTCTTCATCATTGTTTATGACATTGAAAATTTAATATGGATCCTATTACTTAAATAAAAAAAATTTCTTTTCTATTTTCATTTCAATGAATAACATAAAAACGCGTGTAAATTTTTTTGAAAAATTTGAAAGAGAAGGATTCCCTCATCGAGTTTAATTTATCACTAGAAATGTTTCTATTTATTGGCATAAAAAACTGGAGCACAACCATTTAAAAAAGCAAATTCAATAAATAAATGAATTTTTATTTGATGAAATAAATTTTTTCGATGATGCTCAATTTAACGTAGTTGTTTTTCTTCGCCATCTTTTGTTAATAATTCATTTGTATTCTTCTACACGTTTTACTGTTATTGCATAAAATCGTGCATCCTGATTTAAAATCTTGCACAAAAGCAGTACAACGCCACGATACTGACGTTTCGATTGGGATCCCTGCAAAGATGAGCCCCAATCATCTGAGGACAATATTTTTTACGAAAATAGTATATAGATGAGATAATTGATGAACTCAATGTCAAAAGTTTTCACAAGGCGAGCTGAACGATTTGGTTTTAAAGTTTGAATTTATCAAAAGATTACATATACAGAGAAATCCAAGGGAAAAGTAAACTTCCATAGCTGGGCAGTTGGTAAGGATAGTCACAATCAGAAATCGAACGCACCATCTGGATCCGAACCCACGCTCTTACCCACTAGATCCTATAGTTATCTTAGCTCCAGGCAAATCGGTTTGGTTGAGCAGACGCTTTAATCAATCAAGAGCAATTTGGTAAGAAAGTATATAGTAAATTTTATTAAGGTATAATTTAATCAGAAGACTGCTTTCTTCAGAGGAAGAAGATATGAGTGAAGACAGCTTTCAAAACATTTTCACCAAGACACTCTTTATACCAATTCCAGTAAATCTTCTACACACAGCATCACTGCAAGTAATTAAGCTTTAATTTTTATCTCCCAGTCTCATAAATGAGTACTGCAAACACGGAAGAGTACCAAGCAGGGGCGTAGCCAGAGGGGCAAGGGGGCAGTGCCCCCCCCCCCCCCCAATACCTTTTCTGCCCTCCAAATACCTTTTCTGCCCCCTCCAAAATACTAATTATTTTATTTCCAATATGCTTGCCCCCCCCTAAATTCCTTGCATGCCCCCCAACTTCCATTTTTTGGCTACGCCACTGGTACCAAGGGATACAGTAAAACACAAGGTATAAGAAATAAATATTAACTATACATTTATATATAGAAAAATACATGAATGTGTTGTATTATTGCGAAACTTATGTTTAACGAACATGTTATTTAGATAAATTTAAAAAGACTTATTTTAAAGTGAATAAAAGTATATACAGCTAAAATCAAAAAGAAATACTCTGTTGTCGAGAATATACTCCACATATATACTCTCTTCTATATGTTGCTCTCAAGGAGATGATTTCTTCGCCTGCCAGCTTTTTTCCTCTTTCGATAATTGTGTTGATATTTGTGTACAATTGTTTCAAATATTTTTTTTCGTCAATCAACACCAAAAAATTCCTCACTTCTTTAAAATCTCACTTTTTTTAGGTAATATTTTTAAGACGCAGTTTGATGTTAAAATTTTTAAGTAAAAAAAATTTTGTGCCTATTTTATAGCAAACTTTTAAAAAAAAATCCTTTTGTCCTTGTTAACTTTTATCTTAGGGCCGTATGCAACCACCCAATGTCTTTTTTGTGCTCAAAAATAAGCTTTCTAACTTTGACATAAAAAAATAAGATTGCATGATTGGTTTGTCGAATTACAAATTATACAGCGAGACATGAGAGCATTTGATTTGATTAAGATATACTTTGCGAGTGTGAAAATCAGAATAATGTGGAAGAAAAACATTGGAAAAATGTGTTAGATTCAATACTGTATCAGGCAACAGGATTGTCCAATATTCGAGTGTGGGATAAACGAGGTCTGACTGTATTATCAATGGATCTATTAATACAAGCCTTTTCATACGGTCTTCAGAAAATAGACATTTTTAACCTTCAAAAACCAAATAAGTACTGAATTGGATCAACCAAAAGTTCTGTTTGCTAAAATTTAAAAAAGAGATCTTGATTACATCTTCTTGCAGATGTTTGAATAAATTTACTTTAAAAATTAAGATACTATAATATGAAGAAAAATGAATCGTTTTATTTATTATATGCTAAAAAGATTGAATCATTAAAATTTTAAAATAATTTAACTTAAAATTTTTTTTAAATATATTAACAAAATCATATTATTGATTTCTTTTACTACTTTTATTGCACATTTTACTTTAACATGCTTGCCGCTTAAGTTGTAAATTTTTAAATGCGGTCCTTTTACGAAAAAGTTTTCCCACCTCTGACGTAGAAGTTAATGATGCGATTACAAATGGACTTTATGAAATCGACTTAATAAAATCTCTGCAGTTATGGTGCGATTGCGAGCCCAGAGTGCAAGTATAATGTCGCGTAATAATGCTCGTGTTTTTATTGGACAAAAATGAGAGATGTATCGGATATCCGTAAAAATTTTGGATTCTCCTAACACCCTAATCCGTGGATCATTTAAGATTCAACAATCGCACCCGCAATTTGCAAACATTTCCATTTTTCCGTATATCGCAAAGTTTTTTTTCTGAATCTTTGAATTTTTACTTCATCCAAAATTTTTATGATAAGTATTTCTTTATGATAACGCATATAAATTCACATGTTCTACCTAAATTTTTAAGTAGTATAACACTTAAAAAATTAATTCAAACATCCGCTAGAATGTCAAAAGTGTATCCTCATCCGCGGATACAAAAAAATTTCACGCACGATACATCTGTAACAAAAATCATTTCATAATAAATTTTGAAAATTATATTAAAAAAAAGTTCGCCTCTTTCCCAAAATTTTGAGGATGTGCTCCTCTGATCTAAAGAAGTTACTTTCATTTTTTTCTTAAATATAATAATTTATTGATGGAATAAATGTGATATTCTGTTCTGACAGTTTAATTTAATAAAATTCAAGAGGAATGAAAGTGAGTGAACCTGAAACACTTTACATTTGCATTAAGGACTGCGGTGGCCATCCTAAAATTTAAAGCAATATTCTGTAAAAAAATTTTTGACACAAATGCCATCGAAAATTAATACATTAGCAAAATGATAAAAATTTAATGACAAAAATTTATAACAGTGTATCGTTCGCAGTATGAACCATGGCTTTTTTTCAACTCTGTTTTTCTCCCATCATTAAAATATGTAAGCCTATTCAAAGACAATATGTCATTTTCAATCAGACGAAATAATTGAAGACATGAACAGAAAAGTAAGTAAAGAGGAGATCAATAAATAAAATGACACAGATCGCATAAGACAGGGATGTCCAACTAAAACAAGCAGCGGGCCATTTAGAAAAGTTATTGGACACGGTCGGGCCGTACCTATTTAAAAAAATAACAATAATTTTTTTATAAAATATTTATCAGAAACTTTTTTATCCTGATTACTGATTATCACAATTTTTATGAAAATTAAACATAAAATGAGTAGTTAATTGAAAGAGTTATTTTTATTTATAAAAGCTGTCTCTCACTTTTACAAATAATTCAAATTCAAATTTTTCAAATGAAAACATTGGGATTAATGTGTCAATACGCTATTTTATATTAAGTGAATTAATACTTGTAATCTATTTACAGTTCACTTGTATCATTGAGAGCTTCTTTGACATCTTTTGTCTTTTGCCAAAACGTCAATTTGTGGTTTGATTTTATTTGATGCAGCTATCCGTAGAGAAGATTATAAGTTTTCATCGGTCAGTCTTGTGCGCAAATAATTTTTGTTAAGCTTCATCAGTGAAAAAAATTTCTCGCATTTATACGTACTCCCAAACATACAAACTATTTTTTTGACCAAATGAATCAGCTTTGGAAACTGGCTTCCATCAAGACTTGAGTAGAATTTGGGAATAAAATTTAGAAAAAATTTGTTTAAGCTCCAATGATATTTTAAAAATCATAATCCTATCTATATTTTGATAGAAACTTAAAGTTTTTATAACAAATTTGTTGAAATTTTTATAAACTAATATCTATATAATTTAACATCAACCTTATCTCATTTTCTTAGAGGGCCGCAGAAATTTGCCTTGCGGGCCGCATGCGGCCCGCGGGCCGCGTGTTGGACACCACTGGCATAAGGAATATAAGGATCACGCATGAAGACAACCATTTGCAAAACGTAGTAAAAACATCAAAGAGGACAAGGATAGTGTTATGCTTGCAACGCAATTTCTTTTTTTCGTCAAACGTTCATCTTTTCTCAGTATCCTGCATGAAAGTTGATATGGAGTTTTTCTCCATTAGCCCGTCATTCGTAGGTCATTCGTAAATGCCACGCACTGCGAGGGTTTGGCGATGATACAGACTTTCCACAACTCTTGCATGTTTTCATTCTCTTGGAACGACATTTCAAACAAGCTAAATTTTGTCAAAAGCTTTTTTTAAGACCCAATGTATCTTCTTTTAGTAGAACATAAATGCTGCATTTCTTGTAGAATATAGATTGGTGCCAAATTTCCGGTATCAGGAAGTATTTTAAGTGATATCGATTTGGCGGTATATGCTAAAAAAAGAAAAATGATCCCAAGTTCATTATTCATATACATTCACCCTCGAGTAAACGGAAATTCTAAGTTCTGCTATTTTATTCTTTTGTCCTACCGTACTAGATCCACCAACTTAAATTTAAGATTGGCACAAGATATAAGTTCCAAAACATTTTCAGGGATTATAGTTTGGTTGGGCATGGGCATCCTATTCTAGAGGTATCGTATATATGCATATTTTGTAATTAGAGGACAACGGTCGAATTCAGGTCGTACTTTGTTCAAAATCTAACGTACCCTTAAATTGTCTATATTATATCCTGGTTTTCTTCCATTATAAAGAATTCAAATGTTTATACTGTTAGGTAGTGTTCTTGCGACCCATTGAAGTTTATTCCCTATTTGGGCGGGTTTTCATTAAGATTGTTTCGTTTACCAAGTAGTATTTCTATATTAGAAATATAAATTGTTGTAAACAAACTTAAATCAAGGTATAGTTATGCAGTACAAGATGCTGTTCCGGATCTATTAGTTTCTTGCATTCGCTTTCATTCTCCTCCATCTTTCCTTTCTTCATGAATGTTGTTAAATTTTGTAAAAAATTTCCTTTGTTTATTTTAATTATAGAGAGATGTCAACTCATCTTTTTGTTCAACTGAGCGCTCTCATGTCTCTGGAAACAAATGCAAGCAACGCTATGCAGAAAAATACAGACAAAAATATAATAATAATAAACGCTGTCAAAAGCAAATAAATACGACTCAGACACAGGGTGACAATATAAAAAGAAGGAACGCATATATATTATTCTGTATATATTCTGCCTTGTCTAGTTGGAGTTTTCAAAATCATTTTGGCAAGGCAAAAACAACGCAATGTCTTTGTTTACTTTTCGAAGCATTGCTGTAGATCTTTCATACTCTGTTTCGTTGTAACAATGATGTCTCTCGGTATAATGCAGTAAAAATGTTCAGATATATCATGTTTGCTAAAGGCTTATAAAATTTTAATATATAAATTTTTCATAAAATTTTTCAATAATAACCTTATAGATGGTTAGGGTATTATGATATATAATTGCTAATTGTCTAATGAATTAACTTTACTCAATTTTAATTTCAAAAATAAAAATTTTTGACAATTTGTCATGTTTTTATTCAAAGTATTTGTTATAGTATTTAACGCCATCTAAAAAATACTCAAAATGTTTCTGGTTCTGTATACCAGTATCAGATCCAAGATGAAGGCCTCATTGGCCTAGCCTCCCTACCTCCCCCTCCCCCCTATTAAAAATGGCTTCGAAAATTACCCTTACTAATTTTGCTTTTTCCTAAAACAATACTTTTTGGTAGTTTACGTTTATATCAACGATATGACAAGTTGAATTCTAAAAGACATAATACAGCTGTCGTATTCTCTGAAGACTTTTAGCAAAATTGCAAAAAATTTAAATAGATTTCGCCCCCCCCCCCCTATGAGAAATTTCTGGATCCGCCACTGCTGTATACGCACCCATAATGCGGATTTTTATACAGGATGAAACTTTATTCCAGTGTAAATACGATTTGGATTATAGATTTTGTCTGAAAACTTGCAGAAGCATACAAAATTAAAGTATTGATGATGTGAGTAAATCTCCCATTAACCGTCCTTAGTGTTGCTAAAAAAATATCCTAACTTCTAAAGTTAAGGATAAATAATTAATTCATCAATAAATAAAAATCGTTGTCCTCTATTGGTAGCTCTACTTTCATCAGAAATTCCATTTATGCAATCTATGTTCGAAGAAACATTTTTCCGAGATTTATTTAACTGGGAATTCAAGCGATTTCAGAACTTTTCTTATTGAAGAGTATCTCTTTGTTGATCTTGTCTTTTTTAACAATATTGTGTTGTAGTATGAGGTGATATGAAGAGATATCACTCTAGATATTTGCTAACCAATCTTTTTTCAAAATTCGTGTTCTTCATGAAATCATTCATTATCCTCTTTTTTCAATTACAAAAATTTTTCCACCTTTTATATTTAAAATTTTTTTTTGAGAATAGCTATATCTTCACAATTTTGCTATCCATCATAGTTATGGTGTCTCCAACTGTTTGAAAATTTTAAATAACTTTTTTAGTAAATTGATGATTAACATATTAATTAGATAACGATTTAAAGATTTTTGATTCACAATGGAGAAGCTTCTTCTTCACGTTCAAGATGTTTTTTGAAAATATAAATACTAGGAATATCTTCTGTGTAGAGACTGCAAGTTACACATTCGTTTCTCAAAACTATATAGCTCCTCAAAGGACTAATATATTGAGCATATTAAAGCATTTTATGAGTTACTATTTCACTTTCCTTATCATCAAAAATTTTTATTTGAAGAATATTTTTAGTAAGAATTTTGCGGTCAATAAAAATTTTAATTATGATTTTCAAATAAAACGAGTTTTTTGATTTGGGTTTGTTGAGAAAATTGAGTTTTTTTTCTTCAAAATTTGATTTTTTTCCAAAATGCAAACTTGATTCATAATTTCACAATAAAAATGCACTTTAACACATAATTTTTCAGTAATGGCGAAAACGTAGATAAAAAATAGTATCAGCATGATCAATTAATTTAAAAATATTCTACTTAAAATGTGAATAAATGTTTTCGAAGAAAATTTTCAGACGAAACTAACAAATTTGATTATGAAAACTGAGTCCAAAAATCAAATCGAATGAAAATGAAATATATATTATAGAAAATATAAATAATATTCTGAAATAATTTTTAGTCGTCAACCACAAATATGATTGATATTGTCACACTCTAATTGCAAAAAATGAATCGAGAAATAAAATCATACGGTTCGAATGTTTTTAGAGACACTTTCTCACACGTAAACACCAAATTTGATTGTCACTTTTAGACATTTCAAAATCTTAATTGCAAGAACTTAGTTAAGAAATGAAATCAAGGTGGTCGATTTTAGTATAAAAAATACACTTTGTTCATGGAGAACATTTTTTGACGTATTTCACACTTTCAGACAATTTGAGGATCTAATTTTAAAAAATGACTTCTAAATTTAAATCGGCATGGTTAATTTTGTTTTTAGTATTGTTAAATAAATTAGAATAATATTTTTAGATACAATTTTCAGGCGTAAACCATAAATTTGATGGCTACTTTAAAATTTTCTCACACCCAAATTTCGAAAAATGAGGGGAGAAATGAAGTCAGCATCGTCGATTTGGTATAAATGATTATAGCAATCAATAGTTTCTTAATAGTATAAATAATTAAAATAATTGTGCCAACTTTTAACTTACACCCTTTCACTTTAAGTGCACTCTTTTTTATTCATATGCAATCCTTTAAGAGGTTGATATGTTTTAATCCAAGTCAATGCAAAATAAATCACCCGTTTTACTTTCTTTGCATGAAAAACTGACAATAAAAAAAAGTCGACTGGTGGTCTGATGGTAGAGTTCTAGGATAAGAATATGAGCCTATCGGGTTCGAATCCTGCTTACATCCAAAAGTCACGAGTGCAGCTATAAAAGTTTTATATTCCCTGCATGAGATACCGACATCGAAAAAATAAAAAAAACAAATTTTTACAAGAAAAACATTAAATTATAAAAAAAAATAGTATTTTTTCTATTCAAAAAAAGGGAGATATTTGTTTAATATGCTCATAAATAAAAAAAAAGAAAATTTCTGGAATTTTTTTTACAATAGAATGTATTTCAAATAATCTATTTAAAAATTACATATTATTTTTTGGTTATGTTAGATATATGTTAATGTGAGGGAAACGGAGCCCAAATTCAGAGGTGGAGTAAAAAGCCACCTTCCCTACTGCGAGGCTGTATTTGAGAACACAGACGGAAGCCATCAAATGTGGCCTTTACATGGCAGCTTAATTTATTTAAAAGTTTTCCATTAAGAAAATCAAAATCTCCGCTATGATAAACATACTTATAATAAAATTTTTAAATAAAATTTACGCATATGTTAAGTCATAATTACTTTTTGCCAAATTTTTCTCAATAACAAATTTCTGTGTATACAAGACCATATCTATATTATAATAAGCTAGCGTCTGTGTGTGTGTCTGTCGCTGGAAGCATTCTCATTGGTTGAAATTATTTATATATATGTTTTGTGTGTATTTTTATATGGTGTGATGAGTTTGTATGTGGTTTGTCGCTTGAAGCATTCTGATTGGTTGAAATTATTATATGTTTTGTGTGTATTTTTATATGTGTGATGAGTTCAATACACATCATATATAAAGATATCATATACACAGAAAAGGTACAAATATTCTAAAAACTGATCACCATACCATATAACACTATTAGCAACTCAAAATACACACTACTCACAATCCTATGTTTCGAGAGCAGCCTAAACAAAAAAAAACTAGCCGGTCCCGTGGTCTTTCGAGCGAAGCGAATTTGAATTAGCAACTCAATATACACACTACCCAGAATCCTATGTTTCGAGCGCAGCGAGAAACACTGTTTCGAGCGAAGCGAGAAACGACCACGGGACCGGCTAGTTATTATATATTTATTTTGTCATGGTCAGTTTTGAGCATGGAACTTTAGGGGCCCACCGCAGTGACAGTATTACTATTTGAAAACTTTTATGTGTTCTATGAGCTAACTATAGAAAATAAAATTAAAAAAAAAATGATTGATCATGAAACTATTTTGTAAGATTATCAAATAAAATCGCTAAAAAAATTTCTAAAAATCTTGTGTATAATTGCAGCATATCTGTAAATATATTTTTAAAAAACAAGCTTGTTATATATTGGAAAGTGTAGGTTTTATATTATATATAATTTTTAATAATTTGTTTTAAATAAAGACCCAAGTAAAATTTTTGGGTACAAAAATCTTAGTTTGTGAGTTTTCTTCAACACTGTGATAATTAAAAAAAAACCCTGCAGAAGCATTCATATATAGATTCAAATTGGTTTAAATGATCAATGAGCTTATAATTTTAAAGCCACTACAGAGAATGGAATCTCTGTAGTGGTTTTAACCTTCACATTCCGATAATGATAGTTCTTCAAATCGAACTAATTTCTTTTAAACATGCTTGTAGAATTTGTTAATACGACAGACAAAATATTAAAATTCAATTTTTCATAATACATTTTTAAGACTGCTATTTGCCAATCATTATTAGTAAAGATAATGCATAGTAGACGCACTAGTTTCATTACTTTCCCCACTTTTTTGGTGTAGGATAGAAGTTGAAGTAATTAATTATGGAAGATACCTTTCACATCAAACATAAATATTAGGCCCTTTCACTTAAAAATTAATGGTACAAAATTAGCTGAATTATATCCTTTTTAAATTTTGTGACTTTTCCCAATATTATTAGCTTAAGCTTTTTGTACAATATTCATGGTAGTTGATTAAACCTTTTATGCCAAAAACTGTGATAAAAACTGAATATTTTCTCCTTAAAATTTTGACATTATCTTTATTTAACCTTATAACCAGGGCGAGGAAAAATTGACCCAAAAAATTGGAAAAAAAAGACTTTTACTCAGAGAAAAAATTGACTTTATTGTCTTTTTAAAGTTTCATTGAATTGAACAACTATGAACACTTTAGAGAAAGTATTGAAAATTATTTCAAAGAATCCATGACTTTGTAATACAACAACATATAATTAATGACATTTTCTGATTTAAAATTCGATCATTTTCTGGCAGTTTTTTCAGTTTAAAAAAATATCTTTCTACTTCTAAAGTTAAAACTTGACAATTTTGTAATTTTGGATAAGTACTGCGAGAGATTTGAGAGTTTTCCATATTCATGATTTTATTGATTTCATTTTATTTGAATCTATTTTCAAGATAACTTTAAACGCCACATCCGTCTTAAATGAAATAATGTTGAAACAAGTAAAGGCATCTTCGACTGAAAAAGTCTCTATGTTGACTTTTTCCTACTAAATCAATGAATCGTGAATTTTCTCTAATTATTGTTACCAAGTTTTGACACAGATTTTTTTAACAATTTCTTGATTTCATCATCTTCATCATTAATTTCTTCATTGCTGGAAGATTTTAATGAAAATATTTTGCTGCTTGCAACCAATTTGTCAATTTCGTTGCAATTGGAACTGAAGTTAGGTTAGAAAAGAGAACGTCTTTTTCTATAACTAATTTTGAATGATTTAATGCCGGTAATCTACAATTTTGCAGGATAACTTAACTTTTAAGGTAAACTTGTATAAAAGATGTGAAAAACATGCAATGATAAAAAAGTTTGGGAATAAAATTCCATAAATTTTGCAGCGGATATATCGTATGTAACCGCGTTTGTCAACAAAAAATATTTGTCTTACAAAAAACTTCTTCATGTTTAACCTTAGTCAAGCAAACTTTACAATAAAACCTTTTATTAGATGAAAAAAAGCCCAACTGTTGTGGAAGTGTTGATATAAAGAAGAAATCTTGTATGTATCTCTTATAACAATTTTAGGCACATTGAATCAAAAATTGTTAAATATAAAAATTGACTTTTTGACCTAAACTCGAAAAACTTTGATTTGCTTAAAAATTTGAAATTAGTTCAAATTTTTTTAGACTAAATAAGTAAAGATCTTCTTCAAAGAGTTTTGCTAAACGGAAATAAAAGTTGACTTTATTGACTTTTACTCGCCCTGCTTATAACTTAGGGTCTATATATGATACTCCTATGTTTATAATTATATACAGTTTTAAACACATAACACTTTTTTTAATTTTTTCAATAATTATAGCTACTTTTAGAAAATATCTATCAAAATTTTGATTAATGAGAAATATATCTGTTAAAATATTCCTTCAAATTTTACATAAAATATGTTTATATACTAAATAGGCCTTGTTGGTTTCATTTCTGTACTCAGTTTTTAAATTTAGGATTTGAAAAAAACTAAGTTTTCATCAAATTTGTGGTTTACTTTAAAATTTTTAATTTTACATGAAATAAAAAATTTTTATACCAAAACCATTATAGTGGTTTCATTTCTAGACTCAGTTTTTGCATTCAATCAAATGCGCGGATTATGTCTAATTTCTACAGTAATATTTTTGAAATTTATATAAAACATCTGGTTTTATACCAAATTAAAGATGCTGGTATCATTTATGAAATCAGTTTTTGCATTTAGGGTTTGAAAATATCTGAAAAATTTAATCAAATTTGCAGTTTACGTCTAAAAACTGTCTCAAAATTTTAAATAAAATATCTGTTTTTATATAAAATTGGATATGTTTATTATATTTCGTTACTCCACTTTGGCTAATACGGTTAAAAAATATCTGAAAATGTCATTTGAATTAGTGATGCATGCCTGAAAATCAATTTTTTCCAAAAAAAATAATTTAGGTAGAATTTATTTCGAAAATCATTATATAGTAATAATTTTTTTAATATATTTAGGCTTAAAATACTTTTGTTAATCATGTTGAGTATGAAATAGTAATTATTTTATAAAAAGAAAAGCAAAACATATTATAAATTTTTTTGAAGATGAGTATGAGAGAAGAAAGCAACCTGAAAACAAATTGAAAAGAAAACTTGTGATCTAAAAAAAATTAAAAAATAAGTATGATTTCTGACTGAATGAAAGATCTACCATGTTCCAATGAATGAAGTGACCTAATGATATAATATTGGATGCTTCAAAAATTTGATCATGAAAAAAGGACTCTTTTTCGAATGAAAAATCTTTAAACCTATTGCTTATCAAATAATATTACAATTACCATTTCACATGGAAAAAACATTTGTGTGAAAAGAGAATCGTTTAGATAAAGAAGGAGGGCAATTTTTGTGATTGAACAATGAATATCACCAATGATTTTATCATAAAAAAACTTCTAAGGGATTATTTTACAAATATTCAGGCTGAATATCTGTTCATATCACCTGATAATAAAATTTAGCATACTGATAAAAAAGCCTAAGATCATCAAGAGGATTCTTTAATCTGAATGCTTTGAGAGGAAGTAAAATCTGTTCAATATAAATGCTTAAAATTTTTTTTGGACACAGATTGAATAAAATAAATTACTGTTAAAAGAATAACTACCAAAAAAGGATCAACATAGAATGAATAGCGAAATTACATGCTTTATAAAGTATAGAATTAATGCCGTAAAGGCTACTAGCAAATTATGAAAATCTAGCCAAAAGATAGAGGTTCTATCGAGATACCTAATTTACTGAAAAATTAAATATTTTGAGTAAATTAAAAAAATTAAAAGTTTTAACTAACATACTTGCAAAACAAGAGAAAATAAAGATATAGAAGAGGGTGGTACAAATGAATCAAGATTAAAATGACTGCCAATAAAAAATTGTAGTAAGAGATAAAGAAGTTTTCAAAATATGCTGTTTTTGCCATAGCTTAGAATGAAGTACTGCTTTAACTGATTGTGTTTGAGGCTTTTCATGTGCTTCATCGCTTTTTTCATTGATATTGTGTAAGTTTTACTAGGGATAGGAAATAAATGCATCATTGCTGTTGAGTTTATAACGTTATATCTTTTTTCAAAACAGTCGTCTAATAAAGGTTTTTTTCATATAGCTTGAGTCTGAAAACATGATCGTAAGTGGCGTAAGAAAGTGCGTCGCTAAATACATGGAATTGAATGTCTTTTGGAAGAACTTAATATAGTAAGTCACTAAGACAGGTTTGACTGTATTTCAATAAAAATTTTAATTTTGGCATGAGCTGTCATATTTTAATCATTTTTTGACTTTTTTTACTGATGTTCATAAAAAATTGAATGAAAATGAGTTATATATGATTGGTTGGAGATAGCAAAGCAGTTTCAATCGTAATGATATGTGCTCGCATTATGCTTAAGATGGTTAATCAAAGTTTTTGTGAATTTTTAAGAGTTGAGAGCCTTGGTGAACGAACCCCTGACCTTCAACTTTTAAGCTGAGAGGTACACCGTAACAACCATTGAGGCCTAATTGGCTACATTTTATATAATATTATTTAAATAAAAAGTTCCTTTTTAACATGAGTGGTCTATATAAATAAATTTTTTGAAAGGTTTGATTGATTTTGATAAAAAAAATAGACATCACACCTTAATTTAGCATATTTAATAAATTTTAAATTAAGTACATATGAATAAAGCTAAAGGTAACGTAGGGTTTTTTCATCGAGACGGCACAATTGCGCCGCTTGTATCGAATAAGTTTTTTTTTTTAGGAAAAATCTAATTCACAGCCATATTTGGCTATTGATTTTTCCTATAAAAGATGATATAGTTCTTCATGTGAATATATATTTTAAATATTAACATATATACACATTGTTTGTTCTACTTTATTACCTTTGTGAACTCTCTTTTTTTATAATAAAATTCTCTCTCAATAAAAAGAACTATGAAGAAAATAGGCTTCATGGGGGATCGAATCCAAGACTTTGAGTTATCGAAACCAGTATCAAACCAACATAACTGACTCTAGGATAACCCAGATAGGATAACAGAACATGTATTGAATAAACTAAAAAGATCTAGTTGTTTTAAATAAATTACAGGAATCAACAATATAAAAAGTTTCAATTTTATCAGATATATTTTTCAAAATCCAAATTAAAAAAATTATTTAAATCTTGCCTCAAATTTATAAAAAAAGGGGTGAAAAAGGCTGGCTAGTTGTTTGGCTTATATTTGCTGTTGAATTCTAGAGTCAAACACTTCTTATCTATAGTTCAACACAAGCTGTATTATAGTGTTTTTTCAATGAAAACACTCCATGTTACCTTTATCTTTAAATCGAAAAATGTAAATATTTTTTTTGATTTAAAGATTTTTATTCCCTTATTAACTAAGTTTGTTATGGTTTTTATTTGATAACATGCTTCCGGTCCTGGCAAGCAATTCCTGGATTAAGAATTGCAATGATTATTACTTTGTATCAATAAATAACTTCGATGTTTTTGAATTTAACTCTTTAACCGGATCTTCCCTTTCTAACTTTCACAACCAGTTCATCCAAGCTGGGATTGACAATCTCAATTGCAGATTTGACTCGAAGTTGTTGAATGACTGTGTGCACTTGGATTCCAGAAATTGGTCGAAAAAGTAAGAAGAATTGGTAACTTATGGAGACACGGAAATGATGGATGTGGCTCGATTTTTTAAACAAGATGTGATGTCCACTGTATCTGCCTTTCGAGATTTCAAATGTGGATATTTATCAACTGACTATGAAAACTTTTTACAAGTTATTAATATATTTCCTGTTTCCACGTCTGAATGCGAACGTGGGTTTAGTTCGATGAATGACATCTGTACATCAGAACGTAATCAGATGAGTGTACGCGCATTTGATGCTGTTCTTTTTCTGAATATCAATGGACCCCCTATTTCACGGGTAGATTTTACAAAATACGTTCAAAACCATCGATCTTCAATCAGCCAGGATCGAAAAACAGATGATGTGTGTGCAGTGGCAGATCGAGAAATTTCTTATAGGTGGGCCGAAATCTATAAATTTTTTTTGCAATTTTGCTAAAAGTCTTCAGAGAATACGACAGCTATGTTATGTCTTTTAGAATCACAAATTACTTATGTTTTCATATTTATAACATTATTTTGCCATGAATAAATTGCAAAATTTTATTTTTTATGTATGTAAGGGTATACATTATTAAGGGTAATTTTCGAAGCCATTTTTCATAGGGGGGAGGGGGGGGGGGGGGGGGGTAGGCCCATGAGGCCCCCTTTGGATTCGCCAATGTGTGTGTGCCTTGTCTTCAGCACCTACTTTTTTCAACAAAGTGAATTTCGAAGAATTTTTCGCTACCATTTTTTTATGTTAAAATAAATTTTAAAATTGTTGTATTGTAAATTGTAATTCTTTCTATCGAGTAAGTAGGCCATTCAATAATATAGCCTAACTCTTGTAGTTTCAGTGTTTGTCATGACCCATATTCATAAGAATTCTCACTGACACTTTTTTGATATATAGAACGTATGGTATCCATCTCAAAATATAGACAGTGTAGTAGCATGTAGCTTTAGGCATGGATAAAAGCACTGATCTTTTTTGTAGAAGTAGACATCATGGGACGTTTCCTACAACGTTTATGTGTTTCTATGTAAGGGGTGACTCCACACAGCAGAGCATCCCCTCTCCCCCCCTTATGTGAAAATTTTCTACTTCGCACCCTGAACTAATGAATTCATATTTCTTTGAGGTTCCCATATAAACTTTAAATGAAATTTTCATTCTTTCAGTTTTTTTTCTAAGCCAAAACTTTTTTTCATTTTTCTTAAACATTTGGTAATTTAATATCTCTAAAACTTTTCACTCAGTTTAACTTCGATAAATAAGTCTATAATTTATTAACAACTTTTCCCGCTTGTTAAGGGACGTCATATATACATGATCCCTTCAAAATATAGTAAATACTTAAAGTTATCAAACATACAAAAAAATCGTTAGAATATTAAATAAATAGAAAAAAGTAAAGTTGTGTTTTTAAATTTTAGACATGAAAATAAACCTATTAGTTAAATAGTTCCTATTCTCTTCTAAATTAAATTTTATAAAATGATAGGTTTTCGCCAATAAAAATATTAATTTTAGTATGTTGTAGATTGATTTAAGAAAAACGAGTGTTCTAACAATATTTCATTTGGATGATTTTTTTAATTATATGAAAAAATTTTGTTCACTTATGAAATTTTCAAGCACTTGAAAAAAGCGTTTAAGACAGGGTATGAAAATAACTTTTTTTTTATATCATTAACCTTTGTTAAGTATAATTCATTACAAAGTCCTATAGATTTCGTTTTCTTGTATTTAATTTAAAAAGAAAATTCTATTTTTTGAAATTGTTTAGCAATGAAAATTAAAAATTTTAATCAATTTTAGTTACCTAAAGGGCCTTTACCTCAGGTGCAATAATTGTGAGTTATGTCAACTGCATAGAAGAAACAAAAAAATATATAAAGAAGGTGAAAAAAATATTTTTAATGGGGGTCATTTTTGACCGCAATCTCACTTCAAATTAAAATAGAACTTTATCGAAACGATTGGAATTAAAAAAAAGGCAAATTATATAAAATTTTATATTTTTCTTTTAAAAAGTATATAAAGCGTTTTAGAGTCATTTTTAGCCGCATTGAAATTTAAAACTCAAAATTATAATAATTTCTTTTATTCAGTAAATCTAGACAAAAACACAAGACTTAGTTTTACATATAAAAAATAATCAGTAAAAGTCTGCGGATATTCAATAGTGGTGAGTCGTTTTAATTTATTTTCTAGAAAATATTATACATAAAAACAAAATAATACATTTAAATTAAAGTTATCTCTACTTGCCTTTAATCTTCAGGTTTTAGTGTACTTATTATATAAAACAAAGCTGTACAATTAAATAGAATAGTTTTCAAAAAAAATTGAGAAATATGTCAAAAAATATTGTAAAATCATTTTAGCATAAACACAATTTTTTTATTTGGGAATAATCTAACATTTTCTAGATTTGTTAATTTAAGTTATTTTATAATAAAATTTAAATATATTTACTTGTTAAAAAATTTTAAAGTTTTTATTTATATTTTGTTTAATTTTATTTTTTTTCTTTGAAAAATAAAAAATTTTGCTTTAATTTTTTCGCATAGACATTTCAATCCTTATCGAGGTAACAAAAATGGTTCACAATTATAAAAATTTTGCATTGTTATCATCAGAATGAGGTCTTTGACATAACTTTATAGATTAAGATGATATTTTTCTGAATAAGAAACTCGAGATTTATATGTATGTCAAGTTTCATGTTCATATCTTTTTTTATTAGGTGGCAATTTAACTTTGTTTCTGTCAGCTCATTTTGCCACGACCCCATGCTTCCTTTGCAAAGTTTTTTTTTGCCAGACTAACTATTTATTTACTATTTTTATATGGTTATGAACAAAACTTAGAGAAGGTGAACTATATTTCTGTAATAATTACGTTAATTGATTATGACAGCTAGAAAGTTATCTGTATTTTAGTGAAATTAAGAAGATTTATTTGTAAAAAAAAGAAAGATATGCTGATAACAATAATTATTTAAAAATAATAGTAACAATACAAACACACAGTTTTTATGATTATAAAATTAAAAAGGTAGAGGATCATTCATAAATATAATAAAAGTTCTTTTCTTTAATTTTGCGGGATATTCAAAAGGCCAAGGAACAGCTATGATTAATAACTCAATAGTAGAACATGAATCAAAAATGGAAAATAAACGTTCAATTCTTTATCAGTCGAAAATTGGATATGAATGACACAAAGATACAATATTATGACACAAGTTTAAATACTTCAAAAAGAAATATTATAATATATTTACTGAAAAATGCCATCAAAATTTATACACTAATAAAACTTCTATAATAAAATTAACAAAACTAGACATTCAAAGTTTTAAATGATTATTAATTCTTTTCGGTTTCACTGCCGCAAAAACTAAAATCTTTTATAATACAGTTTTTACATTAGAAAAATGTATTTTGGTTTTATAGTTTTTGCGGGAGTGAAACCGAAAAGAGACATCTTCGTGATCGCTTACTTCATTTGAGTCACCTTCATCAAAACCACATCTTTTAAAGTATTTTAAAATCATTGAACTATCGCATTCTTAAACGGATTTATGAAGCCATTCAAATGCATCCAAAACTAATTGTTTTAACTAAATTTGCAGCTGTTTTTTCATCATCAATTTTATTCAAAATTCTACATAGGAATTTTTTTCTGTAGTTTCTTTTAATATGCGAAATAATACCTTGATCTAACGGTTGAAGCACGGGCGTTGTATTTGCAGGAATGAAAACTATTTTAACGTTACCCAAATTGGGCAAATCTTTTGTATGGGCAGTAGCATTATCTAGGAATAAGATAACTTTGCGGTTTTGTTTTCCCATAGGTTTGTTAAATTTAACTATCCATTCTTCAAAAATTTTACTTGTCATCCAAGCTTTAGAATTATATTTCCATTCTACTGATAAGCTTTCAGGATTCAAATTTCGAAAACAGCCTGGTTTAGCTGCTTTACCAATCACAAGAACACGTTAGAATTCACCAAGCATATTAACACCAGGGGTGCACATCCGGGTGGGGCGAAAATGACCGCCCCCCCCTCCACCCAATAATTTTCTATAAGTAAGAGTTGCTGCTTGTTTATAAAACATTTATGATGATCGCTAGAAGGAATGCAGACTTTCGAATCAATCAAACATCATGCCAAGCTGCTCTGAAATTCCTATCGAACATATTTTACAGACGATGCGTGAGAGCTATATAATAATAATCCATTGCTTCAATATGCACACAGGTCACAGAACAAACACATGTTGATGATCCCCTAGATTTTTTCATCTTCTGTCACAGTGATTCTATTTCTCTTTCTGTCTCCTTTGTTTTTCTCTTCCGCTTTCTCTGTTAAAACTCAATCATTCGCTCAAGCTCTCTTCTTTAATGCAAGCCCTCTTCTCTTGTTAGGATCTCCTATCTCATTCAGCTCTCTTCTCTCCAGTCACGTAGCTAGGCTGGGGCATGAGGGGCCGTGCCCACACTCATATGTACCTCATGGTGTCCCCATGCATCTTATGCGATATCAGTTTTTGAAAATTTCTCCAATGAAAGGATCAAGAAAGTATAAATAATGTTGCGCAAGTTTTTTGTTTTTAAATTGTGCCCCTTCTATCAACTTTTTTTTGGCTACACCACTGCTTCTGTCTAATTTGCATTTAGAGTTAAATTAAAATAGTTTTCAATCGTTACAATCCTTTGATCTTTTACCTCCTTTGCAATCCTTACCTTTTACTGTAAGGGTTTTATCAGGCAAACCCCGATAAAATAATCCAAACTCATTAAATGTCTTTTTTTCCATATTCTTTAACTATGCCTGGTATTTTACTTTTCCATTCATTAACAATTTTGTCATCGACATCAGCTTTTTCTCCACAAATTTTACTCAATTTAATATTATGGCGAGTACAGAACTTGGATAGCCAACCATTAGAAGCTTTAAGTCTTTTAAATCATCATTTTTGCTTTCTCTTGAAATAGTGGACCTGAAATTGGTATGTTACTTGAACGAGCTTTTTGGACATAAAATTATTTTCGTAATATTCAATATACTCATTCTTTCTTTTCAAAATATTTTGAACTGTAGTTTTGCCGATATTAAAAATTTCAGAAAGTTGTCTTTGACTTTTGTCTTTGCTACAATTAATTAATTCAACTTTTTCTTTCAAAGATAGTTCTTTGCGTTTACTATTCATTATTTTTAAATCTAAAATTGTAATCAACAAATTTTTATAATACATTTATAAATTATAATCTTTACACAAAGCAATAAAAATGTACCTATAAAAAAATGGAAAATATGCATGTGTTTGTCATACAAAAATTCAAAACTTGATTTTGATGATTTACCACACATTCCTAACATTCTTTATTCACTCTGTTGCTCTCATCATTTGTAAGATGATTGTTTTAGAGAGGTTGAATCAATAAATTGAGACAGTTTTAAGTGGTAGGTGTACGGAATAGAGAGGTGGTGGAATTAGAGAAGATGAATTACACGAAAAACGATATAGAAAAAAACCGTACTTCTAAAAATCGTTCGATTTAAAGAGGTGGTCGAATTAGAGAGAGTGATCGATATAAGAGGTTTTACTGTATTATCTATTGCCAGCTTGGCAACGCTCCTGAGGCATTTATATAGGCCGAGATCCTTTGACAAGTTGCTACTATTTATTTAATGTAACGTTTTTTCTTCGAAGGATCAGAACTTGAAAAATTAAATATTAATAAAACTTGTACTAATCAAATCCTATAGTAGTGGGGAGTGTTCTTAGCCTATTCACAAATGAAAATATTTTAATCTAAGTAGAAAATTTTGACATTTAAATATTTTTATGCAACTCATCAGTCATCTCCACTTGCATTTTCTATACTCATCGTATCATCCACTAAGACTGTAACGAACATAGATGAATGAACACTGTCGAGGTTAATATTGATTTGATGTTTTACTATTATGTATTGCATGCTTAAATCTCTGCTTGTGCTTTGTTGACATTTAAGACGTGATTCGTGCATCGCTAAATTCACTTCATTACATCTTGCGTTAATCTACTTTCTAACCGATTTGTTACTATCGCGTGTAGCACACAAAAAGGTCCGATCTGAATATTTTTCTCAAATCAGATGCAAATATGGCGTTCGATACGTCAAAATGTTGCAAATTTTATACTGGATTTGAATATACAATCCATTTTTTCATCATTTTTGATTTGAAAAATAGTTAATTTAAGTATATGTTATTGTTTTCAATCAAAAATTTCAATACGTTATGATATATCTATACATGTAACCTTATCAAGGTTAGAATTTAGGAAGCATTTCCATTTATTATATTTTATTTTTTTATTAGTAATAAATCATTTAACTTTTTAACTTCTATTTATTTTGATGAAATGATATAAAATTAAAGGAGCCATTTTGCATTGGATAATTAATAACTATTTAGTTTCTTAATGAATATATTACAATTGTTTTTAAAATGGAAGAAAATATTTTTATAAATGAAATTCCATATGTGCATGGGAGGCACATATGGAATTTCATTTATAAAAATATTTTCTTCCATTTTAAAAAACACTTGTAATATATTCATTATATACATTAAGAAACTAAATAGTTATTACTTATCTAATGCAAAATGGCTCCTTTAATTTTATATCATTCATCACAATAAATAGTAGTAAAACGTTAGAATAGTTATTAATTATCCAATGCAAAATGTATATATATAAAAATCATCACATTAAATACAAGAAAAAATACAAGGGGATACCTTAAATGTAACCAGTTAACAAACTTGGATTTCTTGCTAAATAAAACTTCAAAAACATTACCTTCATCGATTAACTTTTTTACAAGAGGATTTTTTGAGTGAATATCTTGAATGAGTTCTTCATTGGAAATAGATTCATCAATGTGGACATGCAATCTGGGAAAAAAACTCTTTGATAGGATTTGAAGAGATCTTTGCTTCATCCATCAGGTTACGCGCTTTTAATAAAATACTTTTGTCAGGGAATGAAATTTTGATTGAGCTTTTATTTTCTTTGATGTATTTAACAGGTAACGAATTTAAGCATAGTTTGGTTTTTGAAAGATCACTCCTGCTTTTGTCGTTCGATTTAGCATATAAACAATTTTTTGACTATTTCAGAATTTATTGGTTGTTGCTTTCTTTCTTCATTCAGATTTAAACATATTAATTTTCATATAATTAAAATTTTCAACAATATTTTTCTTGATCTCATCAAGCTTTGAATTATTTTGATCTATAATCACATCTTTTGTGTCAAGCTTTTTTAGTAAAAACTACAAGGCTTTGGAAACACTAGCTTTTGTAACATCTTTGGATAGCAATGACATAGGCCCACCAACTCTGGCTGTTGTTAATATATCATTAAAATCATCATTTCCATTTACATCTGAATTATCAGAGTAAGTCTTACTTTTAGTGTTCATTAATTCACAATAATACAAGGTAAACCTTGGTTTTGATTTCAAATAATAAACTCCATTTTAAAATTGGACAGAGAAGACATTAAATATTCTTTCTACGTCCAGTATCTGAGTATTATGGTGTTGTTGTTGTTGTTTTTGTTGAATTGACGCAGCTTGCAAGTTGTCAAAACTTGAAAGCTGGCACTTGGCTTATAAAGGAGGGTAAAAGTTGGCGTAAGCTACCGTTGATTGTCAGTATAAACTTCAATGGATTATTACAAACAATAAGATAAAACAAAACAATCTGAATTCAAGATTATTAGTCGGAAAAATTAAATAGAGAAAGTTGTGACAGAAAGATAGGAAATGGAAAAAGGTATACCAAAGATCAAAGAGAGAAAAAGAAAATAACAAGTAATAATCGGCAAAGTGGGGAAAAAAGTAATTTGGTGTAGATTGATAGAATAGGTGGAAATAAACTAGTGAGTTTATGGAGGGTCTACGCGTAAAAGACATTCTAGTTTCTTGAAAAAGCCGGCCACCGTGTTAAAAGGGGAGTTGAGATAAAGTAATCTAAACATCTATAAACAAAAGCATGTTTCTTCTGTAAAAGTATGCTAAGTTTTTCAAAGAGATGATGTGTAAAGGGACAATGAAATATCAAATGAGTTGGGCTTTCGATCACGTTGCATCCAAATCTACAAAGATTTGTTTGACATTTCGATAAGAGAAAAATATTTACGACCGTTGCACATCTTTTTTTAATCGTGTTTCAAATAATAATAGTTTTCATCGAAATGGTTATATGAGACTATTAAAATCACAAATAAGATGATCTTTTCCTTAAAGTTTTAAATTTAATTCATTCATATGAGATGTAATGTCCACTGAAAATGCTAATTGTGATATCCAGATAGGATTACAGATCTATGGATTAGCTTTGTTTATTAGTAAGAAAAATTTTAAATTTCATTTCGAAATTTAAAAAATCGAAATTAAATTTCCCCACAACTGAGCCATCCTAGGGCTGTGTAAAAAGACACTTAATTTTAATAGAACTGTATTTTTATTTAAAATGTTTTGAGATATAGATAAAACAAATTTGTAGTAATGAATGACAGTAAAATTTTCGAAAATAAAATGGGACAAAGTTGAAGTTTATCATAAAATTAATGGATGTGTTAATTTGTTTAATGAAGTTACTTCCAAGGTTTCGCCATGGAAATGACAACTTTGATATACTAAGGATACATATAAAGTGAAAATGAACACAATATATTTTTAAAATGCTTATTTTCTAAGACCTATTTATGCAGATCAAAATTTAGCTTGCGAGCCGGATAAACTTCGCGACCAGTTTGGTCCCCGCTGATCTAAACTATCTTTCATTTATAGTACAAGAGATTGAAAATTGGTTATTAAATCTTGATGTATGATCAACTGTTCCTGATAGACTAGAACCAGTAACAGGTCGTTTCGTCGCTAAAAAATAGAGTCGTTTTGTCGTCACAAACAAGATTTAAATTATTAAACAAGTGTCTCCTAAACTTGGAGAACTCTAAAATTACATTACCAGACAATGGATTCAACGAAATTTTTCTAATTGAAACTTTCCTATTACTATTTACCAAATTCCTATTAAGTCTTAAAAACAAAGAGCAATTTTACATTTAATACACAATGTTTGAGTAAGCTAGCACAGTTTACATCGTTTTCTTTTTGAAACATCAATAATTGCTGGAAAATGGTTGACCATATCATATCTCTCTTCATCACTACATTTTTGAGAAACAAAAATACGTTTTGAAGAAGGAGATGATTCCAACTCTTCGATTTTGTTTTCATCTAGTCGCGGCCTTCCTCCTTTATTTTTAGTTTGAAAAATAATGTCGTTTCTATTGACGAATTGCTGAAAGAAGTAGAAAAGCCCATCAAATCCATTTTTTTTTCAATTTTTAAAATGTTGCAGTCTTTTTTAGTGTATCCAACATCTTATTGTTTATGGGGTCGTTCACAATTGACGTCAACTAAAACTGGGGGAGCGGGTATCCAAAGTTGACATAAGTCGATCTTGTTAAGTGATGATATATCTAAAAGTTGACATGAGGGGTGGGGGGGGGAGGTTGAAATTTATCAAAAAAAAGGTTGACGTCAATTGTGAACGACCCTATAAAAACATTCGTAAGAAGGACCTCTTCCTTTTTGCTTCATTCCCTTTTGTAAATATTCCTTCAGACCTTTAAGCCTGCCTATCTTTCCTTATAGTTCCACAACTATAGATAGATCTTTTTAACTCAAAAGAATTAAAATAATTGTCGAAAAAAATTAGAGTTGTCAGATAAGGAGTATCACACAATTTTATAGCATACCTTCCAAAGGAAAATCCACAACTATTTTTCAACTAGGATTTTTACCCGAATAAAAATAAAAAGCATACGTGAATCCATCAGCGCCATTTCTTGGGAAAACTTTAAAACCCCACTTTTTTGGTTTATTTGCCACATACTGTTTCAAAGACAGACTTTTATCTTTGAAAGGAATTATTTGTTAATCAATACTTTGTCTCTTTTCTGAACATCAACAAACATCGTTTTCGTAAAATATTCAATAAAGAGGGACTTTTGCGTACCTCTCATAATTTTCATTATTTCTGTCTTCTATTATTTCGTTATTATTAGTAAGGTGTAGAAGCCTGCTTTTAGAAAGTTTCTACAATTTTTAAAATACAAAAACTTATTATATCAATACTTCACAACCCGTTTAACCATATTCGTGACGGGCTATTCTCATTGACGGGGTGGGGGGCTATTTTGGCCCCTCTTTTTTCTACAATATTCTCACATGAACCCACTAAATAATTGATTGCGAATTTGACGGTGTTATTTATTCTTCATGAAAATCAATCAAACCTGTGAAGCAATGCAAAATATATAAACTTCAAAATATATTATAAATTTCACATTTTTTAAACTTAATATTTTTATTTAGTAAAACAACTTTTGGTGATTAATTCGTCCAATATATTTTACCTATCAGTAAATTAGCTTTCACAGGTGACTTAATAATGCCAAACACTTTCTCTCATTATTTTAAAATAAACTGATCCATAAACAGCAAATCGAACATACTCAAAATATTTTGTCATTCTAGATTTAAATTGCGGTTACTATTTGACTTTGGTTGATTTGTAGTCAGTTATTTTTATTGAATAATTTTCGTCCGATTTAGCAAATCGACCTTTCTCTATTTCATCACGACGTTATTTTTATCAATATATACAGAGGTAATGAATAGTAAATTTCAATGTGGTTAGAATGGTTATATATTTAGTTAATTCGACACTATATTGACTTTTATGTATTTAAGTCAAATAGATAAAATAATTTTCTTTCTTGTTATAAAAATGTTTTTGTCCATTTCATAAATAGGGATGGGACCAAATTTCTTCTCAAAGCAACCTGAGATCATGTTCGCTATGAGCACATAAAATTTAAATTCATCAATTTTTATTTCTCGTGAAATTTTTAAATAAAGTTATATTTAATGTTTATTTAATGATAAATAATTAATTCAGCAATCAAAATTGTTGTAAAATGACATAGTGAAAAATATTACTAAGTACATTCTTCCCGTTCATTTAATAATTAAAGTGACAGCTTTGCACTATATATCTGAATATGACCTCTATTCTTTTGGTTACAAATTCGCTATACGCTTAAATCTATACATAATTTCTCCTATGCATCTAATTCGGCTCTTTATTCATTAAATTCTTATGCAAAAATTAAGTTTTTGAAAAAATATTAGAATATTTTTATTTATATACAATGCGGAAATATTTTCTAAAAAAAACTGTGAGAACACCCTAATCGAGCCAAGAGAACAGTTTTTGGCTTCTGGAGGAGCATGGTTTGAGAAATATGGTTTGAAAAATAGTGTGAAGTTTTTTAAAATCTCCCAATTTGACAACAATTTTGGTCGGACATAATGATTCATTACATCTGCATCTGTGAGATCATAGTTTAAGCTGGATATTTCTAACTCTTCATACTTAAATTTTAGTTTTTATTGAGTTATTCTTCTGAATGCAATCGCTTCCCCTTGTATTCATTGCTGACAGGAGCACTCATTTTGTGGAAAGAGCATGAAGTGTCTTGAATGCATAAAAGAAAAGAGTTCCAAGGTGAGTCCTGCATCTGCGCTGAGCGTTCCTGCTCCACGAACTCAGTCACGCGCCACTCACTTGCCGGAGAGACACTCCATGATGGATTGGATGAACTTCGCAAGGACAAATAAAGACTTGTCAGGCGTTAGTCAGCCTGGCTCTCAAACAGTCAGTAGTAGTGATTTGGCATTGCATCATAGTGCCAGAAACTTTTGGATTGTTCTCAATGGAGACGTTTACAATCTCACTCACTACCTCCCTTATCACCCTGGGGGAAAACAAATCTTATTTGAAAAAGTCCACGAATCAGATTCCCTTCCTCTCTTCAATCAGTATCATTCGTGGGTGAATTATAAAAGCATTCTGGCAAAGTGCTATATCGGTTCCTTCATCTTCAAAGAACCTAAATTAACATTGCCACGCGGAAATCGAGTCGTTCACCTCTCTTCTGCAACTTTGAAGCGTTGTCAAAATAAAGAAGAACAAAGTGCATTTTACGTTGTCCTTGTGTTCAGTACCAATCTAAATTCGCGACGCTTCAAAAATGGTTACTGCGTCAAATACCAAAGGGTTTCGTTGAAAATTCTTCTTAATTTCTACCTACAAGATAACTCATGTCATTCTATTTCTGTTGCAATTTTGCCCTCACTAAGCAAGTACATCAAGGCTGTTCATCGCATTGAATTCTCCAATGACAACTCAGCATGCAGTCTCTTTTTGATGTGTGGAGATGTCTTATCAAATTCCTCAATCGTGAGTAGTAGCGATGATACGGATCTCATCTCTTTTTTTCAAGTAAGAGAGCTTACCTTGAGTTTGCATGAGCAGGAGAGGTACAAGATGAAGTGTTCATTCAAATCTCAAGTGAATTCAAATTGCGTTTGCTTAGGCTTGGAACCGAGTGACTCCGACACAACCCTGCTCATGTGTCCCGAAACTTATCACACAAACTTTTTCCTAGACTCCACTGCCCTATCTCGCAGTTACACGCCTGTCAAAATGCGAGAACACCTCCTCTATTTTTTCATCAAAATCTACGAAAATGGGCGTTTCAGCGAGCGCTTGTATGCGGACGTTTTTCAAAGAGGAGAAGACGTACTCATTTCTCCCTTCGTTCCGACGTTGTTTTGCTTTGATTCCCTTTTAACGCAGAAAGCACTTTTGCTCCTCGCGGCAGGCACTGGTGTGACGCCTATTTTAGGAATCTTGAGTTTAGTGTCCTCATCTTCGCATTCATTTCCCTCGCTACACCTGGCCAACTTTACCAAATCTCGTGATGACATAATTTGTAAAGACGTGCTCGAAAGTCTCGTTTTTGAGAAAGGCAGCTTTACTCATGAGTACATATTTTCCAATGAAAAAAATCATAAAAATGTGGATTCCGTCATAACAGAGTATTTTTGTTCCACCACCCAAAGCGTTAATTCAAAAGATGTCTATGTGATAGGTTGTGGCCCCCCTCTTTTCAATTCTCGTGCCATTAATATCCTCAAAGGTATGTCTCTTTCCTCAAAAAACTATTTTTTTTTCGAATAGTTATTCTTTTCATCATAGTTAACTATTTGTAAAACATTGTGAATGCACATTGTAAAATGTAGCGATCAAAAAAGATTTTTCGCTCTCTAACTCAGCTGAACTGTTTGAAATGGTCGTTTACAAAAATACTTTTTTTTACTATTATTTTTATTTATACTTATTGAAGTTAATTAACCAGATGCTTTATAAAATTTGTTTGTCTATTCAATTTCAACGAACTTGAAAAACTTTTATAAAATTTTAAAAACAAAATTTAGTGATAGAATATGACTATACATCGGATCGAAAATCATTCTTCTTGAGTATCAGCACTGCTATCATTTCACGATAATTTTAAGCATTGATAATATTTTAAAAGCTACTTCTACTCTAGTATTTAAAATGGAATTGATACCGTAGTGTAGCGTTTTATATTCTAAGCTCAATCACTACTTGACGGATCTCTCCATAAGGGAGGGTAAGGGCAGTAGACCAGATAAATTTATATTGAGATATATAAATTTTTGTGTTTTTTATTAACTCGAGTATACTCAAAAATAAGTATTTGATCCAAACCTGTTTGAAAGTATAGCGACAGATCTGCATATACTACCACTAATATGAATACGCCTACTTACAAATTGTGTACAAAATTTAAAAGAAACATTTACACAAATATGTCTAATTTATAATTAGTTATGTTTAGTAATATCATCATTGTTTAGATTTCTTGCGAGAAATAAATGCTTATAACAGATAAATTGCTGAGACTCTCGCGCCTTTGTGGTAGCTATTCAGAGCTCGCACAATGTTAAGCTTCTTAATTACAAACTTTTTAGAGGAAGCATTGGAGTCGTTTTCATTTTCACAAGTTATTAATATTTTGAATTCAGTAGAGCGCTCCCATCACTGAAGACAAGGAATCAAGACATCGCCAACGACATTTCATCAACTTTCACATACATGCATAAAATAAGGGCTTGCACTTTTATAAACGTGGTTAGAAAGAAGGAAGTGAGAAGAGTATGCTAATTTTATTGTTTCAAGTGAAAGTGAAGCATTTGATTTGAAGCTTACGACGCATTCACTACTAAACGCTCAGGAATTAAATCATTTGCCGCAGTTGATAGGAATTTCTTTAACGTCTAAAGTAAAACGAATTGAAGTGTCAGGTGGAGAATGAAAACACCGTAAGTAACATCTTTAATAAAAAAAACATTAGTTATTCTTCGTAGCGAAAAATAATTTGAATCAGTTATGCTTTTTTATACATCTTTTTGATATCCAGAGAGCTTTCCTTTTCTAAATTATTTACCAACATCTCATGCTCATTAAATATCTGATAATAATATAGTGGCAATTGGAGATTGACTTGATGTATCCATAAAACTTTTAATAAGTTTAATTTTGACATTTTTCCACAAAATATTACTTAGCTATTTCACAATAGCAGAGAGAAATGTGAGAACGGAGGGGCACAGATGTAGCCCATTCGGTTTCTCGCTTAGGAAAATTTAGAGTCGCTTGAGAAAATCGGAATATATTTTAATTAAACTGAATTCTCATACATTCAATTAAAACTTAATTAATTTATTACAATACTCGCATTCTATTTAAATATTGAAAGAATTAATTTTTTGCCCTCATAATAAAAACTGTCTCTGTTGCAAACAAAGCACACGACTATGTTACGGTTCGAAAAGAATTTTGTATTTTCAAACTTCACTTTTTTTGATAACGCAAAATCGTATCGGAACAAAAAATATATTTAAAAACGCTAAGCCTGTCATTGAATCTGACTAGAGTGACAAAAAATGGTTCATCCGTAATCCAAAAATTTTCCCTTTTTACATAACAGAATGTAGTTGTAAAATAAATAAAATTCTACCCGAAATACTAGGGTAGTTTTATATCAAATTATCATTTTTTAAATTTAAAGATTTAATCAATCAATAATATTTTATGACATATATACCGGTATATTAGTTTCACTTTAGTTAGTTTTTCAGTTGCTCAGCATTTATCAGCTTTTTTTGAGACCAAATTTCCTTATGGCAGAAATTTTTGCTTCGAAAATTCATCATTTTTAAGAGTGGAATGTGAGTTCACTGAAATTTTAATACCGGAAAAATAAGTGTAAAATATATGAAGAGACTTTTTTCAGTCATATTAGTATTGGTTTTAAATTTTGAAGTACAAGTCGAAGTGGGATATTTTCTTTCGGACTCTGGAAGATAGTTTATCCGGGCCATGTCTAGATAAAAAAGTAAAAAATAGCGGTCTGGCAATATAATAAAAAAAATAAATGATGCGTCATTTTTTAAAAATGTTCTAAAGAAAATAATCGTAACCAAATAGTAAGTAAATTAATTAGTTTAATTGTAACGCTAACTAATTAAATAATGAATTAATCAAAAAACCAATTAGTAATTATATTTAAATAACCAAGCTAGAATATTCGATTCCAGCTTTTCATAGAGATATATCTCTCTAAGCTAATGATCCTGATGCGAATTTTTAAGCCACTGGGAGATGCTAACACATTTCCTAGTAAACAGAGCACTTACTAGTTATGTAGCCCGTCATGCTAAAAATTATGCGCCACAACATTTTCAGAATATATAAAAGAGTTGCTCTTATAAAGCATACATCAATCAATTTCACAAAATAAAGTTCATTTTCCATCTTATAACAAACTTATTTAATTTAGTTTTCCTGAGTGCTTTTCTATTAAAATCTTTAAGGGACCTTATTCAGGCATCAATCATTATAGACGTTACAAGTAATTTAAAATACAAATTGTGGAAAATGTGTAATTCTATATCTTATGATCAAAAAACCATGCTTTTTCTTCAAACCAACAAAAACCACCCTTTCGCTATTTTATTTTAGCTTTGGATTCTTCGTTTAGACAATGCTTCTCGCATGCCTTTGACGCCTTCCTAGGGGCATACGGATAAGGCATAGGTAAGTTGAAAAAGTGGCAAATTGAATAGTCAATTCTTTTTTTCAAAGTATCAAATTGTATAAGCATGTTATTTTTAAAAGGTAAAAAGTTTTAAATTTATCTTTGTACGGAAGAAAAAATAAGAAAATTATTATATGAAAAGTGTGATCCTTTTTCAACGACAAATATTTAGGATATAAAAAGGCCAAGCAACGAAATGTGATTCTTAGAAACCTTAAGTTAAAGAATTTGTAAAGGGAAGCATTCGTCTCGCGCATAAATAAGGACAACCATTTTCCAATATTTTTCATAACAAAGCTAAAAAATGTAATTAATATTCGCAAATCTTAAAATTAACTTTTTAAGTAAATAGGTCCATCATCTTTTTTAAAAACTAAAAAGCGGGCATGAACAGAAAAAAATGGCACCCACTGGTTTAGACAACAAAAAACACGAACTAAGTTTCATATGTTGCAGTCCTCAATTTTATTAAAATAAAGGTGTACGCTAATGTGAGCGGAAAGTGTGGAAGTATGAGAGGGTGTATTTTCATGAGAAGTTGTCATGTTTGCTGGGAAGAGTTGAGGAGCTTTCAATGCTATTTTGTGATTTTCTTCATCAACCCTGGATATATCTGTTGAAAATTGAACAAAAGTCTTCTAAAATAGTTGACATAAGGAAAGCATACTAGTTTCCACACTCAAGTCACAGAAGCTCTGCTGGATTTTAAATTTGGTAAATTTCTTCAACAAGATCAAAAACGTCAGATCCTTTGAAATGAACTTTATGCCATCCGGTCTAAAAAATTAGCAACTTCATAACAGAATAAATGAAATCCACGCAATTCTAAATACGAGTACATCTCTGTTATGCTAACAGATTCATAATCTAAATTCATTCTAAGAATTATAGGAATAAATCTTTAGGTATATAATAATATATTAGGAGCTTGGCAAAGCTTCCGAGGCATTCTATACGGCTCTATGCTGCGCCAAGATACTTATATTTAATTGTAAGGGTTTAAATTGTCAAATTTAGATAACTTCTCGTCATTAAAATTTAGCATATGTTCTTTTTCTATGTACAAAAATAATGTGTTAAAATTTCAAGATACATACATTTATTTATGCAGAATTAATAATGTGTGACAGGATGTTCCGAGCAATAAATATCTTATTAGCTAGTTCATTATGTGAGAACTGCGGGGCACAGATGTATCTCATTCGGCTGCAAAAAGATCATTCATATGGTCGAAATGTCCTTGGGTTGAAACTTTCAAAAATCGAACGGATGTAGTAAAACTTATATATATCTCGATTTGTGCAAAAGTAAAATACAATTTATTCAATGTTTCTCATGCGCTTTTTTTAAATTAGTTCTTACGTTTAGAGCAGGGATCGGCAAACTTTTTTTACCCGTCGACCCCTTCATAGAACATTTGTCTTCACATCTACCCCCACCCCACATAGAAATGTTTCATAAAAAGATTAATCAATGTCCAAGAATTAAGAGAAAAAAATACAAACCAAAAATGTTTCATATATCCTATACTATACAATGTCCTAAGCTATGTTTTAAAAGAAAAAGGAGATTTATTTCTACTATAAAGTAAAAAAAGCATAGCACAATTTGTTAAGTTTGTCTATTTTATCGACCCCTAGAGATCAGTTATGGACCCCCAGGGGTCGATATCGACCACTTTGCCGACCCCTGGTTTGAGGTACACATTTCTACTCATTTGCAAAACCATTAAAAAAATGTCAATAAGGATGTGTAAATATTTTTTTGGCAATAAAACAAAAAGAAAAGTCTATCACGTGAGGGTTGGAAAGTACAGATCATCTTTAGCGAATTGAAGAATTTGACCTCTGTAATAATTCGAACCTTCAAGCATCAATTAACTATTTCCATTTTCAAATTTTTTCTCCACTTATTTTATCACTCGCGGTTAATTGCAAAAACCTTGCCGTTAACTTCAATTACACAAATCGTGGTAATATATATTACGCACATTTGCTATCTGCTTATTCACCTTCTCGACCTGTTCTTTGTTACGTGTTTTCTCACTCCTGATGCTAGTAAGATATTTAACTTCTTTCTTTTGCACTTTTTATACCAACTACATTTCAGGATGTTAAATAAAAAGTTTATTTTGTATTGCTTTTATCACGACATTTCTAACATCTAATCATCAACATGAAATTTACGTCAGTTTAGTTATCAAACATACTAAAGCAAATTTGTGTTGACCCTCTGTTTTTGAGGTTTTACCGGGTTTATCTAATTCACAAAGTTCTTACAAATAGTTCAAACGGGAATTTAACAAGTTTTTAGAAAGTATTCAACCCCCTCTTATACCGATCAAGGCGATTGTTTAGAACTGTTCTTTAGATATATTTCAAATAGAATATATGATTTAGTTTCAGAGGTTTCTACGTTTTCTGAAGCGATAAACTGTATACAAAAGAGGAACTTTATTTATGCTAGCATCTACTAATGAATCGAAAGCAAAATGAAACTGAAGATGTAGAATGTAGATACTTTTGTATCCGAGTTAAGAAAAATGGTAAAGGATTGTAAAGTAAAAGCTGTAGTACTAAAAGACCCCTCAATAAGAACAAGGATGCTTGCAGCTGATTACTCTTTAGAGAAAACAATCAATTTAGCTAGATCATTAGAGTGCAAAGAAAAACTCATTAGCATATAAGAATAATTCTTTGGTCCCAGCTGTAGTTTCAAAAATTTTCAAATGCAGCAATACGTTGAGAATGTTAACTGTGGTAATCAAGTACATTCTAGGATACATTGTCCCATGCGTTTCGTAGTATGTCACTCTTGTGGCAAAACAGGCCATTTTTCAAAAATGTGTCTAAAAAAAGTTTCATGTTAAATCTTAAACTTTGTTAAAAGTAAACATTGACCTTATTTTAAGGAAAATTTTTTTTTAAAAAAAAAAAGTTAATAGTTAACAGCTGCCATTTAAAAAATTACCAAAACTAGCGACCCTCAATATATCACACGATTTTTCCGACCAATTTGTGTAAAGGAGAAAAAATTAAGAGTTCTCATGATCTTGACACTCACTCCATGCATGGAGTTGAATCGCTGCTCTCATTCAACAAATTCTGAAGAATGGTCCTGAACGTTCTTTCTCATGTTCTAATCAAACGTGGGTAGCTCCTGCAGGATTAAAAGACTTCAAATGCCTAAAAATCCTTAAATACTGTTTGTCCTATGCTTAAAAGTAACGCTAGATTCTCATTCTTTTAAAGTTTTAGCCAAAGTGATAAAGAACAGATAACCATAATCAGAAAAGTCGTCATTGCTGAACGCCTAAAGAAAAGGTAGTCTCGATAATTAAGAAAGCCGAGATTACATCTCCAACATTCGTCATTCCTAAAAAGGATGGAGGACAGATTTATCTCAGACTTTTCCTTTTCAAGGGAGTTATAAAAAAAAGCCTTTTATAAACTTGAGTCTGGCGCCTTAGACCGTTCGGCCATCCTGACCTTTAAAAAAGCTTCGAGTCTCAAAGTATTCTGATTTTAAAGAATCTTCTTGATGATCTTAGGCTTTTTTATCAGGTGATATGAAGAAGTATTCAGCCTCAATATTTGTCAACCAATCAAAAGTTTTTTTCTGATGAAATCATTCGTGATGTTCATTGTTCAATTACAAGTTTTCCTTCTTCATCTAAAAGACTCTTTCACGTAAAAGGAAAAAGATTTACAAATTGAATTGAAATTAAAAAATATCTTGATAGTGACTAAATCTCCAAATATTGTTACCTGAGACAGCTTTGATAACTCTGACCCAATGGCGGATCCAAGAGAGGGGGGGGGGGCTCATGGGCTTAGCCCCCCCTATGAAAAATGGCTTCAAAAATTACCCTTACATGAAACTTTTGCAATTTATTCATGGCAAAATAATGTTAAAAATATGAAAACAGGTAATTAGTGATTCTAAAAGACATAATACAGCAGTCGTATTCTCTGAAGACTTTTAGCAAAATTGCAAAAAATTTAAATAGATTTCGCCCCCCCCCCTATAAGAAATTTCTGGATCCGCCACTGCTCTGACCTATTCAAAATTTTGAGATTTCCTACCCATCTTAGTGAAATGATAATTCTAATCATAGCTGATAGGGGACTTCTTTTTCACGGTCAAAATATCTTTTGAAGCACACAATATTAGATCATTATTACAGCACTTCCTAAAACATTGGAACATGGAAGATCTTTCATTTAGTCAAGATTTTTGATCACACGTTTTCTTTTCAATTATTTTTCAGATTGCTTCCTTCCTTCAAATCAATCTTCAAAGGATTTTAATACGTTTTTTTTAATAAATATTTCATCATACTATTATTTATACGCCAGAATAAAAAAAATATATTTTTACTAAACTAATTCAATTGCCTAAACTATTTTGCCTAAATGGAGTACAGAAATAAAATAAGCATAGTCGATTTAGAATAAAAACAGATATTTTATTAAAATATTTTTGGACATAGATTTTAAAAAACCCCTAAATGCAAAATCTGATTTCAGAAATAAAACTAGTATGGTTGATTTGGTATAAAAATATACATTTCATGTAAAATTTTAATATTTTTGAAGACAGTTTTCAGACATAAACAGCATATTTTATTGACAATTGAGATATTTTTAAACCCTAAAAGTAAAAACTGAGTTGAGAAATGAAACTAGAATGCTTAATTTGATATAAAAACATTTTCATGTAAAATTAGAGAGAATATTTTTGGAGATAGTTTTCAGACATAAACCGCACATTTGATTGACACTGAAATATTTTAAAACCTCTAAATGCAAAAACTGTGTCCAGAAATAAAACCAGCATAAAAAGATATATACCATTTTTAGTTCTAAACGGTCTTTTTTAAATTCTAAACTGTCTTTTTCAAATTCTAAACTGTCTTTTCCAAATTCTAAAGTCTCTTTTTCAAAGTTGAAAGTGTCTTTTTCAAATTTGAAAGTGTCTTTTTTAAATTCGAAAGTGTCTTTTTTGATTTTACTTTTCTGAATAAGCCTTGAAGTCTTGTTTCTTAATAAATGCGCGTAATATTATGTGGGATTGTCAGGTTCTGTAGACGTGTTGAAACTTGAAAGATACACTGATAATTTTCTAATTCTCCGCCTCTATTTTAATTCGATGCAACTAGCAGTTCATTTATTGACAAGTTTTTAACTCTTCAATTTTTGCCTTCTGCATAGATTGTTTTTATATTATAGTAACATAGAATTAAAAATTTTTTTTAGTTTGTATCGAAAGTTTCAACTAAGCAAAAAAGTGAATTTTAAAACTTAGTTTCAAAAAACGTTTTACATCCATTTTAATATCCATTATATAATGAAAAAAAGTGTTCACAGAAACTTCTTTATTATCATTCAAGTAATTTAAAGCAAAAAAACAGTGAGGAATTCAAAAGCTACATTGCACATGCACTACGTAACATACAAAAAGGGCAAATGGGAGTTTCTATTTCTTCATAAAATTTGATATATTGTTTTTGCTTTAAATTACTTGAATGATAATAAAGAAGTTTGTTATCATAAACTTATATTGTTAAGCAAAAACTTGTCTATAAATGAACTACTAGTTGCATCGAATTAAAATAGAGGCGGAGAATTAGAAAATTATCAGTGTATCTTTCAAGTTTCAACACGTCTACAGAACCTGACAATCCCACATAATATTACGCGCATTTATTAAGAAACAAGACTTCAAAGCTTATTCAGAAAAGTAAAATCAAAAAAGACACTTTCGAATTTAAAAAAGACATAGGTATTTTCAAATCCTAAGTGCAAAAAAATGAGCCCAGAAATAAAAACAGCATGGCGGATTTAGCATAAAAATATTTTATGTAAAATTTGAAAGTATATTTTATTAGATATATTTCTCATCAATCAAAATTTTGATGGACATTTTCTAAAAAATTAAATATGTAAAGTGTTATGCGTTCAAGACTGTATATAATTATAAATTTTCTGAAAATGTTTGAATACTGAAAAATTTTGATTGACAGTTTTTGACATGGAAGGGTCATTCAACTACGCTGAAAATGGTATCAAAAGATACAGCTAACGATTTTAAAAAAGTGACGAAATTTGAAGGGATTTCAGTTAATTTTGTACAATTAATTTTTTAGTGAAAGGCAGGTGACGTTTTACGCCCCCAGGACTAATAAGGTTTAAAAAAAGTTCACGTAATGTCATTTTCCAGAGGAATCATATATTTTCAAAATTGCCTTCAAAAGTTATACTTATTTTTCTCAGCAGGATTTTCAGATTAACCGGTTATCGACAAAAATGTGAATCGTCTGCGTTTATAAATGCTTTTTAATACAAATCTTCTGCTTTATACTAGATATCGTCTGATTATTCTGGTCGTTAACGGGTTAATATATTCATTTCATGATTTACAGTGAATGTTAAATTTTAATTCTTGTAAAATTAACTGTGTTTCACATAACAATATTTTTTATCGAGGAACAGTATTAGATCAATGCATATGTGGTATAATTAAGAGACATATGGAAGTAAGTTGCTTGCATCGTAGCTTTCCGATGGATAGTAGTGGCTAAGACAAAAATATATTCTTCAATCTGGTCATAGCTTTCGAAAATTATAATTTCATCATCTCAATCGGGTCTAAATGTAGTTCACATTCTCTCTGAAAAAAAGTGAATGTCTATGTTCGTAGAACTCAGTACAAAAGTAGCCAGAAGTATTTTCCTGGACGCTTGCTAATTTTGTTATTCCAGTTGCGACTTCACTTCTAATAAAATAAGTAAGTCTTTATTTATCCAAATATGAACGTTTTACATATGATAAGTTAGAAGGCACAACACAACAGTACTGAGGAGAAAAGGCCTATATGCCAATTCCATGAATCACAACTTAACAAAAGTTCATGGTTTAAATACAAAATGTATATGATGGCTTCGAGTAAATGGTTTTGGAAAAAAAGTTTCTTTGAACACAAATAAATATGATATACAAAATGTGTACAAATTCACTTATATATGATAAATATGTATGCAAATACGTAGGCAAATGGAAGTAATTCTCTAAAAAAAAAATAAAAAATGCTAATATGATTTGCTTTGTGTTATAATTTAAATCACCCTGAATGAGAACCATGCTACATTTCACTTGGGTGGACTGTAACTATTTTATGATTGTCATTTATTTTTAAACACTTTTTTTTCAAAATAGAATAATTTAATTTATTATGAAAAGTTCTGTGTTTTTACCAAAAACTTTCCTGATTTGCACAAGCTCTTAAATGTCTCAAAACTCCGTATTCCTGCTTATAACAAAAGCATTTAACAGTCTTCATGAGCTGAACATTTCTTCGCACGGCAAAAATATACTCAAAACAAACAGCCGAATAATTCGTTTCACAAAAACAAAAGTATTCTCGCTGTAAAGAAAAAGTCACAAGCATTCGATTAAATAATTGTATTCACTCATCAAAACACACACACATAGTGGAAAAGTTCGCAAAATACTTATGCTAAACAGAAAATATTTTTAATGTATTGAAAATTGTCAAAAGCATAGGGTCGTCATATTTTTACATTATCAAACCGGGACAAAAATGGTTTGTAAAAAGTCAAGAACAAGATTTTGTAAAATATTTACTCTGAAAAATACATTGAAAGTAAAAGATGAGTTTTTATACTAATCACACTTGAGAATAAATTTTTCTAAACTCTAAGATTGGTGAAAGAAAAACCGGGGTTCTTATAAATCCTCCCAGATTCCGTTGTAAAGCGATTAAAAACCGCGGCATCTGGCAACCCTTTCATACTGAAAGTAAACGCTAGTTAGAACATAAGCTTTTGATATTTAAAGAACACTCAACTTTTTAAAAAATAAATGTTCAAGATCAAAAAAGACATTAATTATGTAAGCTTGTATTTTTTTTCATGATATGCACTTCCATCACTTCATTTTTATGTTAGAATTAGACCAAATAAATAGTTTAGAGAAACTTATTTGACATTTTTTATGGATATGAGTAAATAAAAAAAATTGAAAGTCGTACTGTATATATGCTTTTATGTGCTTATATTTGTATCGATAGTTCAGGCAGTAGGACGCATTTTCATTGTGATAAAGAAGTTTTTCGGGAAAGTCAAAAAAAGCTGACTTGAGCAAGCTTTGAAGTTGGTATTTGCTAGATGAATTTTTGTCCTCATTTTCATGCTGTAATCTCTTGATCAGTACACACGGCAATTGAGAAGCTTCTTCTTCGAAAGTGTTTGATGCAACTGCCTCATTATTCTCAAGGGTGCAGTGGTAAGCAAAGAAAAGGGGCACGCTATAGGATTTGCATCTGCTGAAGTATGTGCTAGAGGTGATGGAAGAAGACGAATCGTCGTCGTGAAATCCAAAAACAATGAAAACGGTGATGAATGCGTCGGAGAGAAAGAGAGCTGGCGTCTTGAAGTCTTTGCTCGTAATCACTTCTTGCAGGTTGTCAAGAGATGCTAAAAGCTTTAGCTGACACTTCAAGCTTCCATCGTAACAATTGACGTAATATTCCTTGTAGCTTCTATTCTCTTTTTGGCTGGAAAAGAACGTCTCAAAATGTTTTTTTATATTTGTAATTTTATGTACTCTCTATTACCCCTAACATATCTACTTCACTATGAACTATAAAATTTACAAATATTGAAAAAAATGTATTTATCCATTTTTATGCACAATTTTTTTAAAGGCCTATCGAACAACATTGTTCCATAAATTATATGTCGCCTGTTTGAAGGTATTTAAAACTAATTGAAAAAGACAAGCATGCGATTCGTTTTCAAAAAGTTTCCCTTAAAGCGTTGAGTAATTAACATTAAATGATATATTTAATAATTATAGACTTTTTAGACGTTATTAACCAGTTGTAAAATTTGGTAAACAAATAAATTATAAAGAAAATTTAAAAAAGATATAAAAATATTCTGACTTATTTTCGCAGAAGATTCAGAGGAAAAGCATATAAATCTTTTTCCTCGGAAGAAGGCAATCTAGTGCCGAAACTAGTCGGGATATTTTTATATCTTTTTTAATATCCTAATAAAATTTACAGTGTATTTGTTTACTTATATTAACTAAAAATTGATTCTACATGAGTTTTATCCATTTTGGTGTATAGTACAAATTTTATGAAAAGTATAAAATATTATTATGGCAATTAGTATAATCATAATCATTATTATTCACGACAAATGAACCATTTAGGCACAATATATGCAAAAAATGAATAAATTAATTAATTCACATATATATCCTCACATATTAATCAAAAATCTAATTATTTTTTAATTTTGTATACTAATTTTCTTTAATTTTTGATAAAAATTTATTAGAAAAAGTTTATATTTTTTTAACTTATTGAAATCTGTATATCAGTGGCGGATCCAAGGGGGAGGCCTCATGGGCAAGCAGGCTTTCTAATTTTTTTTTAATGTAAAAAATCTCTTAAATTTCTTAAAAAACAAATTTATTTTTCCTTATAAATTTGAAAATATTTTTTCCCTTTTCGGCATTCAGACGAATGTTACATTTTTTTGCACACTTTATATCTTCCTTGCGTTGTTTGCTCGAAAATGTGCTTTTTTGATCAAATCTAACATATTCAGGTAATCTTATCGCTGAACAACCAGAAGGTAGTGTAATTTGTCTTCTAAAATCTAAAAATTGTTGCTTATTTGCAATATACTTTCCATGCAGCCATAATAGAAAGAATGACAATATTGATAAAAGAGCCTAGTACCATTTTTTGTCTTTTAAGTTTGGCTGATAGGATTTTAACAATCTCTCCATCAAAACGACGCCTTGCTTTATTATAGGAACAAATTAGATGAGTTTGGAAACTTCTTTTACCCGTCTATTGAATTTATGAACAGGTTCGTGCGTATGCCCGTTACTTGCAATGCAACAGAGAGAATTAACATGCCATTTTGCAATATAAACTTTAACATTAGAACAAAAATCAAAAGTTCATCTTTCTTTTTTTGTAAATCTTTATTTGAGATAAGATGATATGTAGCATTATCTAAATTCCTCCTAATAGTGCCGCAAGCACGAACGTTCATAACAGCTAAATCAGAGAGTAGAGCGACTAGAAAAAAGTAATCAAGGTAAATTGATGACAGGTAAAATTTAAAAAAGATGCAACATATCCCTCATTTTAAAACTATACGTGAACCAAGTGGTGGCTGGAATTATCTTTGCCTTGATAAATTAATAAATTATAGGGATAGCACTATTTCGAAGCTCTGGATCTTGTGGTGAACTGTGTAAAAGATTGTTTTAATCAGCCAGGCTATCAAGTGTATCGGCATCTAGAAAACGTTATTTTGAAATCTGTACGCGGCAACAATACATACAAAGAAGATTTGCACTTTGTCTTAAAGATCTATGGAGATGATCTGGACAAGACTTCTCTTTTTTCACAACTGGATTCATTTGCAACCTTCGCACAAAACAGCTTAAATGATTGATCAACTGTGTCCATTTCCTTTTTGGTAACTTTAGTGACTCAGATGTCTCCAACTTCCAGATGCCTATTCTCTGAGATTGTAGATTTACTGCGACTTATTTTAGAATTGCCAGCCACTAATGCCACAAGTGAAAGAACATTTTCTGCTTTGCGTCGAATAAAGACATATCTTCGTACTACTATGTCCCAAGAAAGGCTGAATCATATGATGATCCTGCACACGCACAGAGAGGCTACAGATGCCTTAAATATTTTTGAAGTTGCAAACGACTTTGTATCAGCACGAGATGGGCGTGCATTCATTTTTGGACGCTTTTAAATTATTTTAATTTAACTTTTAACTAAATACATTGTTTCATTTACATATTTGTCAAATTATTTAAGTAAAAATACGTCAGTTACTCCTTAACATTTTTTACGTTGCAGCTCGCATCCCCAATGTTATATACTTGCCGACGCCCCTGGTTTGTTACATTTTATAACATTAGTCAAGAAATTTTTTTTCAATAGCTATTTGGGAATGAATATTTTCACTAGCTGTTCAGTTTAAAAGCAAAAATACTCTATTTTGAGCAGAGATATTTTTTATAATGGTCGATTGTTAAATTTTATAAGTAACACTGTACATAATCAAATACCTTTTTTAAAGAAAATTTGTTGATTATTATAGTAAAAATATAATATCGAAACAAAACGTTTCAGTTGTTAAAAATGTATTAGATCTATTTATGACAGATGTCAGAATTTTATTTGTAGACAGAAATAGTCAAAAAACGCAATGATTTTCTTGTTCTCGTATACTATGATTTTTATGATTTATGTTTGTTTAAATAGTTTTTTTAATGATTTTGTGTTCTTAGACTTAAATAATTTTATGAAAAGTGATTAAACTACCTTTTTTTGTATACCTTATTCCTTACAAAATGTAAAAAATAGAAGCGTTACCAAATCACAGTATTAGGGATAACTACTTCAAAGTTGGTTTTTGCTGCTTATAAAAACATGAAAATATCAAATAAACTATCTCATTTTTATGCCTCCTATTATTTAGAAATTATTCTGAGAACAGGCAGTTTCATTTTAAAATAGTGAACATTGCTTTATTAGTTTATTTTGTCTCCTTTCTCTCTTATGTTAATTATGTAGCAAATTTTTCAATTTTGAGTAAAAGGTAAGGTAAAGGTACCGTGGGTATGTTTTCATTGACAAGGCACTGGTGTACCGCTTATGTCAAAATATGAACAAATTGGTATCGATGACGAATCGAATCCATAGGCTTCCGTGCTGAGTCCATCACCTTAATCAACCTGCCATGCCACCCATATGCTGTAGGGCAGGGCTACTCAACTATTATAAGCAAAGGTCCAGTTAGACAAGTTCCGATGTATGCATAGGTACAAAAATTTTTATTACATGAAATGAAGAAAATAAAACAACCATCTCAGAAAAGAATAATAAAATTATAATTTCACTAACAAATCAATGTTCATTTTAATAATAAATAATGATTGGAATTCTTAATAATATTGTTCGCCTGGAGTCCAACTACAACACTCAAAAGGTCTGAATTCGGACCGTGGGCGGCCAATTGAGTACCTCTGCTGTAGGGGATACGTCAAATTAGTTTTCAAAAAACTTAAGTTATGCTGTAAAATTTTTTAGTTTTTGTTGAAGCTCTATAACTTTTTCTGATAGACTTTTTTTCCTTAAAAGTTATTATAAGGGAAAATCATTGCAAAATGTTAAAAGTTATTTTACTTTTTGTAGATTTTTGTAGCTTGCACCAGTTTAGCTTATAAACTATTTTTGAATAATGATGAGAAAAATGAAGTAATGCAATCTTAATTTATTTTGATTTTTGTTGCGTTTTTTATTTTTTATTGTTTGAGTTGTTTTACATTTTTGATAGAAATTACCTCAGAAAAGTTATCAAATTTGGATGTGTTTTTTTATTTATTTTTCTCAATAAAACATTTTCATTTTTTAGAAAAAAGAAATAGAACAACTGAAAATAAATGAATGATTTTCATTCAATAAAATTTTCAATTTTTTCATTGTTAATTGATATCTTTAACATATTTAAAACATTTTCTACACATAATTTGGAGATGGTGCGCATCTATTTGAAGTGAGAAAGAAGGAGCTATATATAAGTCCTCATTCATTGTTGACGTTAAGTTAATAGGGGGGGGGTTAAAGTTTTTTAAGCTTAATAAGGGTGAAAAAAATAGACAAGGGAAGGTGAACAGAAAAATGTGTCTTTGGAGGTTGAAAGTCCGCCCCCTCTAATAAATTCAAGGATGTGCGCTCCTGGTTATAAGTAAAGGATGTTCAAAGATACAAGGAAGATTTGTAAAAATAAATCTCACAAGAAAAGATAAGTCGTTAAAAATAAAAGTTTAGCTTTTATAAATATTTTTGAAAATACCTTCTTTTTATTTATATTAGAATCTTCAGTTAAATCCATATATATTGGTATCTAAAAAAAATTTAAAAAAATTAATAGAAAAAATACGCCCAACGTGGGGCTCGAACCCACGACCCTGAGATTAAGAGTCTCATGCTCTACCGACTGAGCTAGCCGGGCTCAAAAATCAAGTCAATTATTTAAATATAAATAAAATTTAGAAATGATATGATTAATCACTAAGACAAGGACCAAAAAAGAGGTACTTTTTTTTAATTATTTGAATAATTCACTTCCAAACATGATCAATTATTTATTTTTACTACAAATCATTTTTCATATAGGTTATTTCTAATATTTTGTCAAATACATATTTAGAGACATAGATAGTATAAGTGACATCCAAGCCAGATGTAGATTTGGCCACATTCTAATCAAAACGCTGGAAACATAATAATACATAGGTAGTGGGGTTTTGCTGCGTGAAGAAGTTTATTTTGTAATTATATAATACATATAAAGAAATTGCTTGCAATGATGATCAAAAGGCCATAACTGACCGCACAATATATTCACCCTGTGTGAAAAAAATCATTTTCATTCAATAAATACATAAACTGAATAATAATATGCTAATGAAAAATAATGAGAATGAAAACAATAAAGTAAGCAATGAATCCACTCAAATATTTACAACATACATAGCAATTTTTATTACATGAGGATTTATAAGATAAATAAAAAATAGCTTGAGATACTTTGAAAGCTTTACATATGATGAGTTGAAATCAATGAGTTATATGGCAAATAAATGTTCCAAATAACAGGACTTCTGAACTTTAAGGTTAAATTATAAGTTGATTTGCTAGAAGTAGTTGCAAACCAGTTGAAATAACTTTTGTAATAATAAGTCAAAGTGGTTGCACAAAAACTTGTAATGTATCATCAAAAAACTTTAAAAGTTTATTATCTTGGAAATAAGTTGACGTGTGAAAAGGGCTTGTTGAAAATGATTCTTTTTGCCTTTTTTAAATATGACAATTTTATCATTATCATAATATCCCCAGTTTTTTACGCTGTCGTAGTACAGGTGTGGTAGTAATAAATATTTAATTTTATTGAAATAGAAAACATATTCTTTACATATTTTAATATAACACTATTCATTTTCGGTGTTGATAAAAGATGAGCACTACGTTTAAGATATCTTAAAACTGTGAAATACTTGATTTAATTTCTTTTTTGTTTCCAAATAAAAAATTTTTTTGTCTTATAATATTGTTTTACTCCATTCATTAACCCTCGCTTGACGGACGTATAAAATATAACACGGATGACGGACTCTATGACATTTTTGTCCAATTTTTTTTTCTTATCTATTACGATTACAAATTTTTTTTTAATATAGTTTAGTATTTAATAGTTGTTTTTCTGTTGTTTAACAAAATAAAAACTAAATATTAAAAAATCTATGGAAGTTTTTAATTTTTAATTTAACGCCATCTATATTATTATGAAATTAGTATAAAAAACATAATAAATTTTGAGTTAGAGTATTTCAAAAGCTACTATAGTACTTAGCATAATAATTATTAATTTTTATATATAGCAACGATCAAAAAGTTTTTCGGTTGAGAAAAATCATTCTTTTTCACAAATTAATTTGTAAGTAAATTTTCTTTATTTAACCGGACTTTGTTTTTTTTGGTGATTATATCATACAAAATTTATATTACAACTTTTTGCTGTAAATGTATCAAAAATTGGTATAAAGCATAAATAATTTCTTTCATTGATTCGCGTCATAAATACTTCAAATTTGTAATGCAATGATTGAGCAATGGTATGATGAAAGGTATCGAACAATTGTGATAAATTTGCGTCATAGTATCTTTATATTTGAAATGCCACATATCGTGTCATAAATAAACTTGGCAATGTCATGATGAGATTTGTTATTGGGATTGATTTGTTTATTGTATAAAAGATATGAAGCTATGAACAACATCAATACGCGTTGTGATGACGTTTCTCTTCAATTTGTCAAGAATAATAAGCAATAAAGGATCATAAACGATTTTAAAAACATTTTATATATGTATGTAATTTACTTCTTCACTTTTGATCTCTTTGCGTCATAGTATCTTTATATTTGAAATGCCACATATCGTGTCATAAATAAACTTGGCAATGTCATGATGAGATTTGTTATTGGGATTGATTTGTTTATTGTATAAAAGATATGAAGCTATGGACAACATCAATACGCGTTGTGATGACGTTTCTCTTCAATTTGTCAAGAATAAGCAATAAAGGATCATAAACGATTTTAAAAACATTTTATATATATATGTAATTTACTTCTTCACTTCTGATCTCAACTATTCAAACCTTGTACCATTTTGATCACTTTGTTTCACGCTCAAACTCGTGTTTCTTATTTCTTGAGCCGTGCGTTTTTTCTCACTTGGAATAAATTGATTTTCATTCTTTCCTTTATGATGTATTCTTCTTCTTCTTTGTCTACTGACTCCTTCTCCTTCTTCAATAGCTTAGACACCGAATCTTCTATATCTTCTTACACAAGTGAAGAGGAATTACTTGATGAAACTTTAGTTGCTCCCGATGCAACAGAGTATACTAGAGACCCGAAACATCAAGGAGCAGGGAGACCTGAAAGCTTAAATATTCGAAATATTGTTCTGGAACCTCCTGGTCCTAAAGGATTGGCTAAAAATATGAAAGACATTTTATCGATCTTCAAACTCTTTTTTAATTTTGAATTAATTTCCTACATTTATGCGAAAACGTTGCACAAGATGGAAGCCAACTATAAGTAAGATTTTTAATTGTTTAGATAGGATTTTAATTATTTCCCAAATTTTAGATCCCCGTGTCCTAAATATGCACAACTACTTCACTCATACAAAGTGTTCAAATTACATTATCTATTATCCTATTTCGGAGCGTTGATATATATTGGGCAAAATGGGGATCAAAAAATAAAAGTTTCAGAATTATTCTCGAAATCTGGTTCTCCATTTTTGAAAGCTTCTATTGGACGAGATATGTTTATCCTTGTCCATGTTTTTTTAAGATTTGATGACAAGGAAAAACGTGATGCTTCTGATAAATTGAGTCCTATCCGATAGATTCATGATCATTTTTTCAGTATTTTTTCTTGTTATTGGACACCACACTCCACTGTGACGATTGATGAGCAATTAGTAACATTCAGAGGTAATTGTTCTCTGAAAATATATGATCCCAAAACCCAGGTCACTATGGGATCAAGTTTTATCACCTGAATGATGCAAAGTTTTTCTACTTTTTGAAGCCTGAAATATATGTTAGCGGTTTGGAGGACAGAGCTTATTTCTCAAGTTTCAAAATCTGCCAAAGATTGATTCAAGAAAGCAATATTCCTACTGGGTGCGGCGTCTATACCGATAGATTCTTCACAAGTCATCAACTTGCTGTATGGTGTACTCAAAAAAGCTTGTCTTTGTGCGGCACAGTTACATCAAATAGACGATTCGTTCCAACACTATTCAGACCAAAGCACTTGAAAACATTGAAGTTAAAAGAATGTGAGAGTCTTTCAATTTATTCAGACTACGTTTCTTTATCAGCGTATATACCCAAAAAGCATGCTACTCGTAACTTCAAGGCTGTATATATTCTATCTTTACAACATAAAAATGTAAGAATCAGCAATGTTGCCTCTAAACCTGAAAGTTTGTTGGCTTACAACGAATCTAAATGTGGTGTAGACGTTGCTAACAAAATGATAAGAACTTATAGGTCTTATAAACCTAATCGTAAGTGGACACATGCTGCGTTTTCTAATTATCTGGATATTTCAGTCATGAATACCTGGATAATTGCAAGGTTCAACACTCCTAATGAATTTCCATCTTCAAAACAGAGTGGTAGAAAGTATTTTATCAAAAGACTTGCTTTTTATCTATGTGAAGAAGCAATGAAAGTGAGAGCCCAACAGTCTGAATTACCGGTGGAGACAAAGTACTTACTTGCACATTATGGGTATGATCAAGCAACTGAAAATCAGCCTTCATCATCAAAAAGAGCATCTTGCTCAAAATGTATTTCGAAGAGAAGCCGTACAGCTAGAAGGTGTGAGAAATGTGGAGTCACTGTGTGTAAAAATCACTCAAAAACGTTATGCTCAAATTGTTGCTAGTTTTATTTTAACGCCATCTTCAAAAAAAGTACAGTTTTATTCTTTTTATTCAAAATAAATTTTTTTGCCTTATCTTAAGAAAAATCAAATTTTACCATTATTTTCCTTGTTTTTTTTACTATATTTACATATAAATTTGGTAAAAGTTTTGTTTGTTAAATTTTTGGCTATTGTTAAATAACTGACCGATGCGTCGAAAAAGCATTGAGTCCGTCAAGCGAGGGTTAATGGAAATTAAAAATTTTAATTTTAAGCAGATTTTTGAAGAACTCGTTTAAAAAATAGTAGGAATTAATTTTTTGCTCTATTCAAATTGTGATGGATCTTTATCTATTTTCAACTCTCCAACCTGCTGTTTTTCCATTTATCATTTTGTTTTATTTTATATTTCATAAATAAAAAGCTGTTATTTTAATGATTATATATTTTGAGTTTTTTCTATTTAAACCATATTTATGACTAGCTGTTAGAACCTTTTTTATTGAAGGGCGCTTTATAACCATCCTCCACTCCAAATTATTTTTTTACATAACGAATGAGCAAAAAAGTACTCTCTTCGCAACTATTTTTTTTTAACTTTACGTTAGGCTCTCTTATGGATTGTTTTTATATAAATCAAAACTTTGTTGTCTCCGAATAATTTAGTTATATATTTGATGCCAACTTTTAGCTTTAAATATTATAAAGTCATCATTATTATATAATGTGGACTAAATTTTATTAGTGAAAAATCTGTTACCTAATTTATTATGATGTCTAAGAAGTCTTGTATCTCATTTTTAACTTGCTTTGTTAATTTTTTTGATAATAACCTACAAAAAAAGAAAGGAAGCTTCAAAAATAAAAATGAGCTGAAGTCATCATGTAAACACATTTAATGTTATCATCTCATGATATTTTTTGCAAGAGAATATTAACGTCAAATTTGAAATATGATTTTTCAATACTAACTTTTGACAACTTTCAAATATAACACTAATGTAATTGATCATTAGTACGACATTTACACTACTTTCCTTTCTTCCAATAATAATTTATTTCATTAGAAATGAAATTTGAAACATTTTTCCTATTTTATCATTATATTTGCTTTGAAAAAGGAGTGTATAATCCGAAACTAGTTAGCAATATCACTAATAAAGTGTTCAGTTTTTTTTCTTTTATTTGTTATAATTTTTTTCACCTAATCTTTCACTGCCCATATCTGTCAGAAATATCGTTTCCAAATTTGAAACAAATAAATTAGAGTAATGTCAAACAGCTAATAAATTATCTTTGGTTTTAGTATCATTTTATCTTACGGTTATAAAACACTTATGATTGTTTCTGATATTCAACATTATCTCCCCAAAATACCAAAATATATAATAACGCAATAAATCATCACAAATTAATTGGGAATTAAAAGATGTTATCTCCCCATGCTCCTTCTTTGTAAGAATGACGAATAATTATTATATCCATGAATACCAAATTTTTAACTAATCAATTAAAAACTCTATGTTTATAAAGTATATTCTTCGAAGTCACTAATGAAGATTATTGAAAATACTCAGCTTAATTATTTTTTAATTGTATCATTAAATTACAAAAAACTAGGTGTTATGATTTAGTTTCACATATTACTCAATTTTATATGCACAAACAAGGAAAAGTAGAATAAATTAATTTGAAGTTGTAATCGTTTGAAAATTAAATCAACTTTTATCATGAAGAGGGATTTTGACAACTCTCCCTCGCCAGAAGAATATCATTTCAATCTCAATAGAAATTGAAGTTTTTAATCTACACCTTGATGAAATTACGTGCTTCATATATTCCGCTCAAAGAAAATCATTTTGTTAAATCATGGTGGAAACCAAATCACTGTATACCCTTGGTTTTTGAGAATAAAGATGGATTTCATGATGAAAAGAAAAATTTTAGTTCCGTTTCAAATGTAGAAAGTCAAGAAATACATTTATGAGATCAAAATATTGTTAAAAACCATCAAAAAGACTCTCTTATTATTTCTGATAACAAAATAGATAATTATATACATATTTCAAGTGTTTTCAATCTATTGTGTGATGATAAAAGGAGTTCATCTAGTCTACCAATAAGGAACAAAGAAAATGATATTTTTCTGAAAATTGTGGGGTAAAAAATCAAACAGAAAGTATTTTTATGTTAAAGATCAGCAAGGTTTTCAAATTTTATATGGAACATTAAAAAAATGAGGAATTTGTACCCATCTAGTTTTCAGCTTGGACTTGATTATTTTAAATCGATATTACACCTCTAGAGATGAAAATTATAGAAGGAAGATTTCTTGATTCGCCCAATTTCCATATCTTGGGAAATACCCACTAGATATTTTATTACGTGGAAACTGAAAAGCATAAAAAACTCAACATTGCGCGTGACATGCAGATTTTATTTAACTTAATAACTTCTAGGCATCCTTTCATAAAAACTTTAATTAAGCCAAGATGCTGGTAAAAGTCCAGTAGTTGCTATACAGAATCGCATCTCTTACATTTAAAAAAGTGTACATAACTCTATTTCTAGTGTATGTGTACTTGGTGTCGAGAAAACTTATAATCTTGGATCATGCTATGTCACTTGTACTGTATATCAAGATATGAGCATTAAGAAAATATCAATTAAAACAAATCCCATTTTGATGGGTCCTCTTTTGATTCAAGTTTTATGTCATTTTATAGATTTTTTTCTCATTTGTCGTTAATTCTTAACCACAATTCCATGAGTATTCTGAACCAAAGTAGGAAGTGATCATAGAGCTGGACTTGTTAAAGCTATCAAATGTTTTCCAATTTATTGTTATGTGGTAGACATTTAGAAGATAACAAAGAAAAATTTGAAAATGAAGGAAAGAAATAAACAATCGAGTTAAAAAAATATTCGCACCTTTTGGACTAACATCCAGTTCTTCTTTTCAAGAATTTGAAAATAAAGCAGATACTATTGTGGATGAATTTTTTCAATTTGGAGGTAAATATATAAAGGAAAGTAATTTTCCCATTATTAAAAATCATGTAATAAATCCTAGTTTGAAAAATGCCTTATTGAATAGAAATTGGAAAAAGAACAACAGCGAATCTTTAAATCATATACTCAAATATATCATTAAGTGGAAACTACAAAAAATGAATGAATTGATTAATACTCTCTATGATCAAGTTATTTATCAAGAACACCAAATCACATCAGCTTTGCATGGGAACGGGGACTTTGAATTGATACATAATGGCTTTAAGCATTGAATAAATAACTTCTTTGGATTCAATCAATGGAGGAAGAAAGAACAGAAAGGTAATGACTTTTCTTAAATGGCAGTCAAACAAAATAGCAAAAAACTTACACAACTTCCAAAGATGACAAACTGGTTACAAAGAGCGTTAAAAAATAGCCCTCAAATCTACAAGTAAAAAATTCTGCAAGAAAATACAAAAATACATTTTATTCATTTTGTTCTTAATTATCTTTATCATATTCGGACAAAAATTTCTTCTATAACTGAACAGGGGCATTTAGTGTTTATTTATTGAAATGTAAAGATTTAGGTCTGATTCACTCAAATAGATGTTTAGCAATATTATTTTCTAATATACAATTACTGGTGCAATATAAGAATTTCCCATTATACAGCTCAATTAATGAATTTATGCATATTTTTTCGAATATAAAAACTTGTGTATTTTTTAAAGAGTATCATTTGTGAAATTGAAAACCAAAAGTTTGCATCAAACTAACTTGAGCATGAAAAATAATCAAAAATAAGTTTTAACTTGAATTAAATTTAATTATTGACCATATGTTCAGCATTTATGCTCCATTCTATACCCAAATTGTAAAACTTGTACTAAAATTGGAGATGTGATTATGAAAATGTTTGATATTACTCTCTAAGTAGACTACGTGAACTTTTATAATAATCAGTGGATGAGAAAAAATATCCAACTATACAAAAATACTTTGGTTGCAGTTTCTGAGTCTTCAACATATATAGAAGAAATTTGTTGTTAAGTTGAGTAAAATCAAATATCAAACCAGTTAGCAACCTTTTTTTTTTAGGAAATGCCTATTTCCAATTTTGTTTTTAGACTCTTTTATAGGGATAGTTTTAGATGGAAACTATGAGAAAATTATCTCATTGGTTCAACGAACAAAATTTTGATATATTAAAAAGACTGAAATAAAAGTAACTGAAATAAAGATCCATATAAAAGTGGACTCTATAAAAATTAATTGTGGCTAAATGCAAAAAAAAACGAATCACAAAGAAACAATTTCAATTTTTCTACGCCACAACTTTTAATATTTACAGATATGACAAAATATTAACGTACTCCTAATTGCTTTTTAGCTTAAGGTCTCAGCACGTTTAAATGCGTTTCTGGATATTGCCGAGGTTAATAAGAACGGCTTCACTGAAACAAATAAACGCTTCATCCAAAATTGTTGGAAACCTCTTCCACACAGATTGAGAATCACTTGATGTTGCAGATAAAAAGAGTTACCTGCACGATAATATGATGGATTGGCGATGTGGATTTGAAAGATAGGCAATGTGCATTCATTTCTGACATATAGAAGAAGTCATCTTGGAAATGCCATTGAGAAGAGTGAGCTTGTGTTCCTTCATCATTGCGTGAAGAGTCTATTCGATTAGTGTTGATAAATGTGCGCAACTCTTTAATCTCTTGACTGGTAAAAAAAGTATTTAATCTAGAAAATATGGCTAAGAAATGAACCATATTTTCAGGGTGATATGTGTAACATTGAATAATTTCCATGAGATGCTAAAAAATGCATGTACAGTGGAATCTGGAGTTTTTAAGTAATTTGATTCGCTGGTTTCAGAAACGAGATAGTTTTCTGTACTTTAATTAAACGAAATCATTAGCTATAGTTATTAGCGCGAGAGAAATTTAGTAAGGAACCGACCATTATAAAGAATTTTATCAGGTTTTACATATTTAAACTATGTTTTATTATCAACAAAAATTGAAAGTAATATTAATTGCAAAATTATACATATATGTGTGATAAGTTTTAGGGGTAAATGTGTGTAAAAAAATTAATGCCCGATTTAGAAGGTACCCGCATAATATTACTTGTAGATGCGAACAAGAGCCAGTATTTTTGGCGGATAAAGAATTTCTCTCTTATAATATATCTTTATTATATAGTTAAAAAGGTATGCTATTCTTTCTCATTGAAGGATGGCGTACGCAAACTTTGATCTGAATGGATAAAAAAAATTTGCATAATTTTTTATTTTTAGCCAATCAAATTACGCTATAATCGAGTAAACTATTTTAAACATTTCTACAAAAATTGCTCATTTAGAATTTGATTGGTTCAAAATTCAATATTTTTCACCCATTCGCCATATATACCATATTTACTTCTAAATTGTCTTTTTTTACCCATTTAGGAACAAGCAAAGCAGACGACTTTAGTAATTCCTATTTAATTCCATTTAACCCGTTAACGACCAGAATAATCAGACGATATCTAATGTAAAGCAGAAGATTTGTATTAAAGAGCTTTGATAAACGCAGACGATTTTATTTTTGCAAAGTCGACTATAGTCGACATTGGGCGTTAACGGGTTAAGTAGGAATTCGTCTGCGTTCCCTTTGGGAACATTGGTCGTAAATGGGTTAAATTCTAATTTGTCTTTTTTAAATTCTAAACGCTCTTTCTAAAATACAAAATAAAATCGAAAAAATGTTATACACCTCTAATGTTGTACTAAATAAGTAATCGTAATAAGTAATACAAAATAAAATCGAAAAAATGTTATTACACCTCTAATGTTGTACTAAATAAGTAATCGTAATAAGTAACAAGTAATAAATAAATAGAAATTAGGACTTAAAAAAAGACAATTTTGAAGTAAAAATAGTATATTATATTTATTATAAATGAACAATGTGAGTTACCGCGCATATCTAGTAATTTATATGAAATTTCAAATCCTAAAAGTCGTCTACTTAAGTTATATAAAAACTCATTGAGAAAGAAAGCAGACGATAGAAAACCAATACCTGAAAAGGTTAAAAAAACAATTATTGTAATACTATCACAAGAAAAGATCAACAAAATTGTTATGAAAAATCAACATTCAATAATATACGTGTTTTTAAAGATATTGTGAAGTGAGAGTGAAAGATGTTCTATAAAAGACACATGAGTGCCTTATGTGAAAACAATTATCTTCTTTTAACCCTTTCACGCAAAATGGTACGTCAGTGACCCATAGAATAAAAATCGCCTGCTTTAAATATATAAAAACTCATTGAAAAAAAAGCAGATGAAAAATTCTGGAAAACCAATGTCTGAAAGTGTTAAACACATTACTGAATAGGTAGTTCAGATTGAATTTTTAGAAAATATCAAATGAATCATATATATTTTTCCTTTGGAGTGAGCAGCTTTTTGAAATCTAATGGTCTGCTTATTTTTCAAATGAGTATCTAACTTAAAGCAGACGGTTTTATTTTATGCGAAAAGGGTGTTGTCTTATTGGTCTTAAAATGGTTGATGTTATTTATTTTTGAAAAAGAGAAGAAAAAATACAAAAGAAGGATATATACTCTAAACTCTTTAAGATTTCATTTGCGGCTTTGATAGAGATCCCATCATATGATGAGCATGGTTCAGCTAATGGATTTGTCGCAGAAGATATTTTATCTTTATTCACATCGATTTTGAATATCTTGCCTGAAATACAAATTACAGCAGACATGACCAACACAGAACATTATTCTTTCATCGACACAAATCCTTTATTTAAAATATAGGTAGAGGTCTATTTATTTCATTTAATTATTTTATGGGGAAAAGATCTTATTTTGCCTGTTTTATGTGGATATAAAAAGATAGTTTCATTTGTACTGGCTATAATGTGTTCTCAGAAATGCAATACTTTAATATTAATAAATCGGTTTTGTAGCTACTTTCCTAGCAAGCTAGGATCTAGCCGGTTTTAAAACAAAGAATAAATATTTGTTCAATTTTCCGTATTTTGCTCGTCATCTAATTTTAAATGTCTTTTTCTCATAACGCCTTTTTGATAAACTCGCCTTTTGATCTCCTATTTATATGGCCAAACCAGCGTAGCCTTTGCTCTTCTAAAATATTATTTATTTCATTTACTTGACATAAATTTCTTATTTTCTCATTACTTATTCTGCATTTTAAACTAAAATTACACATAACTTTGAGCATTCTCATTTCATTTCTATTCTACTTTTATTGGCTTCTTTCAATGCCCAACGTTGACCACCTTATACTAATCATGATCTAATACAACTTTTATATGCATAACCTCTTAAATTTAGAGAGAAAGAACTACTACACAAAATACTGCTTAAAAATTTAGGTTTTTTTTCAAGCTAGTCTTCTATACTCTGAATTGCCTACACCACCTACCCTATCTAAAGTCTCTTCTTGATTAACTTCTTCCGATTCTTCTACTACAACTTTTTCATTAAACGTCACAACAATAACTACATTTAAAATGGCTTACTTTAAATAAGCTACCCTTAATCTTAAAGCATCTACGAGTTACCCACTTATTGCAAAATACACAAAGAATACAATTTCTTTCAACTCTTTTTCCAGAAACGCTATAAGGATCTATCTTAGAAATTAAATTGTCTGATTTTAATGAATCACTTATCTTCATCCATTTAGTTTTATTCGTATTAATTTTGTTTCCTTTTTTCAGGAATCTCTTTACATACTCTAATTTTCTGACTTAACTTTTCAGAAGAACTCTTCCAAGATTAAAATTTGATATTGTTGAACTTCGCCCTCGCCCGGTCCTGATTGTGAAAGGAGGAGGGTTTTGCGTGAGGAAGGGCATATCCTGGCTTGTAAAACTTTTGTCAAAACTTCACAAAGTAATGGGTGGGTTTCATCACTTTCCTACCTTAGAAAGAATACGGATATTTATCACAAAGAAATTAAACACTGTGTAGGGATAATAATAATAATGGGAGAACAGTGATACACGAAAAAAAAATCTGCTTTAGTTTATATATGAAAATTAATTCAAAAAGAAGAGCATGCGATACCAATCGATGAAAAGTAAGCGAAAAATTTTCACTTCAGGTAAAATGATTTCAAATTTTGTAAAAAAAAATTTCTATCGACTTAAGTATTTCCAAATTCTAGTGAAAATTTATTTTTTAAATTTTCTTTACTTTTCATCTTCTCAAAAAAGTAAGGGAAAGAGAATCACAGCTCCTGGAATAATTAGCCAAAAACCAACTATCAAATGCTTCTTTTTCTAATGCAAGGCATACCATAAGAGGGGAAAGAGAAGGAAAGGCGGGTAAAGACGTCAAAATTGTCTAAAGGAAAGAGTAGCAAAAAATTGAGGAAGTACTTGATATAATTCTAGAATATATGGTGTTTATTTAATTGATCTTTTTTGACCAAGTATCGTTCGAATATCATGTAAAAGACCTTATAGCTTTTAGAAGAAAGCGGTTTCTGGTTTCTTTACAGGGTTAGAAAACATGACGAATGTGGATGGAGTATAAAGTAACAAATGTTAAAGTGTGCTACGTCATTCAGTGGCTGCAAAAAGTCAATATAGATGCTTTCATGTAAAAAAATAAAATGTGTGCAACTAACATGTCGTGTTCGAAGACATGCTCTTTAATTTTTTGGATTATCATTAACAAATCGATTTTTATTTGTAGAATAAAATATCTAATCCATCGCAATTAACTAGTCTTTCATGTCAATCACAGTGAACTACGATTCACTGAAGTTATGGCTATTCTCGTTGTATGCTTTATAAACAAGATTAAGACATGCATACAGGCCCGTAGCCAGAAATTTTTTTAGAAGGGACTAAAAGCAAAAACATATTAGCAACAGGGTTCCAAAATCTCGATGTTAATTTTCTTTCATCCGTCATCTGTAGAAAAGAACGTGGGAAGGTGTTAACATTTGTGTAAATTTACAAAATTAGTGTTATTTTATGTAAAACTTTTTTAATTCTTTTAGAAATATTATTAATTTGAAAATTTTAGGGTGAGAGGGGGGGGGGGGTAGAGCCTCCTTTTGCCCCTTCTTGCTTATGTAGATTATCAATTTTTGACACATCTTAAGGAATCGTTTGATCATGAAATAAGAAACATGAACCTGAAATTCACAGTTCGTTGTAAACAACTGTTTACACAGTTTTTCATTGTGTTCGCCAGACAATGGGAGGGGGTTATAGCGAAGGTTTCGCAATAACCAACTTCGTTGAAAGGTTTAAAAAATATTTACATAAAATTACAATTATTGTCTTGTTGCACCTATCTAAGCACATCTCACTTTTTTTCTACATGCTCGATGAAAGAAATACTAAAAACATTGTGAGAATAGGATATTTTGCATTTTCGCACCATGTCCTCCAGCTTTTTCCTAACTTTAGCGGCTCCTAAACAATTTTCTTACAAACTCCTTATTTGCACATTGTTCCCATAAGCAGTGCTTTCTAACCAATTTTTGCACCAAACTAATAAAGTGCTCCGATCAAAATGGCGATACTTATCATAAATTTTATGGTGTTCTAGTTTTTAAATGTATGTATATATTTTAGGCTTTTGATTTTAACATAATACCAAAATATATATACATCAACATGAAATAATTGTGAAGTTTTCTAAATTTCAGCTTAATACCCTATAGTTAAATCCCTATAGGTTAGTCCTAGACACATATGTTAAGAAACTGGAATGTAGAAAAAATCATATTTGCTTAAAAAATCTACGAAATATTTCAAACAAAGGAAAATAAAGTAGCGTTTTTCACTCAATATTAAATCTATCAATATGATTTCATATCAGACAAAATTTATTTAAAGCTTAAAATAAAAATTATACTTTGAAATTAAAAAATCGACGATACACAATTTAAAATGTAAAAAAACATTTTTAAAAAAGCAGCTTCAAATTTCTTTATTCTTTATGTAAAAAGAGTAGAAAACTACTTTTATTAAGTAAAGGTACCGTGGGGTGTTTTTATCGAGAAGGCACAAATACGCCGCATGTATCGAACTATGAAAAAAGGAGGCTTGATGCGGATTATGGTTAAATTTATCGCAATAAATTCACAGACAAATAATTTATATGTTAGGAAACTAAAATTTTAGGTATGGCATAGGTAATAAAAATCAAGGTCATAGATTCGGGGCGAAAATACTAGATTCCAAATCCAAGAACTTACTTAAGATCGGACGCGTCTCCAAACACTTAAAAAAATCCGATTCCGACTGCAAATACAGTGCACCCCCGATTAGCCGCCATCTTTGGGACATGTCATTAACTGGTGGTATATCGGGGGGTGTCATAATGTAGCCGCCTTAACCATCTTAGGTGGTATCATAACGGATATAATGAATTAGAGAAAATAAATACAATGTACTGCAAATTTTTATTACTTGGAGAAATAATCCAATGTTTTTTTGTTTAAACTTGAAAATTGCAACCTGTTTGAAACGTTTTTCCAGCTGTTTGAAAATCATCAAATCATTTTCAGTCATGCAATCTTCTGATTCAATAAAATCCCGAAAAACACCAAGGGCAGCTTTGACGTATTTCACTAGAGGTTTTGGTTTTAGTGCAGGCTCTTACTTGTCGTCACTTTCCTCCAATGGTGCTGATTCGACACAGCCAATAATCTCTTGGTTTGTCATCTCGGCGAATGTCTTCTGCGAATTGTCTATGGAGACTAGTTCATCTGTGGACATCGTAAGAGTAGGGTCAATGTCCAGTTCTCTCATAGTTCTTCGAATAATTTCTGCTAGTGGGTTGTCATCATCCACCATCATCATCAGGACTCAGGAGATACGGTGTAACTCACTGATTTCGTAATTTGCCATTGTGATTTCACGTAGCGAATAGCGTCGGAAACAGTGGTTTTGAGTCCCGTCTGAATCCAACTGCTCGATAATTTGGTTGAGCTAGTGTCGGCGAAAATATGATTTAAGTTTTGTATAATACCTGCGTCTAATGGTTGAACGTGATGAATACAGGGGTGTCAGCTAAACATACTCGCAAGGCATGACGCCACTGGCATTGCTAGGCCAGGAAGTGTACTCATTCAGGCGGTACATTTTGCCAGCGAGACATGGCGTAAGACCGGGGGTAATTTTATGGAAAATAGCATATCCCTTCCGCCAATGGCTATGGCTGATGGCGAACAGTGGGGCGATATATCGGGGGAATCATAATGGTGGGAAATTGGGTCTACATAATCTTATGGCGGTAGACGGGTTGGCAGTAAAACGGGGTGGCGGAAATGCGAGGGAGTACCGTACATAAAAATCTAATATTTAAATGCTTTCGGCTTCGACGAAAAAACCGACACTTCCTATGTTAAAAAAAATTAAACTTTCTTTTAAGATACTTAAAAAATCGAACCTCCAAATTTTACTAAGTACCGACCCGACACTTATCCCTTTAAATCTCGGACTCCACCGACCCTGTCTTTGCAAACATGATAAAAAAGATTCATCAAATTAATTTTTGAAATAATTAATGTTGTGGTTGGTGATGGTAATGAGGAAGAAATTAAAAAAAAACCTGAAAATGTAGCGAGAAACGCGGTGATAAAGAAATTCCTATCTTTCAAGGCATCTTCTTCAAACGAGGAAGGAACTATTTTGATGCATTCAACACTATCAAAAGAGCGCTTAAAATGCAGAATTTTAACAAGTTATCTTCGTAATCGTATGAAGAATGAATTGAAGATAGCATAATCTCCTTCGACTCTTATAAGTCATCAAACGACGAATAGAAAAAGCATCCTTATTCATCGAATAGTTTTTGCCAAATAAACATCATTGCTTCATTGATAAACATCAAAAATGAATATATAAATTTAAAGCTTGCATCAATAAATACCAACTTATTATTATGGCCAATATTCCAAAAAGAAAACAATATACCACAATCTTTCAAAGTATACAATAACATAAAACTTAACAGTACACATCTCTTGAGAAAGAGTAGAACAATTCAATGTGAAAAAATTTAATGATTCCATCGCCTTGGATAGTTTCAGTCTCATTTATGTTAATATTAATTTATATGTGCAACAAACAACCTATATTATATACATTTCATAGGACATATGTTTGCAGCTCTTCACAAACACTAAAATATATCACTAAAGAGAAAAGACTAATAACTTTTGAGAATGCTGATGTTGTGGTTATGTTATTTTGCGGTTTTATATTTTATAGAATTTAGATGGACAGTTATTTAAAATAAAATAATAATGGATACCTTGTTAAATATTAAGATATCATTTAATCAGGAAAACTTTTGATTTTTAAATATTTTGAATAAATTTAAGTGAAAAAATATTTATTAACGATAAAAACAGGCAGAACATACTATTCATGTACATTTTTTTAAAGCATATAATTCGGAAATGTGAATTTTCTTAATAAATTTTTAGGAACAAAAATGCAAAAGTATTAAACAACTGTGCGTAATATTGAATGTGCACCAACTCCACCATGAATAATGATGAACCTGAAAAAAACTGAATTGAACGTTCTTACTTTAAAAATTACTTGCTTCAAAATTTTGCTTCAGCATATTTGTTAGCTAAGACATTATAGTTATTTTCTTTCAAACACACTATATTTTATATAGTTCAAAGGCTAAGCCAAGCTATCTCCACTTTGCCAACAAGTTCACGATTGAACCAAGGTTTGACCAATCGTTATCCTATTTGTCTCTATTACTTCTTTTTGTAGCTAAATAAATTCTGTTCTTAATTGTGGTGTGTTAACTCCGCTAAAAACAAGTTTGATGATTACGAAATCTAAAAATTTTAATTTGGCATATAAAAAAAGCTTGGCAACGATAAGGCCCTAGGCTCACAATATTTATACACTTGGTTGGCAAATTTGTCTAAACACAATAACACTTTTTAAGTATAAACACAACTTTTAATGAAGATAAGAAGGTAAATACAAATTGTTGGATGAAATGACAAGAAATTGGGGTTGTTTCATCTTGAAAAAGGTGGAACGCGTAGAGATGAATGTCGCCATTTTCGCAAGCGCAGAATACAAAAATAGTGGGATGCGGATTTTCCACTTCCCTCACAGTCCTTGCACAAGAGGAGAGCGCAGTGATGCAGGATTTGGTGCGTGTGCGTGTTGTGGATAGAACTTTAATCGTGGCATTTCTATAAACAAAGCAAAGGGAATACTACAGAGAAAGCATGGTGATATATGCCTTGGAATGAGGAAAAGGGAAAATGTTGGTGTTGGGAAGCACATGAAACTTAACGTCTTTTAAATCCATTAAGAACGAAGTAGACAAAATTTCATTAATTTATGATAAAGCTGAACGATTTAGAAAAACAGACAATTAGTCGTCATTTATTAGTATAAGATTAAGACATCACTCAAGAGATCCATCAAAAGTCATCATTGTGACCAGGTGGACGATTATAAAGGCTCATAAAAGCTCATTTAATCGGGAAGAAATGAAACAGGCCGTTATGGACAAGTGGTCGTAAAAGAAGGCTTTAGGTTAGTGAACACTTTTATTGAGTCCCTTTGCTGATTCAGATATTGTCAACGGTATAATAATAAATGTTAACTTTTGTTTTGAATATCCGCTCAAATTACACGTCATCAATTCAGCATTTGTGTGCAACAGCCACATGGATTTAAAGTAAAAATTGATATAAAGACTTAATTATGATATTATATGAATTTATAAGTAGCAGATGTGTCGATGCTCCTAAATTTTCAAATAAAATGTCTGGCAAACTCATTTGATCCATCTCTCATTTTAAAGCACGCAATTTACACATAAAAATAAAGCACATTAAATCAAAATGAAGACGCGTTTCGCTGACTACTATCTACCGTGTAAAAAATCATATAGTTTGTTCCTTCCTCTAGTTCACATTATGAAAGTTATGGTTTCCAGAAATTTTCTGCGCAAAAGTAGCATAAGATCTATCAAAAAATGACAAAAACTTACTTATTGTAAAACTAACAGCCTAAGTCATAGCGCTTACTTAAAAATAAATAAATGAATGCACATCTAATCAAGAAAATATAAATGGGGTTGAAAACTAAAAAATTTTAATCAAATAGTTTCGGATTAAAAAATATCTAAATCTTATCATCTTTAGAGTGTAATCGAAAAATTGAAACTCTAGTAGCGCAAAATTTCAAGAATTAGTAAATTTTGCGAAAAAGAAGAAGATTTGGCAACTCCGGCTTCATGGCTTTCATCAAAATGGTTGTCACCTAAAGATAACATATTTTGGGCTTTGATAAAAGTCTTCATCAGTTCAATGAGTTGATTAGTATTCAGAGAAATTACTTGGGTTCATAAAATCATCCAATTAGACATTACGATACCTGGCAGATAAGAATCAAAGGATATTTGCCTATTTTATCATGTTTCGAGAAAAAACCCTCTATATAAAATTACAATATCACACCTTTTTTTCATCAAAGTTCCTCATTGTTTGAAGGTATTAAAAAAGCCAAGAAAATAAATGAAAAACAACAACAAAAGTTTTACTGTAAACAGAGAAAAACAACGACAAAAAGTGAAAAAATAGTAAAAAGCACTAACAACAATAATTTAAGAATACTTGGGAGAGATTCTTAAAAGCTCTACTGCTCCTTCAATGCTTCCAGTTATTAGATATTGAACTGAATACAAAAATTCCATTGATGTAACAGCATGTGAATGAAAACAAAATATTATTATCTTGTACTTTTAATAAACATTATAGGCAATCATCTTTTAATCTACAAATCTTTGTCAAGAATAGTGATAAAAAAGTTTTGAATTCAACTGCATCCTTTAACGATGAGAATAATAAAATATTTGTATTGAAAAGCACTGATAGACGCAGACGATTTCAATTTTATAAAGTCGACATTAGACGACTGTAGTCGAAAACCAGTTAAAATAGTGTATTCTAAAATATATTAGCATCAAATCAGCCAACACCTTTGTTAATTTCAATATTTATGTAATAGTATGTAAAAGTGGCGTTTCAAACGGGAGGAATAAGAAAAGGAGGACATCTGACCATGGCACAAAAATTTATTTGTATCAATATATCATTAATACAAATGTAATACACAATGAATTAATTGCTGCAGTTTATTTTCTAATTTTGTATACCTATATGACTGTAATATTTAGTTTGGGGAAAGAGAGGTCAAATACCTGATTTATTCGAACATTTTGGTCTCAAGATAATCAATTTAGTTTACTTAAATTACTAAGTTATTCTGAAAATCACTTTTAAAAATAACATTATTGCTCAGATTCTTAAATACAAAAAATTTCACACAGTCTGTTGCTCTGTTAAAAGTTCCGGGCTTTTTTTCCAAAAAGATTAATTAGTATTATTAATAATAGCTTCTATTATTATTATTATCATTCAGTTGCCTATTTTATTTGAAACCATATCAAAACAATTCGTTGTAAGGTCGCAATAAATATAATGAACCGCTTGTGATATGTAATGGAGAGAAGGTGTTGATGAATAAAGTGTATTTTATCAAGTGGCATACATTAGAGCAATGGTAGAGCAATGATTGGTAGAGGGGCGCCAATCTTGTTGATTAATCGGATGCCATCCCGCTGATGTCAGTTAGGGCTTTCGGTCAAGAAATGCACCACGATCCAATAAACCACACATTTGTGTTTGAGGCAAGTCTTACCCAGTGGATTTGGAAACAAATGACGTTAAACGAAGTTTTTTTTATTACACATATTAGCTTTTTATTGATTTAAATTATTTTTTTCTTTAAAAAATTTGCAACCATGTACTATATAAAATATTTTTATAGTAATCAATATCTATATTGTAATTTTAATTATTTCTTAAGAAATGGAAAAAAACATTCTCTCACCTGACGATTAGACCAATGATCCTTTTTTAAAAGATTACAAAAAAAAATTAACTTAATTAAAACATAAATGTTTTGAATAAGTAAATTCGTAAAAACAAAGAAGAGCTTTATTGTAATCTCCTAAAATTTTAATTTATTGCAAGTAATACCGGAGCCAACAAAATTAAAAAGTTTCAGTTTTTGAAAACATATTTAAAAAATGACATTATCTAACCTTAACCTTATGCCTAAAAAATCTCTTATTCTTTTAGCAAATATATTTTAAATAACCTAAACCATAAGTCAAAATCTTATTCTTAACAGGGTTAGAAGAGAAAATATACTGTGATCATTTTTTTAACAACCTAATACTTCGTTAAAAACTATAAGAAAAAAGAGAATAGAGAAATATTTAAAAGTATTTTAAAGGAAAATTTTGAGTGGAAGTGGGATTTTCAAATTTCCTCGATTTTGTAAAAAAAAAGATATATATAGTAGTCGGGCAGGTTATCTCCCGGGTCGTATTGCCAGACCACCAATTTTTAAAAATTTTAAGGATATGGATTAGAGGGTTATTGATTTTTGCAAGTCTTATAGTAATCAATATATTTTATAATACAAGTATGATATGATAAAATAAAAATTGTGTTTATTTTACGAATTATGATTGATCTCAATAAGTGTAAATAAATACTAAATAGCTCTTAATTTTGTAAGAGGCAATCCCAACTTATACATTTGTATGCTTTATTTTTTTATTTTCATATTATTATCTTTTATATGTCTACCAATAAAATGTACTTTGTATGCGATGCTTTTTATAGGTATTTTGTTGGTTTATGTTAATGTTATGGATTTTATAATTAAACCTAAAAAACGGTTGACATATTATATTTTATTATATGAGTGTACCGCAACGATTCCAACGTTCAACAAAGATGGCGCAATGCAAAAAATGTTGGGAAAAATGAGAAGAAATTAAGCAATTTTATATAAAACAAACTCAGGTGTGCACACCGACAACAGTAACTTCAAGTGTGTACAAGTAGATAATGGGTTAAGAATGTCTATTTTCACCGTGCGTGGTACCTTCCTCTTGCCAAACCATTATATTATTTTTATCATGGGCTCAGGGACGATTCAGCCTCAAGACAATTCGGCTTCAAGACAATACTAATATCAATATACTCAGAGATCGAATTGAACTGCTTTGAATGTAGTGAATTTTCAAGATGTATTCCTTCTGATGAGTGTTTTTGAAACTTGTTCAAGGATATATTTTTAATGTTATTTCATCTATAATTTAAATTTGAGCAGGACTATCTTTCATCCGAAGTAAATTTGATAAATTTCGCAAAAATTTACCACATGGATCTTTATTCGATAAAAGTTAGGATTAATTAAAGGAAACGTTAAACTAGGTCTTGATTTAAAACGTTCTAGCCAACCTTCGGTATTTTCATACATATGTTCTCATTTGAATTTTTGATGAAAAGTTTTACTCTGTTCTCGGATTATTTCTCCAAACACTTTCAAGACACCTAAAACACTTTACCAGATTTTGGCATTAAGTTTTAGAATTAGTGATAATCAACTAATTAGCTTTCAATATGGGATTGTTTGTGCAATAATTAAATATTTCTAACATTTATAATCCTTCAATTAGAAATTTTTTATTTTAAATACAGCCCAAAACCTGAATTCAAAATTTTAAATTTAAAGATCAAAATATTCCATGTAAGGAATGGGATTCTGACGTATTCGCAGTGTTACATTTCTTGAGTAGGAGAAATATATTTTTATTAAAAGTTTTTACCTTCAACACATCTCAAAATATTTGGATTGGGAAAATTGTTTTGACCGAAGTTCATTCTCCTCCATAGACTTTCCAAGACTATTCAAGGAGTGAAATTTCATTTTAATTTTAACAGATTTTAGAAGCACCTTTGTTTTATCAAAACTATTTACTTGTTTGATGAATCTTTTTAATATTTAATGGATCAAAAGTTTAAAAATTAACTTTCAACGAGAAATAGATTCATTGATGAAGATGACCCATTAAATTGATGTATAAAATAAACATGATTATAGTAAACAATATATTGGGCACTAAAATTTTAAAATATGCAAATTTTTGCCGCAAGTCAATCCAAATTTTTTCTAATCGAATTTCTACATCTTCTCAACACATTGCTAAAATTAAGATCGAAATTTAAGAATATCGCTTACTTTTTTAGTAGTCAAATTGTCTTATACACATTATAAATAATACATAATAATATATTTGCATTATGATATTATATTAACACCCTAAAAGTTGACAGCAAAATTATTGTTTTTTACAATCTGGGCAATTCGATTATCCGAATAGTTTTTTTAAAGTTAAGTTCAGATTAAAAAGAGTTGGTAGTATTTAACGTTGTATTAAAAAAAGTTGCCTAATTTTTCAACTCTATCAAAATGTCATTCACTAGAATTAGTGAACTATAATTGAAATACTTTTAAAGAACTTTGACTGAGATAGAACTGAAAAAGCTGTTTAAAATTCTCGCCTTTCTTATCAAATCTCATATTTTACCAATTTAGTAGTCAGAGCTGCTTTGATCTAGGAAAAGAGACAAATTATAAATTTAAAGTGGGACAAATATTCATAAATTTTAAGCGTATTTAAAACAAAAAAACAGATAGCTCACCTTTGTTTGTGTTTACATCAGCATTGATGCAATGTGGAACACAGGCTAATTTAATTTTCTTCACTTCCTTCAAGCTTGCGGCCTTAAGAAGAAAAATGAACATAGGATTAAAACAAGAAAACTCTGCACATCATCTCTTCCCCAAACATATTGAGCTAGACCACGTGACAACCAACACACAACGCGCGTATATTTAGTCAGCAAAAACTTTGAAAAAGGCGGAATAAATCCTTAAAAAGGTAAAAACTTTATTTCAAAACTACACAACAAAGGTAAGTAATTTTTTAAGTTTTAATCTTCCCGCCCTTTTCTCTATTGTGGCAATGCTTGCATAATTTATATACTTTGAAAACAAAAGTGAATATCCGCCGACAATCGCCTTTTTCAAGCGTAATGCGGAGAGGGAATGGAGTGAAGTAGAGAGATTAGTGTCGTAGGTTTTCAACGATAAACTCTTCACTCTTCCTCTGTTTACTTTATGCACATATTTAATAAATCACATTCAGCACCAAATCTATATTTATATACATTGAAGATGATCTTTCTATTCAAACGGGAGTAGTAATAAGGAACAAACTTAAAACACGATACATTTTTGTAACACCAGTAAATAAAATTTTTCACGTTTTTTTGCATTCCATACATTCTTTGAATTCATGATTTGGATGTTTTTGAAATCAATGTATGGAAAAAGAGGAGAAAAGGAACTTGCCTTCATCATACTGCTGTGCTACTTGGTTCATGAATCGCATTTATTTTTAACATTATTGCGCACTTATGCAGCATTCGAACAAGAACTCTCTTTTCTTGTTTACCATTTTGTTTTAAACTTTATTTCTTTTAAAATTTTCGAGAAAGGTATTTTCTTAACTAGTAAAGTTTTTCCATTCTTAAAATTGGCCAACATTCTCATCCTCTAGCATGCGCATCCTGACTATTAATTTCAACATTCGATACTCAGACCCTTGGGCAGAGAAGGGATAAAAGGAAAATCAATAATAATTAATAACTAATAAAATTTAGGAACTATTTTAGCAATTTACTACACTAATCTTAGCACATCTCACTTTCTTCTACAATGATCGATGAAGAAAATAATGAAACCGTTAAAACAGGATATATAGATTTTGGAACATACACAAAAAATATCAACTGTTTTTTCGTTATTTTTTTTAATGTTTTTTTGCAAATAAAAAAACTTTTGGCACGCAGCATAAAAAAGGTTCGCCATCACTGGCCTAGAGTATTAGTCACATTGCACAAAGAACATTTATTCATATAATGTTACGAATCTGAAACACAACTCTTCTTTCACAAAATGAAGCTAATTCTGATTTATTTATGTTTAAAATATCTATTAAAAAAATAATTTAACTGATATGTTTTTCCTCAAATTGCCAAGTATTGCAAATAATTTGATTTTTACACATATACAGGGATGGACCGAGAGGGGGGATAGGGGGATGCATACCCCCCCCCCCACCAGCAATCTATTCAAGAAAAAAGGTTGGAATCCACCCTAAAATAGAAATCAAAATTGATGAAGTCATTGATCGATTTTCAAAGCAAAAAGAAAAGACTTTGTAATATAATTTTAATCATTTATTTTACATACGTTTTCAAATTTCTTCCCTAATAAAATGTGTAAAATATTTTGATAATATTAGTATACCCCCCCCCCCCCCCCCCACAAAAGATTTCTGGATCCCCCACTGCACATATATGCCATTTTCAAGTATATTGGATTTAATGGTGATATTTATTTTCTATGGTGAAAACTCAGAATTAATAAAGTTAAAGCTATACCCAACCATAATGATTAAAACATAACACCCTGGTTAAGGTGCGTCTGTTGCACCATATTTTTGAAGAAAAAACTCTAGATAAAGCTGTTTTTGGTAATGCAAAAACACATTAAAAATATGAATTTAAAGTTTCATCCAATTTTAGATTGTTTTAGGTGTTGTGCAAACTAAGTATATCTATATACAAGCTATATTTTTTCCCCATTTTGACCTCTAAATGTAGAAACTGTCATACAAAAAAGATGTTTAAGAAAACACCACAAAGAGCTTCCAACTAAAATATATAATTCTACCTTATTTTTAAAAAGTTCTTTTTTTAGAAATACAGATTTTCCAAACTCTATTCCAAATCTTTTTTTGAAGTTATAGCCCTTTTTAAAAGATTTTATAGTTTCAACATTTGCTTTGATAAGGATCCACTTTTTCAATGAAAAGAGATATTAATGTGAAATCTTCAGTTAAAAACCAAAGATGATTCATAAAAACCTTTTTAGCAGAGGCTATCATTGAGTTTTCTTCTACTAAAAATGAATTGATAAGATTTAAAGCAAGTGCTGAGGAATGTTTGCGGCAAAACAACATGAGAAATAATTAAAAATACAAAAATTTGTGAAATTAATTATTTTTGGCTTTATTAACAGCCTGATGATCTAATTTTAATAAAACTTTTCTAACCATCAAGATACATAAGACTTAAAAGGAATAGTTATTTATAATCTAACCTAACGTATATTTCTTTTAAACATTCTTTTAAAAAAATAAAATTCGATTTCTATAGAAAGTATAATTGGTTGTCAATTAAAGATAACTATTTGAATTCTTTTCTGAATTTATTTAAAAACGCATACTCTGGTTCAGATGTCGTATATATTTCCAAGTCTTCCCACACTTTTTTAGTAATAGTCCACTAATGTGATGTCGACAAGGAGACCAAAGAAGAGATTTCTTTAATTTTTTACATGTTACAGTTAAATGTCCGGTGTTAAGCATAGTTGTGTCAAAAACCATCTTTTTACAAAATCTATACAATTCCATTCGTCGAGTAAATTCACCGAAGAACTTGATTACAATGCTTCTCCTCCTTTGTTTTTTGCATAAGCATTGATCCAAGTATTTTAACCATGCTAATATTTCAAATGATAACAAAAATTCTCGCTTCATAGTGGAACATATTTTTAATGCACGTAATAGCTTTACTTCCCAAAGGGGATATCAATTTTGATGAAGTCCATGACTCTTTTATTTTGTTACAAATTTTTCTATAACTTCAACTTTATATTATAAGACTGAGTAGAATGAACATTTATTTTGTTTGCATCGCCCTCAAAGGCTTCTGATAATGATTGAAAAACAAACCAAAGATGCTCTGGGTAAAATATTTTTTCTAGATAACGTTCAAACTATTCTTTCATTTTGAAAAACATCATGGGGTACTTTCCTACTTCTTTTATTGTAACACAAATGGTGTATTTTAATCTTGTAAATTTTCTTCATCATAACTTTTCAAACTTTTTTCTATTAATTGAGTCAATATTTATTTGCTTTTTATTTTCAATGCATGCATTTTTTCTTTTAACCGTTTTTCATTTACTAAAAAACTTTGAATATATCAATACTTCCATATGAAGCCTCTTTTCTATCGGCCATCATTTTTTTCAAAAACAAAATATCATCATCAATTTTATTTTTTTCAAAAACAGTTTTTCTAAATTTCATATCCTCTAGCATTTTCAAAACATCCCTTGGCCAAAAATGCATCGTTTTTTCCTATTTTTCTTTGAACTCACCAATTTTTTTGCTAACATGATACTTTTTGGAATTTAAAGCTGAAAGATGCCACACTTTTTGGTAAATTTGTTAATTTCAGGCATGTTTGCTTTTTGATAGTCCCTTTTTATTTCTTCAACAACCACTTTTGAACTAAGCACACTAGTCTTTGATTGTTTCGAAGAATCTTCATTTCTTAACTTATTCATATGACTTAAGTAGTATAATAAAACTTGTGGGAATGTAGGAAGTCTAGTGTTCAAGTACAGGAATATTATTTAACAAAAAATACATTGTTAAAATTTGGAGTTGTAGAAGCCATGAAAAACAAAACAATTTTTTCAAAAAATGGGAAATCGAAAAATTAAAAAATATATTTCATATCTATATTACTTTTTATGCTTTATGTAAAATATATACACCCACTCCAATTTTTCTATGCCACTTTTATTCTTAATTTACATAAATGATATTCACTAAAGTGTGAAAAAAGAGGGAAAATGATCATGCACGCAGATGATGTGACTCTTATGTTCAATACTAATAACTTGACTAAATTTAAGCAACATACATGACTCCTTATCTAATATCTCAGAATGGCGCTATCATAACAAAATAAGAATCAATTAGAACAAAAGTATTTTCATGTCAATATCCAGAAGACCTGTAAAACTATCCACTCCTATTTTTCACATTGATGATGTTCTGATGAAAAGAGTCCAAACTTGCAAATATGTAGGAGTAACTCTCTCCGAAAACTTTTCTTTCAAGACTCACATAAATAATGTATGTTTGAAAATTTGTAAGTTTTTTGGATGTTTGAAAAAACTGAGAACCTACTTACCTTTCAGAAAAAGAAAACTTCTGTATCATAGCCATGTATATTCACATGTTATATATGCCAACTTGTTATGGGGCTCTAATCATCAAACACAATTAGCACAACTATCCAAAGTACTAGAGAAGTTTCACCATTTTATAAATGATAGGCAAAAGATCAAAAGCAAAATTTTGAAATTAAAACAAATAAATATCATTTCCGGTCCTTTTACAACAAAACTCATATTAAATCAGGCCCTTTCAACAATCGTTTTGTTACAAATTATACTTTCCACAAACATTTAACTCGTCAATATAAAAAATTAACAAAAATTCAAATTTTAGGAAAATCTTTTGCTCACTTTGAATAGAGCTAATAAATACATCGACAAATTAAATACCCACAACATATTAACATTTAAAAAATCACTCAAAAAAATCTTGTGATCAGATGAAGCCTAATCTCACTTTTTTTTGTCTTTTCAAACAGTTGTTATAGATTTTTTTTCTTCCTTATACTCTTTATTTTTTTCACTTTTAACTAAGTGTTATTATTTTATATACATATGTGTATGTATGTATAATTATTTCTACATAACTAGTTTTTTTTCTGTAAATAAATACAATATTTCCTGATTTTGCCTAATACATATATATTCAAAGTTAGCGGAGTTTAGACATCACAATGTATGGATCTTTGTCATTCTCACTCACATTTATTATAATGCTTTACTGCTTGTCTTTTTCTATTGCCATCTTCAGTCACACAGAATTTTTTTCCTAATCTGGCATTTAAACTCGTTGTATGGATTCCTGGATTATACTAAATTAATGGATAGGGTTGGAAGAAAAAGACAGTCAAATTTTATGCTACTGCTAGAATATTTTGTTGCTTTTTTTTACTTTTGTTGTTGTAATAAATTTCTTCTTTTTAAAAAAAATATAACTCATTTTTTATTTAAAAACCTTAAAAAAAATCGAGAATACAAGATAAAAATTTATTTTCGAAATATTTATAACGATTTCATAAAAAATTAACACCATCTAGAACAAATTATTTTTCAATTGATTTTGAATTTTGTAGTTGTGCAATTTTAAATCTTGGAATTTTAGAATGAAATTTCGACGTCAGGAGAGGCCAGTTTATATATAATTCAATCCGATGTATAAAATATAAAGTAGTTAAAAATGTTGGATACTCTAAAAAAAATTATATGCTGAATGAAATTTTGGTGGTGAAATTTTGTTTAGTTATCTCGAAAAATGCTGTAGTTCATGACAGATTCGTATTCAAGTGCTTATTAAAATTGGAACTAAAATATTGTTTATAAAATGTGTGCCAAGCTTATATAGCTGAATGTGAGGAAGATGATTAAATGGTTAATTTGATGTTTTACTTATTTTTTTTATTATACTAGGTATTTTGCTTCAAGTAAGAATTTGATTTTACATTTGAAACTAGAATTTGGATAAATTTTTGATGTTAAACAAGAATTTTTAGATATTTTTGGGATCTAAATTTTATTTTTTTAGAGGTGAAACTAAAAAGTGAGTTGGCAACACTGCTGTGCTGATATTGGCAAAGCATTTTTAATTTAAAATAGAATAATTTTCATAATTCAAAAGTAAAACTTACTTTATAGAATAAAAAAACATAATTTTTCAAAATTTTACTTTAAATTACTGATTACATTTGAATTTTTGAATATTTTGGCGAAAATTTCATTCTATTGTTGGATGAATTTATACGGCAAAAATGGATAGCGAGGTGTGAAGTGCATAAATACTCCCATCTTATAAAGATAAAAAGGTCTTTTTACTCATAAATAAAGGACTGTGAAGGCGGAAGATAAAATCGAATAAAGCATACGGATAAGAGAACAAGCACTTGGGACGCTTGAAATGAGAGCAAGATGTGAGGGTGATTTCTCTTTATTCTGAGCAGCAGCATGGATGTAATGGGGAGGGGTGAGCGATACTGCTGATCCATCATTTCTTCTTCTCTGGACTGAGCCAAGTCGTAGGCCAAAACAAGGTATCTGTCACTGCAAAAAACTTTCCCACATTCTGGCAACATTTGTCTAAGAAAAGAAGAAGATAAGATTTGTGTTGTGCAAGCTCTTCTGTATGACGACATATCGCATTTTCATTATTTTCATCAGGGGAGCATTCGCAAAAAATAGATAATAGAAGCTCTAATAATTTTAGCGGAGAATCACGGAACACCAAAAAAGCCTTCACCAAAGTGAACACATTCAACAGTGAATGCGCTTTCAAAATCTCAATGCACTCTTGTAAATGAATGCAACCACTATAATAAAAAGAATGCTTTTATTGAGTCTGTGAGAAAAGGAATTCTTGATCTTTTTGAATTGTAGCCGTGGATGACATTAATGTTATTTGTGTTCTTGTGTTTTTGACAATCAGAAATTCTTAAAATAATTATAATGTGAGCACTTAAGAATCTTCAAAAAGTATTGTTGAGAGTTCTTTCATATCATATATATTATCCTAAAGCGAAGCTATTTTAACTTTAAAAAAGTAATTTGTTTATTAGTTTTTGCTTCATTTTAACTTTAAAGGGTTCCACAGTTTAATTTATTGACGACTGAAGAAATTAAAGGTTGTGTTCAATACGTGATGATCAAAATCACTCTAAGGACAAGAGTATGTGTTAGTATGTACCAATTAGATCGGTATCAGCTTAATCGACTTTTTTGTTTGATGAGTATCGATAGCGGCAATTCTTTTTATTGTTCAGTAATTTTATTAACCCAAACAATAAACAAAATCAAATTTATACAAGAGCTATAAAGAGTACAAGAACACTTGTATTTTGTGTATAGCGCGTTGTGCATATAATGGCATTACCCTTTGGTGACCAGAAAAATCACACGATATTTATTAAAAAGCAGAAAATTCATATACAAAACTATTTGAAAAAGCAGACGAAAGTAAAATTGTTTATGTATCATATATGATACCCTGGTCACGAAAGGGTTAATGAAAGCTGCCTGTCTTTTTGCTCACAATTTTAGGTTCAAAACATACTAAATTCATAAATGGAGTTAGGATATAGATATTCACAAATAATGTCAACGATTTTTTTCCATTTTTGACCACTCTTATCAACTTTTCAATATCTACATTTCTACTTCATAACATAGAAAGTGAATTTGGACCTTCCTTCCGTTTTAGTTGACATTTAGTTGTGATGGATAAGTTTACTTCCCTAGAAGAAATAATTTAAAGGAAACAGGGGAGAAAAGATCATGTTTTTACACTAGAATTTAAAAGTTCATTTTACACATTGAAGTTTTTTTTTATAAATGATATCATTTAATACAGACTTTTATTATGATGTTTAAAAGCTATTAATACAAAATCATTTAAAACTTTATATACTTCAAATATTTTTTCAGTATCGGTTTCGATTAATCATCAATATTCGCATTTTAAAATGTAATCGGTACATCACTACAAAGCATTATATCCAGTGTTGGATTAACATAGTAGCAACAGGCCCGCGCTTGAAAAAAAAAATTTTTTTTTTTTGACTTTTTGTAATATCTTTTAGTTTTCTTCCATTCTTCTTTTATATTTCTTCCTTAAAATAAATTTTTGCTCTTGAATTTTGTGGTTTTTATCTTTTTTGTAGAATCAAGATCAATTTTATTAAAAAATTTTACTTCCTGACTATCATTTGTAAATTTAATCGATCTGCTACAGGCCCCGCACTTGGTAGATCCGGCACTGATCATATCGATGAAAATTCAGACATAAAATTGTGAAATTCACTGCACGAGAAGATAAATGCAATATGAATAACAAAAATAGCATAAACATGAATGCATACTTTCATATCCATTTTACTTAACATTGCGTTTAAAACAAGTATATCAAATCAATTTTGAATCGTTGCGCCAATAATTTGAAGTTTCTAGAGGATCAGAATTTAAAGGAATAATCGCTTGTTTTTTTCAATAAGTTTTTATATAACTTGAAGCAAACGATTTGCCTTTCTTGAGGTGCGGGTGTCACGCAAGTCCTCAAAGATGTTCATGATGCTGATTCTGATATTTTAGGTGTCATATATTTTGATTGAAAATATATTCTTCTCATATTTAAGGAAAACAGGGAAAAGAATGAGATAAAATGATTACAAAAATCGGATATTTGAAGTGAAAGATGTGTTAACGAGTTTGACTTGATTATGCGACAAACTTTGGATGGAAATTTCATTTTGTTGACAGACGATGAAGGAAGGAGAGGAGAATGGCGATGGCGGAGTTTCATCTTGGCGTTCACTTTTAATTTTAAAAGACAAAAGAGCGATCAATGTGATTGAGCATTCTTGAAGGAGGTATGAATTCAGAATCTAAAAAATCAAAAGATTCTCCTAGAAGAATTTGAGGAGCAATTGTACAATGAAAAATTAATAAATAACAAAATTGCATATAGCGTTCTTGAACAAGATAGTGACAGGAGAATTTCCCTCCAAAAGTCCTTATATATAAACATTTAAATTTTTGCTCTGATCGGATTAAATAAATTTGAATGTATTTTATTGCTAAAATTATAAAGAAATACCTGTATATAGATAAAGTGTATGAGAAAAATAAGAGTCATGCATAGGAGCTACATATATATGTTGATAAAATAAAGGTCATTTACATAAATGATGCTATATGTTTCTATATAAGGATAGCGACATACAATATGTGCATATAAGTATACGAAAGTAATTTCTTTAATTTACTTATTTTTAAAACATAAAAATATAAGGAGGAGGAAAAATGGCGCGCTTGTGACAAATTTGCAGTAATACTCTCTCACTCTTGTAAATTTGAGAGTGGCAAAAAATTTAATTTCTATCTATCGATGATTGTGAATGAAATATTTATATGTTATATAATTTAAACGTTCCTTTCTTTGAGTTAGCAAAAAATACTTTTGAAATTTTTATTTTCCAATTCAAGATGAAACGAGGGCGACATGAAATGATTTCATGAGTTAGTTGTGGCCAGCGGGCCGCAGGTTGCCCATCCCTGAATTTTAAATCGCTTACCTTCATTTTTGGGAGGAAGAAAGCATAAAATATGCAGTCTATTTTAAAAGTGCCCCAAAATTAATTTGTTTTTTTATATTTGGAAAATATACTTTTAAATTTTGGAAAGGGGAGTTTTTACAATGATATATTTTTTTTATCAATTTTAAAAGTCCTTTCATAAACTTCACTTATTTTTAAGTTGAAAAGAAGTTTTCAAGTTTATATTCTTTTATATAATGAATTCTATCAGTGTTATAATTTTATTTTATCTTTAAACGATTCCATTTTTCAATGTCCGCTCTTCCTGTCCATCGCTAATCTTCTTGCATCTTTCTACGCGGTTTGTTTTAACTCTTTTTTAATATTAATATTAAGTGATAATTCATCATAAGTGCTTACTATTTTATTTTGCTTACATGTTCTTATTTTTTAAGCTCTTTAAGTTTTATTGAATAAAGCCTTTTCACAGGTTTGTACATTGTTTTCCTTTTTGCTTTACAACAATTTATTCAATAAACTAAATGGATAAAGTTATCCGCCTAGAGAAATTTGACACACCTTCGTCTGATCCTCAAAGTGGTAAACTATGGAGGCTTTGGTACAGAAATTTCAATTTCTACCTTAGCACTATCGCTGAGCTTAGACCTAATCAACTGGAAGTACTATATCTTTACATTGGCGCTTCAGTTGCGGGCATTATAGAAGGCTGTACTGATTTTAAAAATGCAATTGATACACGCAAGGCTGCTTATGACAAAGCTCCAAATGTTATACATGCCAGACATCTACTTTCGTCCAGAGTTCAACATGATAACGAGTCAGTCGATCAATTTCTTCAAGCTTTAAACCGTCTAGCTGCGGATTGCCTTTTTACTGACTGTTCGAGATTCTTTCATTCGAGGTTTACATTCTTCCTCCATTCGTGCGAGACTGCTGGAACACGATAAATTGACCTTGAAAGAAGCTACACAGTGTGTTAGAGCACTGGAGCAGGCTCAATTGCGCTCGCAATCCTACATACTAAAGACTGATTTTGTTAAGCCTTCAATTTCCGCTGCCCTGTCCTCAGAAGCGAACTTACAAGGTACTCTGCATTTCTACAGAGTTTCCTGCGCCTTCTAGTGAACTTTCGGACATAGTTGCAGCTGTTTCCAAAACCAAGAGTAAGCCTGGTCACTGTTTTAACTGTGGAGGCAAGCGCCATCCTAATGATGATCGTCGTCAATGCCCTGCTTGCGAGGCTACTTGTAGAAAATGCGGTAAGCTCGGGCATTTTGCCAAAGTATGTCGCTCCAACTCTTCGCGAATTTCTAGTACCTCAGCTCTCCTCCTCGCTAGTGCTAAAATTGATGCTCAATTTCTTCCTGTCACTAAAACTTTGTGTTTAGAAGGCTATCCAGTGAAAGCATTGATTGATACTGGTAGCTCTGATAACTTTATTAGTGACAACATTGTCAAAAAGTTAAAACTGTCTACTTTCAAGCAATGTTTGGATGGCCTCCTCTTCGCTTTCTCTAAAACTAAACAAATATTGTTTAGAAAGTTTTACTCTTGATGGACGAAAGTATAATGATATTAAACTGACTATTCTTCCTGAATTGTGCTCCGATTTGATTCTTGGTGTTCCTTTTCTTATGTTGCATCAAAGCGTGCAAGTATCTTTTGGAGGATGTAAAGATCCTTTGAATGTGTGTGCCTTAGCTAAAGCAAAATGCTCACCAGTTAAACTTTTTCGTAACCTAACCTCAAATTGTTCTCCTATCTGCACTAAACCACGAAAATACAGCTTATAAGATAAACGTTTCATCGAAATGGAAATAAAAACTTTGTTAGATGATGAGTGATGACGTTATTGAACCTAGTTTTTCACCATGGCGAGCGCAAGTTGTTGTCACCTCTCCACCCAATCAAAAGAAACGTTTGGTGGTAGATCTCTCTAAAACTATAAACCAATACACACTTCTTGACGCTTATCCTCTACCTCAAATTGAAGATGTTGTAAATGGCATAGCTCAGTACCGATTTTTCAGTGTAATTGATCTTTCTAAAGCCTACTACCAAATTGAGATTTGTCCCCAAGATCGCCCATACACTGCATTTCAAGCAGGAAATCAGCTTTACAAATTCAAAAGATTGCCTATGGGCGTCACTAATGGAGTTTCGGCTTTCCAGCGCTTTATGAACTATTTTATTTCCGATAATAACCTTCTTGCTACTTTTTCTTATCTTGATGACATCACTATATGTGGGAAAACAAAAGTCGAGCATGATGCCAATCTAAAGCGTTTTCTAGATGTTGGTTCTAAGTATAACCTACAGCTTAATCAAGAGAAGTCTAAGATTGCTCTAACTTCGATTAGCGTTCTTGGTTATAGAATAAGTGACGGAGTACTGAAGCCCGATCCTGAAAGAATGGAACCCCTATTAGAGATGAACCCTCCTGAAGAATCAAAAGCATTACGAAGATGTATAGGTATGTTCGCATACTATTCCAAATGGATACCTAACTTTTCCAGGAAAATTCGACCTCTTGCTGAAAACAAGACTTTTCCTATGTCGCCTGCTGTTGTGGAATCTTTCGAAGAACTTAAAAAGGATGTTGCTCATTCTTCAGTTAAAGTAATTGACGATGAAGTGCCCTTTGTTGTCGAAACCGATGCTTCAGAAAAGGTCATAGGAGGAACACTTTTACAAGCCGGACGGCCCGTAGCGTTCTTTTCTCGCGCATTGAATACATCAGAGATACGACGCCATATCGTTGAAAAAGAAGCATACGCTATAATCGAATGTGTCCGTAAGTGGAGGAACTTTCTGGCAGGTAAACATTTCAGCATAATTACTGATCAACAGGCTGTCTCTTTTATGTTCTCGACGTCAAACCGAGGAAAGATTAAAAATGATAAAATAATGAGATGGAAAATGGAGCTTTTGCCTCATTCTTACGATATAAAGCACCGTCCTGGAAAGAATAATGTAGTTGCTGATACTCTATCCCGGATCTGCTCTGCGGTTTCCTCATTAGAGCATCTGAAAAACGTGCACGACTCCCTAGTGCATCCAGGTATACAGCGTTTCTGGCATTTTGTGCGCTCTAGAAACATGCTAACTTGATCAAGTTCGTCGTGTTGTCCAAGATTGTGGTGTTTGCGCCAAAGTAAAACCTCAATTTTTAAAACAGGCGGATACCACACTCGTTCGTGCTACAGCGCCTCTCCAACGTCTTTCTGTCGACTTCAAAGGACCACTTCCAGCATCTTCGTCATCGTCCTCTCGTTACATCCTCACAATTGTGGACGAATATAGTAGATTTCCATTCGCCTTCCCTTGCCGAGAGTGTACTTCTCGCTCTGCTATTGAGTGCCTTACTTCTCTTTTCTCCATCTTCGGGCTACCATCATGCATACACTCAGAACGGGGAACATCTTTCATTTCACAGGAGTTTAAAAGTTTTCTGCTACGTTTTGGGATTACTGGAAGTACTACAACCGCTTACAACCCAAGAGGCAACGGCCAGTGCGAGCGATATAATGATATCATCTGGGACACGATTTCTTTAGCATTGGAATCTAAGAAAGTACCTACAAATGCATGGAAAGATGTGCTGAGTGAGTCATTGCATGCTATTAGGTCACTCCTCTGCACCTCTATAAACGCTACACCCCACGAACGCATATTTAATTTCGTAAGGCGCTCTACCTCTGGTACTGCCTTACCCTCTTGGCTCTGTGAGCCTGGTGCAGTACTTCTTCGAAAGTTCAACAATAAAAGCAAATACGACCCTATGATCGAAGTCGTTGAATTATTAGAGGCCTGCCCTACTCATGCTAGGATCAGACACAATGATGGACGAGAAGACTCCGTAGCGTTAAGACACCTAGCTCGTTATCCGAGGCTTAGTACGGAAGACATTCGTAGCGAGATAACTCCACAGTATACTTTTCCAGATAAGAACACCACAGAGACTGTGTCTTCGGAAAAAGACAACCCAACTGCTGATCACTCTGTTTTAGAAACAGAGATTTTATTAGATTTGCCTTAAATACCTCAGACAAACCTCCTTCATTTATTTTGTATAGTAATAATATGCGCTCTCATTTTACACCTGCTTTAAAAAATAATTATATAATTGGTATAGATCGGACTTTCAATCTTGGTGCCTGCTATGTTTCTTTCTTTGTTTTTCAAGAAAAAAAACTTGTGCGTAAAAGTTCTGGGACTTGTCCAATTTTTTACATTGGGATGCTAGCTTTAAAACCTATCACAGTTTTTTTTCTCATGTATATATCAAAATAGGAATGATCGATGGAATTTTTGGATGTGATCAAGAGCGATTATAAAGGCTTTGGAAACTATTTTTCACAACTCTACTGTTACTCTCTGTATAAGACATCTCAAAGAAAGCTTTAGAAGACATAATAAGACTCATAAAATCCTGAAAAATAGAGAAATGAATCTTTTGCTCAAAATGATTTTTGTAGATAATGGTTTAATCGATTGTTCAGATGAAAGACAATTTATTACAAGAAAAAACGATATTTTGAATAGTTTTGGCTGTTCATTTTTTGGATACTTAGAAAAAGAAATCAATGTCATTGAAAAATATATCTTTATACCAAGAAGGCATCCTGAGATTCCACTGATGTAGACAAAAAATGCTTGTGAGTCCAAGAATCATATTTTGAAGCTTTTAATAGACTGGAAGCCTAAAAAATTACTGGAGATTTCTTATTTACTAGAAGAAACAAAAAAAGAAAAACATTTGCTGAAGAGTGCATTTTTTGGAGATGGTGATTTGGTATTGGCAGATAACTATTCTCATTTTAAGGTTTCAAAATGCGAATTTCGAACCAAAAAAGATGGACTTTTATTTAGAGAATTCTTTAATTCAAAAAATGGAAATGTTATTGTTTCAAAGGATAAGAAATTAAGTTTGCCATTAACACAAAAAGTTGGAAGAAAGCCTGGTCAGAAAAAAAGAAATAGAAATGTTAGGACCTTGTCGTTTCCTAAAAAAAAGAAATCTTTTTTAAAATTTTATTTTTTATATTATATTTTCACAATAAATTCAAATGTTTATTTCCCATTATTTTCTTTCCATGTTTATTTCGTTTTGCATGCCTTCCCTCTTTCAATTAGCATCGCCCTTGTCGTGGTGAAAGAGCTTAAGCAGTTTTTAAACAGTAAAAAAATGATGCTAATTGTTTGTTTCTCAAGTATTATATTTTCTGTATTTTTTATTTTATACATTCTAGGCTAGATTTACAACTTAAGCATTATTTCAAAGACTAAATTTTTCTAAAAAGGGGCATATTTAATAAACATCTTTTTAGATTTGTGGATGAAGAAAAAAGTGAAAGAGTGAGTGTATTATTTGGTATGTCATCTATTACAACTGAACAAGGTTTGATTTGTCTAACTTTTTTGTTTCGCTTAACTCGGTTTAACTTGTGTATTGAAGCAAATCCATCCATTTGAGTTGCGGTTTTGCCGATGCGCCTTATAGTCAAAAAATAGGGTAAATTAACTTTCAATATAAAACTTGATCTAATTTGTAAATACGACTGATTGAATCTAGTTATAATATTCATTTTATAGTGTATTTTCATATTGATTTATATCTATTTTGACTATTCATTGCCTTTCATTTGTTTTTAAAAATCAAACCAATTTCTTTATATTTTTCAGAATTTAACTTCACTGGCACAAGTCTTTTCCCTCACTTTTTTTCGCAATTTCTCCTCTAAATCGGCCCATCACTCAAGCATTATGAAAATTGCGGGTGTTACCAAGATTTAAAATATTTAATTTTTAATAAAATTTGTTTTATATACAAAATTCACCATGTTTTATTTTAGCTATTAATTTTAAAATCCTTGAAATTTTCCAAAATAATAGTTTTGCGTACTTCTAATGTAAAAGTAATGATTCATCATTTATTCACCCCTAGACAATTTTGTTTGATATCTTTTTTAATGAAAAATTATCAATATACTCGCGTACTCAAAATTACGAAAATTAATTCAAATGAAAACAAAATAATGTATTACATCAAATATTTAGATGAAATTAACCCATTTACGACCAATGTTCCTATTTTGGAACATAAGTAATTTCATCTTCGTCTGCTTTTTTCAATGACTTTGAATATAAATCGTCTGCGTTTTTTTAGATATCGTCTGCTTTGCTTGGTCTTAAATGGGTTAAGGCAAGAAGTCTGAGAATTGATAATAATTATATGTATAGTTTTATTATCTCCCGTGTTATTGCCAGTCCACTGAATTTAAAGTAAATTTAAACTTTTCATAAAAATAATACATTTGTAATTAATTAATATAATGTTGTAAAAGCGAGAAGAAAACGTGTGCAATACGGAAAACAAAATGCGTGTTTTATATATAGTGTAAAATTTTCACAAGATGTGTAGGTAGATAGATTAGAATGCAACATACACGCAAATGAAATACAATCATAACAATTAGATTACAGTAGCAAGCTCGCAAATGCTGTCAGATGCAATCCTGCAAATATTACAAGAACATTAGAAAACAATCGTAAGGATGCAAATCATGTTCAATACAAACACTAAATATCAAATTCACTCCCACTCAAGAAATACTAACAATAAGTAATCCCTGTACGTACCTGAAGAAGAGCGTCTTTCAAAAGTAAACATACACTCGTTGGAAGCGTCATTAGTAGCGGTGGAAAGAAGTTAGGGGTATAAAGGACTTGAATTATTATTAATTTTTTATTAATAAATAAAGTTATTAATTTTTTATTTTTTTTAATTTCCGTTTCCTTTTATAAACAACAAAATGTGGGTAAACGCAAAGAATTTTCCTTAGAATTTGGCAACCAGGACATAATTATAAAAGGCAGACGAAATTGTGATTACTTGATGTGGCCGTCTAAACGAAAAGACCCTAAACATCTTACTAAGCGTTTAGGGACACTAAATCTAATACGACAGAATTTCAAATAATGTCATTGTAGAGTTACTACTGTTGCATCTTGGATATCACGTAGTTTGTATGCTCTAAGCATTTCCAAGTTTAAGCGGTTAACGACCACAGTCGACATGTGGCGACTTTACAAAAATGCGAATCGTCTGCATTTACTAATGCTTTTTAATACAAATCTTCTGCTTTATACTAGATATCGTCTGATTATTCTGGTCGTTAACGGGTGAAGCAAAAATTGTTCTAACTCTTGCGATGTAAATGAAGTGTATAAAAGAGTCATTAAGCATTTGATAGCAGTTTAAGAAAATGCAATCAAATGCAAGAAAAGACAAAATAAATCAAGTATATTTGTCGTTGACTGGGGAAATGTAGTGGTAACCTGATGAAGATGCTGAAATTGCCCCTTTAACGGCATTAGAAAGACATTAAAATGGAGCTGTAGTTTGAACCATAATTTTATTAGAGGAACTGAAAAATCAAGGTTTTATTTTTGCGGAAATAGAACATGGATGCTAGAGTTTATTCAACAAAATTCATACTATTCAAGAAAACAACATGTACATTAAGTATACAGTGTATAGTATAAAAGAGATGTGAATTCGAATGCAAAATACATATAATATAAATGAAATAAATCATATTATATATAGAACTTATAGAAAATTTCATACATAATTAGAATAAGTAGCAAGTTCGCAAATTTGGTCTGATATAATCATCTAATATAATCGTGTTCAATACAAACATGCAAACTATATCTACCTATATTTCAGTAATTACCATTTGAAAATAAAGTATGTCTAAGAATATTTCGATTTATATATCAATAGATATAATTTTATTTAATATTTAAATAATTTTAAATTTAATATTTTTTAGTTTCTTTTTCTTCCATAAATGGGGCACTTTTAAAACAGACCCTATAATAAGAGCCTCAATGGTTGTTAGGGTGTACCTCTCAGCTTAAAAGTTGAAGGTCAGGGGTTCGATTCCCAAGGCTCCCAACTCTTAAAAACAAATTCAGAAAAACTATGATTAACCAGCTTAAGCATAATGCGAGCATATAGCCTTACGGCTGAAAGTGCTTTGATATTTTCAACCAACCAACCCTATAATATTTAATACAGAAAGTTCTTTATATTTTTGTGAGAAAAGTGAAACCGGTATACCAATAAATGAAAATGGTGTGCTTGAAATACATGGGGTTTCATCACAAAAGAAAGCACATAATTAGCCTTGACCCTTTGAGGACCAGTATTTTTAAGACTAATCGCCTACTTTCTTTTTCAATGGAATTTTATAACACAGACGATTTTTATTTCGTGGTAAAACGGCTTTACGCAAGTCTCCAAAGGGGTTAAAAATTTGGCCACCCTAGTATAATCTACTAGGTCGCATAAGATGAGAAATTATAAATTGAAAAAATGGGTTGTAAAATTAAATTTTAAAACTAACTTCTCCTGATCCATTTAGATGAAAAATTTTTCCGCTTTGATCTCCAACCAAGAGCTTAAAGGAGAAAAAGTTCTATAAAATGTCATTTTAAATATGCAAAAAAGCAATGCTATAAGGTAATGATTTGTAGAGAAGCACTCACAGAAAACGTCCTTAGAATTTTTGATCTTCAAAGTTTTATCAGAATGATTGAAAAATAAATATTTTGTTTTTAAAAATACTTGTTTTTTCTCTCCCAAAAGTTCATTTTTATCTAAAAGGCATTTATATTTTGATCTTAAAATAGAATAAACCTACATTTAAATAAAAGCAACTACTTTGTGTAGGATATAGTTCTAACAATATATTAAGACTGAATCAAGTTCCCTTAACCGTTTAACCGCCAATGGTCCACTTTTCACTTCATTGTTAAAATCCAAATTAAAAACAATGAAACATATTTTAGGTTCATTTTTTTTCTTAAGTTCAATTGAAAAGTCTTCGAGATACACAAATAAAACAAAAATAAATAAAATTAAATTTTTTTATTAAAAATTATTAATTGATAAAAAATTGTGAAATGGTAAAAAAAGTCAATTTTATAAAATCCAAATTCTAGAAAAAAATATTCGAGCAATTCTAAAATATCCTTACAGTTTATGACATACTATCCCTTATTTTTGTCACGAATGTGTTTCTGTAAAAAATAAATTTGAATATGTCGCCATATTCTTTGAAAGTATTTAGGATCCACAAGTGGACCATTGGCGTATCGTGACAATGAAATATACCCTTTTAACATATAATTAGAAAAAACGATGAAAAAGTACATTTTTTCAACAGAGTTGATCATAATGATTGATATCTCTGTTTCTTTAGTTTCATGACGTTGAATGTTGTACTTTCAAAAATATAACCTCTTGATTTATTGTGTGAAGACGTTAGCATGTCACTTTACATCAAATGTAAATGAATTGAGTAAATAATAAAACAGTATATTTTTCATCGTAAACATACAAATATATACAATAATGATATCTTATTATAATGTAGGAATGAATGTGAAGCGTGGAATTTGAATCAATAATTCTTGTATCATCAACATTTGTGAAGGTACATGTTCGCAGTACTGTATACATAATGATGATACGTACAAAAAATTTGCGCGTCATAGAAATGTTGAAAAAATTATAGAATAGATGAGTATCATTGTACTTTGTATCATCAATTGATTTCAGTTTGCTAATATGTTTTCATGAATATGAAGAGATCATAATATAAGTTCCGCATTTTTTGAAATAACTCTTTTTTATCATTCTCTTACTGCTCTTGCGCTTGCACCGTTTCTTCTTGTAAAGCTAAAAATATAGCGACTTTTGTTAGTGTGGAGCCAACTTTTTTCGTTACAATACAACTACTACTTTTTTCTTTATTATTTTGCGTTTCATTGATTTTTCCGTCAAAATGAAGTTCAAGCATTTATCTTCCGCTTTGGAGCACTTAGAAAAAGATGAGGTTTTGGAAAATGGCACTCCTATTGATTTAGTTATACTTCCTCCTGATGAAAACAATGTTGTTACCGATACCGAAGACATTGATGAAAATGATATGCTTGATACTTTTCCTCAAGATACATGCGGAGAAATAGAAGTAACATACCCTGAAGTAGAAGAAGATCAAGATAAAACCTGCAGATGGAAAAAAATGAAAAACTTTGATAATAATTTAGCTTCTTATTCACACGTCGATTGTCCTCAGCTAGCCGAAGACGTAGCTCATGATCCTATTGATTTTTTTTTCAAAGTTTTCCCAAAAGAATACATGGAAACACTGGCAAAACTATCCACTTCTTATGCTAATCAAAAAAACGAAGTAATTGATCTAGATTGGAAGGACATAGGTATTTTTATCGGATTTGTTATTTTATCGGGGTATCATACATTGCCAAGAGAGGAAGACTTTTGGTCGACTCAATTAGATCTTGGAGTCTCATTAGTGAGACAGGTAATATCGAGAAATAGATTTCGAGAAATAAAGAAGTACTTTCATCTTGTCGATAATACTAAAATTAATTTAGAAGACAAAATGGCAAAAGTAAGGCCTATTTATGAAATGTTAAACGCTAAATTTTTGAAGTTTAGTTCACTTTATGAAGAGATAAGTATAGATGAATCGATAGTTCCTTATTATGGGCATCATTCGTGTAAGCAGTTTATAAAAGGAAAACCTATTAGGTTTGGCTATAAAATATGGTGCATGTGTTCCTATTCTGGCAGGGCCTTAGCAGAGAGGCCTTAGTACGCCTTAGGGCGTGGAGGTTAGGTCCTGTCCTTTGGACAGGGCACTCTTCCCGGCCTAAGCCTAGGCAGATATGTCCTGTCCTTTGGACAGAGACATGTTCATCTCTAGAGGCCGGGTAGAGAGATGAACATGGAAGGTTTATAAAACCCTTTAAAACATACATTCTATTTTGACAATTTTTTTACATCGTACACCCTCTTAAAAACATTGAGCGAAAAAGGTATAGAAGCAGTAGGCACCGTTAGAAGTAATAGAACCGGTAAATGTCCATTGATTGAGGATAAAGAAATCAAGAAGAAAAATAGAGGGTATTACGATTATAGATCAGATGGAATAGTATATTTTTTGTAAATGGAGGGATAATGCTTGTGTGAATGTTGGATCCAACTTTTGTACGCATGAACCTGTTGGAACAGTTAGAAGGTATTCACGTTTAGAGAAGAAAAAGATCGAAGTTAGCTGTCCTTTCCTCATTAGCAAGTACAATCAAGGAATGGGAGGGGTTGATGTGTTTGACAAGTTATTGGCTGCTTATAGGCCTAGAGTAAAGGCGAAAAAATGGTGGTGGCCTTTGGCAATGCATGCAATAAACGTTTCGGTTGTTGGTGCCTGGAAGGATTATGAAAGGACAAACACAGAAAAAAAATCATCTCATCTAAACTTCCGTAGAGAAATAACGCTACACTTACTTCAATTAAAAGGTTTGCAAACCAAGAGAAAACCAGGGCCTTCTTCTCATCTTTCTAAAAGTTCTAGAAGTGTGAATGGGCACTATTTAGTGTCCGTTTCAAGACAACAACAACGAAAATGCGTGGTTTGTAAAAAAAAATTCACTTTTATGCTGCTTTGCGTGCCAGAAAAACGTCCATCGAGACTGCTTTCCTCTTTATCATCAATAACCACTTTTATTTTCTTTTGTCAATAAATGCTTGTTTTCAAAAAATTTTGATTTCACTTTTCGCCAATGGTCCACTTATGGACCGGTCTGTCATTGCATATAAAACTTGTTCATCATTATCATTTTTTTATATTTCATTTCAAGGTAAGTATATTTAAACTAAATATTCAAGACAAAAGTTGAATAACACATTTTTAATAAGTTCGGCAAGTAAACGGTTAAGATCTGGTGTTCCCATCCATTTTATATGTAATAAGCTGGGCGAGTGAAAAGCAATAAAGTTGATTTTTGTTTGGATCAATAAAAATCCATTTTTTAAAGTCACTATTTTTTATTAGGAACATAACTTTATAATGTTAAGAATGCTATTTTTAAACTAATCTTGATACAAGATTCCGATTTATTAGAAGAAAGGCATGCAATTCAATAAAAGTTCATTTTTGTTTCCACCCAAAATTATAATTTTTAACAAGTTTTGACATATTTGAGAGCTTTTTGAAGATTTATTTAGATTAATAAAATCATATCCTGTAAACTGTTAATTTTAAACAAAATCGTAAAAAAAATAATGAGGATTTAGTTGTGTGTGAAGTTTTTTATAATTTTGTTTAATTATTTTCGATATAAAACTTAAATGAAAGAAAACACTCAAATCAAAATCTATATGCGTATTTATTGATAAAAGCAATCATTTTGAATTATACTACGCATAATATATACAAAAGGAACAGATTGTAAGAAAATACCCCCTAATACAATACTCGTTTTGATATCCACAATATACAATATGATTTTAACCATGACATAATATTTAGGAAATTTTATTGTTTACCGATCAATAAACTTAAACTGATTATGAAAGAATTTAACTTCTGATTCAGTAATCCTCTACAGCATTATTATTGAAAACGTTCCAATAATTTTGTTGAAATGTTGTCAATCATTTGAACACTTGATAAGTCACAAACAATTTACTTTATTAAAGCATTTGTTTTGAAAGAATATAGCAATCCTCACTTTTTTAAACCTGAAGAAACTCTTATTGAAAGAAATTGTTGTTTTCTTTTTAACTGATGTTGCTAAAGATCACCGAAATGGGAAAAATCGTAAAATTTTCATACTTGGTATCTCAAAGTTGAAAATTGGCAAGTTTCGATATCAAAATTTAGGAAATTACTTGCATAAAATAGAAATTTCAAGTCAGAAAATAAAAATTAAAAAAATAAAATTCTTTCACTATTTATTAAAATCAATTTTTAGGCCTAAACGTCCACTTTTCTAGAGATAAAATCAATTTAGGTCAAACCCTGGTATAAATAAGAAATGAAGCAAAGTTAAAAAATTATATTTTTTATATTTATTTAATTTGGAAATAAAGACTCATGAGATGCGGAATATTCCAGAAAGATCTTATTCTTTAAACTATATTATTACAATCCTTTACTGTATATATTATATATTCTAGGGGATTTTAGAAAATATTTACAAAAAAAACACTCATTTTGCCAATTTAGACTAATCTTTGCATCTCACTCTTTTATACAGATTACCGATGAAAAAAATAACAAAACCACTGTAAAATATGATATAGGGGTTTCTGCATCAGGACTTTTTTTTAGGTTTAGCTTCTCCTATTTTTTTCTGCATGGAGGCGTCCTTTATATATTTTATCTTATATTATCACAAAAATTTAAAAATAATAATTTTATATATTTCTTATTTATAAAACTTTTAAATTTTAAATAAAGCGAATTTTAAAATAAAATTAAAATATGATACTTCAATGCTTAAATTTTTCTTCTTGATTATTTCAATAGAATTTGTAGAAAGTGTATCGCACTAAAAATATTTATAAATTAAACTTAGAAATGAAAAAAATTCTAAAAGTGAAGTCAAAATTAGTAAAGAAAACTAAATAAACCTTAAATATTTCAAGAACATTCGAAGCCATTATTAACTGGAGGTAATACTGGTTCAATTAATAAAAATACTAACACAATATTCGATAAATCTAGTAGGAAAATAACCTATAGTTTTAATGTTGGAGTTAATGAATTTGTGTCGTTGAGGGATAAAAATGGTCATATGAAGATCCAGTCATAAGGGGTTTCATTGAATAAGCAGTCAAAACAGTAATTTAGGTTGTTGAAAATTTTAATGCAAAGAGAGTTTTTTACACGAACAGGTCTTGAGAGCCATCTTATAAGTGGGTGAGAGATTTAATAGTTGTGTTTTGACATAGATAAGTAAATGGCTTCATAATGAGAATTTTAAGACAAGAATTTGTTTGTCCAAGATATTAGTGAGAATTGACATGAATTCTGTATTTACATGATTTCAACTGAAATGTAAAGATGATAAATATGTAAAATTAATAAAGTGTTTTAATGAATGCTTAAGTGAGAAGGGCACGATTGCATGGTGATTTGAAAGTTGTTATCTAAAAGTTGAACATTCAAAAACAACAGAGACATGATGAAGTGTTTTGTGAGTTAATGATAAGTCCCAAGTGAGATTTTGAGAGTCTGAAAATTGTATATCTTTCAAGTGAGTAAGGTCATGTAAGTTGTCTATAATATGGTCGGAAGCGTAAATGATAACACTAAATTTGCATTCAGTTTTAGACGGTAATAGGTTAAAGTGAGAGCTAGTAAAAAAGAAGGGTAGAAGTGGTTATCCTTTGTAAAGGGCAAAACGTAGTAGCACTTCTTCGATGATTTAGATGTATCTTAGGAAATTTGTAGGGTAGAGGGAATTGATTGTGTACGTATCTTCTTAATGAGTGATGTGGTATAACTTTATTTGGATAGAAATTTATTCTTTTTGGTAGTTGAAAGCAATAATGGATTAAGAAGGTTATATTTTTCGGGTAAGCGAGGTGGTGATGTAGATTTAGCAAAACTCGAGAAGCATATTATTGTATAGATGAAATAAATAGTCGAAAGGTGAGTTGAGAAATATTACTAGAAAGAGAGGTATTAATGATCTATAAGTAAGAATGTAGCGTTTAATTAATATTTTCATAAGTTGAAACTTTATAGGCAGACATTTTAGAATGATGCTGTTGGCATTGTATAATAGAGTCTTAGGTAGACATATTCAGTACATTTTGTTCAGAAAAAGGGTTGGGTTATTAAAGAGATGACCCGCATGAAAGAATGTCATAGTCAATAACAGGAAATATGAATAGTTTCAAGTAAGTGTTTTTAAAATGTGTAGGAAATTTAAAAATTTTCTGAAATGAGTCCTAATATTTGATTGTTCGTGAAATGTGGATAAAAGTATTGTGATATTGATAGTCCGGAATATCTATAAGAGGATTGATGAGAATGAATCAGAAAATGCAGGTATAGGCAGCCTCCTAAAGGGGTGGAAACTAAAAGTGTGTGAAAGTCTTGGAGAGATTTCTGGGGAAATTTAAGGCGAAGATAATTTCTTGTGAATTTCATCATGTATTTGGGATATTTTTTGCATGCATGTTAAGGATAATGGGCTAGGTGCAATGCTCTGCTAAAGGCATAATTAATGTTTAAGAACAAAACAGTTCGTGTTTTGTGAGAAATCGAAGAATTTTCTATATATTTGGTAGGTATTGAGAATGCTGTTTCCGTATTAATGTGAGGAAGGTAGACAAATTGCGAGGGATTAATTAGATTGTAACTAAAGCTAAAATCACAGTTAAAATGTAATGTTTTCTGGAGTAGGAGTAAAAAACTTTAATTTACCTAAGTCTGAATTGTAGTGGTAAATTTTGTGAAACGGAATCGGAGTGGGAAATGTTCATGTACCAGAGTCAGAGTCCGGAGTCGAAAATTTTTGTTTACTGGAGTCGGAGTTGGGAGTCGCAAAAAAATTTCCGACTCCCCAAACCAGTCTTTTAGTTATCCCCATAAGAAAAATCTAGTGGTGTGAGGTCTGGTGAACGAGGAGAATATTCAAAAAAAAACCCTTCGTCCAATCCGTCTGTTTGGCAAGATTTCATCAAGAAACGACATAACATCAGGTTGGTAATGTGGAGGTGTCCCATCTTGATGAAAATAAAACTCTTTATCTTAAAATTTTTCTCTAATACATCGGATAACATATTGTTGCAGCAAATTCAAGTAAATGAGACCGCTTACAATAGTGTCAAAAAAGAACGGTCCAATTAATCCTCTTGATGATAAACAGCACCACAATGTAACTCCCAGTAAATTGACATGACGGTCGATAAAAACATGTGGATTTTCAGGTCCCCAATATATACAATTATGAGGGTTAATGGAACCATTTAATTTGGAAGTAGCCTCGTCATTCCACACAATCTTCGTTGAAAAATCAGTATTTCCTACACATTCTTCTAAATACCATTCGCAATACTGTACTATTCGGTCTGGATCATTGTCATTACGAGCATGAACTAATCTTAGAATATAACTTTTCCAATGATAACGTTGTACAATGCGATGGATAGAAGATTTTGAAATTCCAACCTCACGATAAGCTTATCGTACACACTTACTCGGACTTTTATGAAAATTTTCCAGGAATCTTTCTTTCTGTTTAGGGCTTTGTTCTAGATTCTATCCGAACGCTGTTTGTGAACGTTTTGAACAGTTTCAAAAGCTTCAAACTTATCTCTAATTCGAGTGATGGTAACTCGCGTTGAAGTTTCTCTTTGAAATTTCCTCCTAAATTGTCTTTGCACTTCATTTGCATTTTCAGACTTCCAGTATCATTTTAGAATAAATTGTTTTTCTTCAAAGTTTTGTCTGGCTGTCATTCTTGTGTTCAGAAGTTGAATTTGCAAAAAAAACACGTTAACAGTTATTCTAAATGTGTAGAAATAAGTTTTTTTATGCATTTTAAACGATTCACCTAAATATTTCTTGTTACTTTATCAACTCCAAAAGTACGAAATAAAGTGTTTCTATCTGTTTATTTTACACCCATAATGCATATTTATCCAAAAAAGGCAATATATACGCATAATTGAGCGCGTCCACATTTATATTCTAAATCGTCACAACATTTCTTATATGCATTTTTTGTTGTACAATGTATACAATTTATTAACAGTATTTAGAGACTAATTTTAAGTCAGTTATTATGATGCCTATTTTGCATTTCCTAACCAATTTTCATTTAATGGGCTTTAAAATTATACAATTCAATCTTTTGTTTCCAAGCAAACGTAGAGGGATTGCGTTTGAAGTAAGACTCGAAATGAGTGCATCCCTTGTGTTCCCCTCTCTCTTTATTATTCGTGCGATACGAAGATATATTCGAATTCCAGGCTTAATTTGTCAAGTTGTTGCACGAAAACACTTTCGCCTCATTGTTGCTTACATATGGCTACCATGTGACGAGAACGGATTCTTCTTCTTTAAACAGGGGCTTTCTGGCTTGGATATGGCCTTTTCATTCTCGATGTATTTGTAGACGGCGGCATAAATATCATTTATAAGTATTGAAGAGACAAAATTTTTAAAGGTAGAATACCAGCGTTTCCACTCCTTAGCCGCATTAGCAGAATTAGGATCTATAGCTTTTCCGAAAGCAAGGACATATCCATTAGCAATGATTGGTTGAAAGTAAATTGTAATAAGTATGAAGTAGTAAGAAAGATTTAATAAAAATATGGTAGGGTTTTATTTCAACAAGTAACAATAACTGTGCAGGTTTATATAGTCGCTGTCCAGGTAAGTCATCATTTTTTAAACCTATTCCTGACGGCTATTTTTATTCCTTGATAAACAGGGGCGGGAAGGGGAAGCGGGGTTTTTGTACCCCCTCTATTTCATTTTTTTTTTAAATATTGAATATTTTTACAAAATTCTTACGTGAACCCACTAAAAAATTGATTGGAAATCTGATGGTGTCATTAATCAAACTTTCAAAAATTAATTAAAACTTCGATCAATGCCAAATGTATAAACTTTAAAATATATTTTATAATTCCATATTTATTTACCAATGAAAATATACCTATTCTCAAAGAAAGTTTATAGATGTGAATCGAATTTTATCAATTTTTCCTTCGTTATGAAAGAAAGTGTCTCTTAGATCAGCATTTTTCAAATTTTTTTTACTGCGACCCATAGCAAGAACCAGAGTTTGCATCGCCACCCATAATACTTAGGTGTAATATGACAAACTCTGATCACTACGTTCATTTATTCAACATCGACTATTTATATGCTCTTTCTTTTTTGTCACGACCCATTTAATTTTTCACGTGACCCACTGAAGGGTCGGGACCCACAGTTTGAAAAACGCTGTTTTAGATGATAACTTAAGAAAAATAAAATACAGACTACAAGCTTATAAATTTTTAAGCAAAAATAAAGGTCCTTTGAGATTTATAGTTCAATGCTGTCTCTTTGACTAGCAAACTAAGGGAAGGATAAACTAAGGAACAAGTATAGCACCGAGTGTGGTCAAAAGTGTTTAGTTTATTTATACTAGCACTCAGTAAATGAATATTAAATATATTATAAAATACTAGCCATCTATAGAGTTATTAGTGAAAAATTTCAACTCATAAATTAATTTTTTTGAGCATTTATCTAACATGATCTCATATCGAATTGAGTAGAAATTTGGTACCATCCCTATTCATGAGATGGATAAAATCATTATTATAACAAGAAAGAAAATTATTTTATCGATTGGATTTAATTATCTTAAAGTCAATGTAGTGTCGAAATAACGAAATATAAAATAATTTTAACCACCTTGAACTGTATAGTATTCATTACTTTATATTGATAAAAATACCGTTTTGAAAAACTGGACAAAAGTCGATTTGATAAATTGCACGAAAATGATTCAAAATAATAAAAAAATTATCTGACTACAAATTAAACAAAGTTAACAGTTACCGCAATTTAAATGTAGAGTGACAAAAATATTTTGAAAATGAAATTGGGGCATCTTCGTTTTGCTGGGTATGGATAAGTTTATTTAAAAATAATGAGAAAAAGTGTTTGGTGTTAAGTAGTTTTTCTGTCTTTTTATCATTATTTTTGTCCAAGGAATTGTAATTTGTAGTGAAAATTTTTTCAAATAGTCTAATAGAGGTGGTGCTTTCACTTTTTAAAATTTTACTTTGAATTGTTTTTTCTTGTTGTCTTTCAAAATCAAAGATTAGCAATGAGTAAAGCCCTTTTCTTCACTTTATTGTGAAGATTCATCATTTGAATCAATAATGCAAATTAATTATTATCAATGAATAATCTTAATTTTTTTCAATTATATTTTGATAAATTTTATTATATTCTTGGGAACGCAGATTACCCTTATTCTCAGAAGGGATCCCGAAAAAAAAACTGATTCTCGGCAACGGAGATTTTCATTTTTTGATCCAGGATCCCGAGGTCCCGTTTTCCTTGGAAAGAATCACTAGTGTGAAGTCACCTGTGAAAAGCTAATTTACTGAATATACATTTTGTATGAATTAACCACCAAAAGTTGGTTTATTAATTAAATTAAGACAATATTACGCCAAAAAATTGGAATTATAATATATTGTGAATTTTATGTTTGGGATTGATTGACAGCTATGCTTGCCTTTTTGTCAGGTTTGGTAGATGACACTATAAGATTTGTAATCAATTATTTAGTGGGTTCGCGCGAGAATCTTGTAAAATATTCAATATTATAAGGAGATGGGACGAAATAGCCCCGCCCGTCACCGAGGAAGCTTGAATATCCAACATTTTTCATTTTCACCTTCATTCTCCTCAAATGATTATCAAATAAATAAAAAGTGACATATGTTTAAAAGTTTTGTATTATATAGGATTTTTTCAGTATGACTTGGCTAAAAAATTCTCTACCTATTGAAAGTTTTTCATGTGGTTTGAAAAATAAATTAAAGAATTAATAACATCTTGATAATAAAGATATGAGAAAGATATTAGATAACGTATATATCTAGTTTACTCAGTTCACCAATGGACTGTAAATCGATTTTCTCATTTGTTTAGGATAGTGATGTGTTCTCAATTAATTGCTAGCATATTAAAATAGAACATTAACATTTAAGACTAGAAAATTTTATTTGTTTTATTTTCCAATTTTTTCAAAACTTGTTTTATAGAAATTCAACTTCTCATATGTATATACATACATGAATATTGTTTGAGCAATTTTGGAAAAATTTTCTTATATACAAAAATAGTTATATCTACCGGTCTTCTTTGTGCTAAAGTAAGTTTCCCCATTCTAAAAGTGTAATACACGTAGTGGAAAAGCGCCATATAATTTAAAAAGTAATTTTTTTATTGAGTGAATTAATATAAATATATAAGATATATCTTTTATATGTAGATATATTGGAAAGATAAACTAGAACAAAAGAGACAGAATGAAGAAAAGCATGAGACAAAGTTTTACCAGAAGTTAAATGAAAGGAGAAGAACTCCCCTCTATTATATTTCATGAAAACGCTTTATCAAAATCGAAGCTCGGAAATTCTTTTCCAAAGAAGCTTCGATCCCAAGATGGTTTGGACGTAAAAAAGCTGGAATCAAAAAGACTTGGAGTTAAAGTTGCAGAAGATGTTCTTGAGAAGATTTGAGAAGTAGGGTTCGGAAATTCTTTTTCAAAGAAGTTTTGATCCCAAGATGGTTTGGACGTAAAAAAGCTGGAATCAAAAAGACTTGGAGTTAAAGTTGCAGATGATGTTCTTGAGAAGATTTGAGAAGGAGGGTTCGGAAATTCTTTTTCTTTGAAGCTTCGGTCAAAACCAACATTCCTATTAGCTTAAATTAGAAAAATGGGAAACTTGCAAAAAATATACTAAAAGATTCTAATTTAGAGAGTAATTCTAGAAGAAAAAAATTTTAAGTTTAATATTTTTATTATTCCTAAAATAAAAAAATTGAAGTCTTCTTTAGCTTACATTATTAGATAATAAAAAGCGTTTAACTTTGATATTTCTTAAAAATCTCTTCAAAGAAATCACCGAAAAACTCATGATGTTTGAAGAATATGAAATTGAAATGGAAACTCCAACATTATTATTGCTTATAAAAGAAACACTTTACTCAGAAGGAAGCAAAATTTTTTGTTTAAAAATTGATAGAATAGTTGTTTTTAAGTGCTCTAATTTTTTAGAACATTTTATATATTTTTTCAGTTTACTATTTTGTCTATATTTGGAATAACTTTGCCTTATGAAAACTACATTGATCTTCTAATCAATTTCATAGTGACATAGCTTTTACTCCTATGTGTCTTGATAACTTTATATTATTGTAAGAATGACATAGATAGAATTTTAAATGAAATCTTCAAGATTTCGGATCATGAATATTAGAAGACTTGATAGAGAATCTTTAATTTTCTTATCACAAAGAATCCTCTTGATTTCACATACTCGTTTATCGTATATATTTATTTATGTCCATCTCATATATTGTTATTATTTGTTATATTATTATAAGATCTTATGTTCTTATAAGATTTTATTAATATCTATATATTTCCAGCCCGTATGGTGAACCGGATTAAGAATATGCCAATTGTGAAGCTGCATCTCGTCAAAGGCGAGTAAATTGCTGTATTTACTTGCATACACTCACATATTTACTTTTTCTTTCCATCATTACAAATCACTCTGACACATAACTACTTATGACAACATATTTGTATTCACCAATTTTTTATATGTATAGTTATACTTTGACACTACAAACACATACATAAGAATATTTTATGCGTCTAATCTACAAATGTTATATTCACGTATACCTTATCTCCTTTTCCCATCTCTCAACGATATTTATATTCCTACACACTGCATATGGTTCTATATTTATTCTATCATCTTTATCATAATCTATTCTATTTTGTCCTTATGCAGTTATACTTTGACTTTTTGCAATTCTATCTAAATAATCCCGTGTTTTTTTGGAAAAAGAATTTCTAAAAGGACAAAGTAGAATTATAAAAAGATAAACAAGCAAATACACAAAGTAGAATTGCAAAAGAACAAATTAGAACTAAAAATGGTGTTTTTCGATATGTGAATAACTTTTTTTTAAATTTGCTACAAAAAATTGAAGTAAAACTTACAGAATCCAGTATTAGTATCTGAGAAAGGATTGAATCCTATAAAAAAATTTAATTAAGTTGACAAATTGTTATTCCAATAGAATACTATTATTTCAACGGTATATGCATATCTCTCTCCTTTCAAATAATTTTAAAAAAAGTAAAACTTGTCATGATGATGTATCAATACACTTTTTGATTACTAAAGTCACAAACCGGAACACTACGAAGTTTTTCAAGCAGGGACTGCAAAATAATTTTTTACTAAAAGACCTTTTATAAATTGGAAACTTAATTTGAAATTATCATTAACACCTAAATTATTATTGAAGTGCTTCAAAATTCTTCTACGCTCATTTGTTTTGTATTATAAAACCTTCAATTTTCATTGCATTTTTTAAAGCTTCTCTCGCTTGAAGCATCTGATCCAGGTGATGATAAGAAAAGTTGAAAAGGGATCTAAATTTGTCGGAAGCTTAATTTGATAGTTTGACTACGTGAACTCTATTTTTTAATGATACTGTCTCTAAGGGATAAATGCATTTCATCGCACAGAACGAGTAAAATCAGAGAAATTTGAAAAGTGAGGAAAAAAATTTGGTTTATCAAAAGAGCAAAGAGTGAGATTTGACTCTTTTCTATCAAATATGCCAAAAAAAATCATCATTTCTTTGATCCAGGGAATAAAAGTCTTAATTTTTGGCATTGATTTAAAAGAGTGCGCTTATTATCTCTTTTCTTTCTTTGACACTTCTAGGAACAATGCGCCAAGAAATTTTGTTCTTGAATACACAGATCTTAAATTTTCATGTCTTGTAAAGATCAAGCAATTCGATCCCAGATAACGCAAACGATACTACGTAATTTGAGACAAAGCTGACTTAAAATGAAGGAATCTTTTGATATGTCATTCGTTGTTTCTCCTTTATTCTTTTCAAATAACGTACTAATTTGATTATTATTGATCACCACCTGTTTCTAGTCAAAAAATCCAGGTAAAAGCAATTATTTTCTAATTGAAATAGCGAGTATAACTCAAGACGCTCAGCTGTGCTTCTGCAACAAACGGATGTTTTACTGTAAATACAGTTGTACGGGAATCATATAACGATACGGTTTAACTAAAAATGATGATATATCAAAAATTTGTCCAGATACGAATTCCGTCACAATCTAAAGCAAACAATTCGGTATAAAAAGCGCAAAATATTGATACAGTTTTTTAAGCCTTGCACTCAAGGATATATTTCCTTAAATGATCACAAAGTTCTATCATTATTTCATGAAATAAGAATCTTCTCCAACACGTTTTTTAACTTTCTTATTTTATTCAATGTGATGCTTTCATTTTCTTAGTTTTCTTCGTAACTATCTTACTTTTGTATTATCTGGTAAATTTTCAGTTTTGAATAATGAAGTGTATATGTGGATTTGGCGTTTTATGATTTCAGATGATAAGATCTGTCTTTCTATCGTTACTATTTCCCTTTACTCAAAGACAAGATAGATATCTCTGTCAAAGAAGGAAGAAACAAAGGACCAAAAACATAATTCGACCAACTTGATGCGTTAGCCACACCTAAAAATAGCTGTCCTCTTATGTGAATGATTTCGTTAATTTTATATCCCTACAGTCGCTAAAAGTGCATCCTCTTCACATTAGGATCTGTGGAGTTGCCCTTTTTTCAGTTTCGATTAAAAGATCGTATTTTTTTATTCCGATACGATTTTACTGAACAAAAAAAGGGAAGATAAAATACGAAATTCCTTTTTGAAACACATCACTTGCCTTCTATATGCATGAGTGAATATAGTCTTTATGTAAATTCAAACATTGTTCCGTTCGAGTTGTGAAAAATGTCTGCATTTAGAAATTTTTGCCGAGTTCATTTTAGTTACGAATCATGAGTTATTTTAATCCCAATATCTTGTTTTTAACTAAAAATAGTTTTTACAGGAGAAAACATCATGACCAATTTCCGAAACTTTCAAATTTCTAATTTTAAAAAATAAAGAAAAGAACATTTCAAAAATTACCTTCTGCATTTGGAGCTAAATAAATCAATTTAATTATAATTTTTTTTGTGCTGTTATCTATAATTAAAATTATGCAAATCATATTAAAGCAGCTCTTAATTGTGATCTTTAGTTTCCTCAAATTCAAACACAATTAGTAAGATTGACATTAAGATTTCAAACTTTATTCGTTAAGAGATTGTCAATCAGAATGATACTTCTTAGTAGTAAGGAAACTGCAATTAATATTATATCAAAGTCTAAATCAAATAAATATTTCCATATTTGATGTTTTTAAAAAATCAGAAGCAAAAAATTAATTTTGACAGGTGATATTTTTGTAAATTTGTATCATATTTCTGTGAAGTACAGAACAATAAGTTTTCTTCTTATTTTGCATTCATATATATACATCTGTATATTAATCAGCTATTCCCATTTTAACCTATTAAGTCCCAATGTTCCCATTTGAGAACATAAGTAATTTCATCTTCATCTGCTTTTTCAATGACTTTGAATATAAATCGTCTGTGTTTTTTTAAATATCGTCTGATTTCTATGGTACTTAATGGGTAAAAGTGTTAAAACTTTGGAACGAGAAAATTAACATCATACCAGGCAGCATCCAAGTTGTGCGAGTATTATAATTTATACCAAATGTGTAAATAGACTTTTAATTTTGCTAAAAAATGTGATATTTTTTTAGGTAGAATTAACATTCATTGAACAAAAAGTTAAAAAATATATTTTTTTAATCTTAAATTTCAATATTGTAGGTGATGAATATACGATTTTTTTATTATAAATTTTATCATTATTACAATTTTAATTTTTATACATGAAGTCATACTTTGTCATAAATTTTGTTAGAATTCATGATCTTTTGTGGTCAATCTTGCTTTTTTTGATTCCAATTTTCTTCATTATTCAAAGTAGACCCTTATATTTTAAATAAATTGGTCAATAATATTTATAGCTTGATCTCATTTTACAGAAGGTATAATTTTTTGCAGATTGAAAGTTATCTTTTCAGCTTTATATATATTGATTATGCAAGATATATTGGTAATCTAAATGCTTAGATTGCTATAAGATAAATTTTCTTCAAATAAATTTCCATATCATTTTATAGACTTTACATGAAGAAAGATCTCTTACAATTTTCTACTCCAAACGAAGAAATATTGATTTTCTTGAAAATAAGTTTTGGAATCTATATTCTTAATCTTTATCATACATATTGAAGGTTATTTTATTCCAAAATTCAGAATAAGGTCATTTTTGAAATTTTTTTTACAATATATATCCATTTTATAAGTAGTGGTCTTTACAAAACACGTTGTGGCCATTTTAAAACTCATATTAATGTGGGCAAACAAATATACAAATTAAAAAATTATAATACCATATTTTTTCTTTCCTAAAAAGTATAAAAAAACTTAATTATCTTTTGTTATTATTAATTTAAGAATATGAGAATGCTAATTTAAAGAATATGTTTATTTGAGTTAAAAAACGAACCTTTGACACAAAATAGGTATTTTGTGACTCCATTAACTAAAAAGGTAAAACAGCAATTTAGTATTTTGTTCTTTGATCATATGTTATAAAATTAAATGAAAGTAGATAAGTTACCTTTGCCTAAAAATTAATACTTTCACATTCACAATTTATTCATTTAATAAAAAAAGTGAACTTATATTAATTAATATGATGTTAAATCATGCCTTTTATACATCTTCCACTTCTTAATCTACACACATCTAAAAAATATAAAAAAGTAACTTTTTTTAAAGAACCATAATTTGATAACGGTTATTTTTTGTTTCATATATAAATTATTATGTTTAATTTTTAGTTCAATTTTTAGTTCTATTTTTTCTTTTCCCCCATTCTAATTCAGTTTTTTGTAGCATCATTGATTAATATTTGATTTTATATTCAGTATTTCTAAAAATAATAAATTGTCAAAATTTGTAAATAAAACATTACAACCAAATTTTTAATTATTTTGACATTAAAACTCAATTTGATTAAATATTATTTTCAATCAAAATCCGATTTGAGCTGTTAATCAAAAATCTATCCAACTTTAAAGAAAAAGACCTTTTTAAAAATCTAATTTTATTAAATTCAATTTTTAATTTTTCCATAATTTTGTACTACATTTTAAAATAGATTCCAAATTAATACAAAACCAAGAACAAATTAAAATGTCAAGTAATTAAATTACAACTTTTTTTAATTGAAAAAAATCTATTAGTAAAGATTTTCTGATTTGTAGTGCTTCCAAAATCAAAAATAGAATGCAAAACTAACGTATTGAAAAAAGACAATTTAGAAATAAAAAAGACTATATAGGAATGAAAAGAGGGTAATTAGAATTGAAAAAATGTAAAATAAAATTGAAAAAATGTAAAAAAAAATTAAAAATGATAATTTATTATTTAAAAAAAAATATATAAAAAAACAAAAAAAATAAATTTAAAACTAAATTTCATATATTATATTAAAAAAAGTAAAAAAAATGGAAAAATATATTTGAAATTATAGTAAAATCGAAAAGGTAATTTACTTGAATAAGATGATTTTCCTCCTATTTTAATAACCGAAATAATTATAATTAACATTTTGTAAAAGTTACAAAAATTAGAACTTAAATGCGAAAATTTGCATGCAAGAATTTTTAAGCTTTAACATTTTATATTTATAATGGACGCATTTAGTTAGAACAAATGAAGTTTAAAATAAAAAATTTTTAATACCTTTATCTGCATAATAAAAAATATTTTTGGTTATTATATATTTGGCATATATTAGTTACCGATATATCTTGAATATTTAAAAAAATCCTTACTACAGTAAAGTGAGTTAACTAAAAATTGTTTAAACATGTAAAGAACATGGTGAAATATGAAAAAGGGGAAATTATTTTTTATTTTGAAAATATCAAATGATTTACCTTTGTCCAATGTGAACTAAAATGGTAAATTGGAATAAAATATTAAACATTTTATTTTAAAATATCAAAAAGAGTTATAGATATATTAAATTTTTATGTATATAACACTATTTCAACATCAAATATTTATTTCAACATAAAAAAATGTATACATTGACTAAAGCAATTTTTAATCTCTTATTATATAACATTAATATTGTGATTTTTTTCTAGAGAATTAGTAGAAGTAACTAACTGCATATAAACAACATCAAAATATTATTCCAATATCTTACCAAGATAAAACACAGAATTAATGCAGATCTGAAATAAAAAAAAAGTTAATTTTGTAAAGATAATAAAGGTGAAAATTAATATACAGTAGACCAACAATTGTTTGATCTCATAAGCCTACAAGACGCTATTTTCTTTGATTTTTAAATTTAATGCTAATAAATTTTTTTTATTTAATAGATAATTCGTAGTCAGTATTTTCTTGCAAAATGGCTGGAATAAATAAAGGCAGAGTTCAAAAGCTTGTAACTTTATCAGTAACTAAAAAACTTGAATATATTCGCAAATTAGAAGCTGGAGCCTCTGTAAAAAGTGTTTGTAAAGAGTATGGGGTGAAGAAACAAACTGTCTCAAACATTCGGAAAGCTAAAGACAAACTCTTAGCTTTTTCTTTAAAGTACAATGTGAATGAAAGTCATGATAATTCTTCTCTTGGAAATAGAAAAAGGATGCGAGTTTTTAAGGATGAAAATTTGGAAGAAGCAGTAACAAAATGGTTTGTTCAGCAACCATTGATCATGCGGTGTGAAAGTTCGTGGGATTGCTATTCAAGATGCTGCTCAAAAGTTAGCCAGGCATATGGAAATTAATGATTTCACTGCTAGTGATGGGTGGTTATAGCGTTTCAGAAACAGGCATGGCCTTTGTAACTAAGTTTTGTATGGGGAAGTTGGCAGTGCGCCAGTCGAAGATGATAAGCCTTTTAGACAGAAGTTATATAAGTTAATCAAAGATGAAGGTTTCTGCCAAATTTACAATGCTGATGAAAGTTGTCTTTTTTGGCGTTGTATCCCAAAAAATACGCAGGCATTTAGAGAAGAAAAAGATAATCGTGGTGAAAAGAAAGGATTTCATTCTAGTGTTGCGCCAACGCAGATGGTCAACATCGTTTACCTCGAGTTTTAAAAGATTGTATGAATTGCCTGCCCGTTCATTACTACAACTCGAAAAAGGTTTCGTTTAACATGGACATTTCTCAAGATGGATTATTTTAAACATTTTGTACCAGAAGTTCAGAAATTTCAAAAAGATATTCTAAAAATTGCTCTTAAAGATGTGAAAGCTTTGTTAATTTTAGATAATGCCCCTGCCCACCCTAGTGAATCAAGCCTTGTTAGTTATAATGGAAAAATTAGAGTCCTTTTTTGCTTTCGAATGGTACATTTCTGATTCAGCCAATGGACCAAAGTGTGATTTATTCCTGTAAGAAACTGTATCACCGTAAATATGTTGATGAAGTGCTGTGTGTCATTGATGATGAGAATATTGGAGTTGATATAAGAGGAAAAACAAAAGAAAATATCAGGAACTACAACATAAAAGAGACATTTTTACAAAAATGTTAATCATCTGCATTTATTAAATACAAATCTTCTGCTTTATACTAGTTATCGTCTGATTATTCTGGCCTTAACGGGTTTAGATACATTCAGATTGATATTCATTTAATTAGACACTTTGTAATCGTAATAAATTTTTATTGAAGACTTACTTTTTTATTCCTTAATCTAAAATTATTTTCTTACTCAAATTTTGAAGCAAAAGTAAAGAATATTAGATTCATAGGGAGCAAAGAACTAATAATTTCCTCCGAAAATTAGCAGAAAATTCTTGAAAAACAAAAATTTCGGGACAACACCCACGCCCCTCTTCTTTTAAGGCATTCTCATGCTTTTGCGAATAAAATCAGAGAAAAAGTGAGATGGTCAATTGATCTTTTTGATAAAGCATTTTAGAATAGATAGAGTATAATGTTAATTTTTTTTAAAACGTTTTTATAATATATCTTCTTTATGCAAATTGGAATTATATTATTTCGCATAGTTTTAGATTATTAGATGATTTTTTTGGAGGGGGAGGGGCTTTTTATATCCGTCGCTGAAAAGGACTGTTGATTTTGTTAGAAGGAGATTCAAAATGCATTCTTACTTGAACATTTTGGGAGAGCAAATTATTCGACAATCTAAAAAGAGCACAAAGAAAAGATGAGAAAGAGACTGAACCCAAGCTTTAAATACTCCTTAGCTGATATTTGATTTGACTCACGCAGATTGTGTATGCTATATCCCTCATCTTCACAACCAAATATTCTCTATGTGAAATATTCTCAGAATTCTCTAGCGTGACCGCAACTTTCTTCTTTTCCAGAAATGTATAACTATTTCACATATCTCCTTATCTTCATGCTTTCTTTATCTTTGCACTTTTCACGTGTACTCGTGTAATGTATGTATGCATGATGTCAACTTTACTAATGATAAGATTTAAAGGGAACCGCTCAAAAGATAGACAAGTTAGATGAGAAAAGCGTGAGAAAAAAATTAAATTTCAAAAGGGTGACAAATCAAAAAAAGTGACAGAAAATGACAAAATTCAAGAATGACAAATCAAGAGTAACAAAATTTAAAAAAGCGACAAGACAAATCAGTGACAAAAATGCAAATCTCAAAAGAATAAAAATGAGTTATTATTTCTACAAATTTACGTAAATAGATTTTTTAAATTGTCTTAGAAAATTTATATTCAAATTTTAAATTGAATAAGAACAAATTTTTGCTTTTACCTAATCCTTATATACCAGTTTTTTATTTATTTGTTTTATTTTATTATAAAAAACTTACTTTTTTATTGCATATAATTTAAATTGTTATTTATTTATTTTATAACATATCTATATTTAACCCGTTAACGACCAGAATAATCAGACGATATCTAATGTAAAGCAGAAGATTTGTATTAAAGAGCTTTGATAAACGCAGACGATTTTATTTTTGTAAAGTCGACTATAGTCGACATGGGCATTAACGGGTTAAAAGGGACGACACGACAAAAGAGTGACTAAAAATATGGAAATTCATAAGAGAATTAAAGAAGTTACGTGATATAAGAGTGATGATAAAAATATCTGAAAAATTTAATAGAAGACTTTAACAAACTCTAAAACTAACTAACTGAATAACAAAATACTAGATAATAACTAGCTATGTATTGTAAATCTATATCTATATTTTTATAAGTCCTCTTTCTCAAATCTTCTCAAGATCATCTTCTGCAACTTTAGGTCCAAGTCTTTTCGATTCCAGTATTTTTACGTCCAAGCCATTTTGGGAGCAAAGCTTCTTTGGAAAAAAACTTCAAAGCCCCGATTTTGATAAAGCGTTTTCATGAAATTTAATGGAAGAGAGTTCTTTTCCTTTTATTTAACTTCTGGTGCATCTTTTTTATGCTTCACTTCATTCCTACGCCTTCGTCCTAGTTTATCTTTCCAATACATCTATATGAAAAATATATTTTATATTTGTATATTACTTCAATCAATGAAATAGATCACCTTTTAAATTATTTGGCGCTATTTCACTACGTTTAATGTATTTTTAGAATTAGCACAGAGAAGACTCGTAGACCTGACTCACTTGGTATAGAAGAAAATCTTTCAAAAATTGCTTCACAGTATCCATGTATGCTGTTACATGTATGTTCCCAGCTTCAATGGTAAAAAATAAAGTTTCTCATTAATCAGCGCACATATGCTCATAAGAATCTCCTGTGTAAAATAAGTATTCACTTGAATTTTCAGAAAATTTTAGCAACAAATAGTCACCGCTCAATAGAAAAATATTTATTCATTTTTTTTCTATTTTTGATTTTTAGACATTAAACTGTTCTAGTTTTTTGTTATCTCTTAAAAATCTTTTTCTTACTTACTTTGTCATTTTTTTTTAAAACTAGCAAGAGCACAAGGAGGGTAATAAGCTAAACGTCTTAAAAATACTATTTTGTGGTCTTTTTCCAATGATAGGTAAGATTGCTAGCGAGTGTTATAGTGGTTTGTCTCTTTTTTTTTAAATCATGGTCAAACTTTTCATTTATAACATATTTCCTTTTTTATTTTTTCATTTTATATTTTAGATATAATTTTTTTTGTTTAAAATGTCAACAAGAAGTCAAGAAAACATCTTTCTGATTGGTATTCCTCTTGAATCAGATTTTAAGGATTTCAAGCAACTTCCAACCAAAAAAGATGCGATGAAAAGATTGTTTTACTTTATTAAGAAACTCCAAAAAACAGTAAGAGAATCTTGTTGTTTTGTGGCGAGTGAGGTTATCAAAATATGGGAGATTGCTAGTCTGCCTACATCTCATAAACCGTTCATAGTAAAAAAAATTCATTCCCTGTATGAAAAACATGAAAAATTAAAGAAAAACAAAAAACGTAAAAGCAGAACACAAATTATAAAAATAACAGAGTTTTGTAAAGAACTCGAAAAATTATTTGACATCTCACATTCAAACTTTACTTCTTTAATTCGTAATAAAGAAGACATGAGTTTTCTTGAAGATCAAAAAGGTCTGAGGAAAATGTTTATTGGGAAGGAAGATAAAGACTTCTTAAAAAAAGCATTGAAATTATCAAAAAGGAACGAGTATTATAAGAAATGTATTCAGGATAACGAGAAAATCTTGGAAAGTACTTCGATTGGAATGAAAAGCGACATTTATTCATCTTCTGATAGTGAAGAACATGATATTTCTGAAAATGCTCCCATTTCTTCAGCTGATAGTTTTGTGTCTTCTTCACATGATACTAAAAGTTTTGAAAACGCTAAGAAAGTAATAGAAAACGAAGACTTTATTGCTGCTTTGGATAGAACTGGAACTTCTACAAGAAAGGCTCTTCATCTTGTAACACCGGCTCTAAAAGCTGTAGGTTTTGATGTGAATACACTGACGCTTTAATAGATCAAGAAAAAAAGTGCGGTCAACAATTGCTCAAAAAATAAAAGAATCTTTTAATCCTAATACTCCAATGATAATACATTTTGATTCAAAATTGCTACCGGATAATAATAGAAGTAAATTCGAGCGTGTTCCCATTGTTATATCAGGCAAAAATGTAGAAAAACTTCTTAAAATCCCTAAATTGTTACGTGGGACTGGAGAATCGATTGGTAAAGAAGTTTTGAAAACATTAGATTGGCCAGCTTGCTTACCTTGGATTGCAGGATTGTGTTTTGATACAACTGCAAGTAATACAGGAAAACACAAAGGAGCGTGCCAAATCATTCAGAATGGAGTTGATCACCGTTTACTCTTCTTTGCTTGTAGACACCGTATTCATGAATTGATGATTGCTGCAGTAATGGATATTTTTTTTGTTTCTAAGGGTCCAGATATTACTTTTTTCACTAGATTTAAATCAAAATGGTGCGAAATTGACCAAAGTTCTTTTCAACCGTTTGAAATAAACAAAATTTCTCCTGATGCTTTTGATGATTGGGTTTACCTTAACACTATTAGTGCTGGGCAAAATTTGTCCGCTCAAGTGCTGGGGCGTAAAGTGCCCCCCCCCCCCCATATTTTTCTCAGATATTAATAAGTTTTTATAAATATTTTTAATGTTACATATATATTTCAACTATGCTGAATTCAGTGGTGATGTCCATTTTTTATCAAAATCAATCAAACCTGTCAAAAAATTGATTTATATTTGACAGCTCACCTCAAAAAGGAACTTTTTATTTAAATAATTATATAAAGTTTTTTACGCATGTATACCCATTTTCAAATATGCTAAATTCAGTGGTGATATTCATTTTTTATGAAAATCAATCAAATCTGTCAAAAAATTGATCTAAATGTGACAGCTCATCTCAAAAAGGAACTTTTTATCTAAATAAGTATATAAAGTTTTTTACACATGTATACCCATTTTCAAATATGCTGAATCCAGTCGTGATTTTCATTTTTTATGAAAATCAATTAAATCTGTCAAAAAATTGATCTAAATGTGACAGCTCATCTCAAAAAGGAACTTTTTATCTAAATTAGTATATAAAGTTTTTTGCACATGTATACCCATTTTCAAATATGCTGAATTCAGTGGTGATATTCATTTTTTATGAAAATCAATCAAACCTGTCAAAAAATTGATCTAAATGTGACAACTCATCTAAATAAGTATATAAAGTTTTTTACACATGTATACCCATTTTCAAATATGCTGAATTCAGTGGTGATATTCATTTTTTATGAAAATCAATCAAACCTGTCAAAAAATTGATCTAAATGTGAGAGCTCATCTAAATAAGTATATAAAGTTTTTTACGCATGTATACCCATTTTCAAATATGCTAAATTCAGTGGTGATATTCATTTTTTATGAAAATCAATCAAATCTGTCAAAAAATTGATCTAAATGTGACAGCTCATCTCAAAAAGGAACTTTTTATCTAAATAAGTATATAAAGTTTTTTACACATGTATACCCATTTTCAAATATGCTGAATCCAGTCGTGATTTTCATTTTTTATGAAAATCAATTAAATCTGTCAAAAAATTGATCTAAATGTGACAGCTCATCTCAAAAAGGAACTTTTTATCTAAATAAGTATATAACGTTTTTTACACATGTATACCCATTTTCAAATATGCTGAATCCAGTGGTGATATTCATTTTTTATGAAAATCAATCAAATCTGTCAAAAAATTGATCTAAATGTGACAGCTCATCTCAAAAAGGAACTTTTTATCTAAATAAATATATAACGTTTTTTACACATGTATACCCATTTTCAAATATGCTGAATCCAGTGGTGATATTCATTTTTTATGAAAATCAATCAAATCTGTCAAAAAATTGATCTAAATGTGACAGCTCATCTCAAAAAGGAACTTTTTATTTAAATAATTATATAAAGTTTTTTACGCATGTATACCCATTTTCAAATATGCTAAATTCAGTGGTGATATTCATTTTTTATGAAAATCAATCAAATCTGTCAAAAAATTGATCTAAATGTGACAGCTCATCTCAAAAAGGAACTTTTTATCTAAATAAGTATATAACGTTTTTTACACATGTATACCCATTTTCAAATATGCTGAATCCAGTCGTGATTTTCATTTTTTATGAAAATCAATTAAATCTGTCAAAAAATTGATCTAAATGTGACAGCTCATCTCAAAAAGGAACTTTTTATCTAAATAAGTATATAACGTTTTTTACACATGTATACCCATTTTCAAATATGCTAAATTCAGTGGTGATATTCATTTTTTATGAAAATCAATCAAATCTGTCAAAAAATTGATCTAAATGTGACAGCACATCTCAAAAAGGAACTTTTTATCTAAATAAGTATATAACGTTTTTTACACATGTATACCCATTTTCAAATATGCTGAATCCAGTGGTGATATTCATTTTTTATGAAAATCAATCAAATCTGTCAAAAAATTGATCTAAATGTGACAGCTCATCTCAAAAAGGAACTTTTTATCTAAATAAGTATATAACGTTTTTTACACATGTATACCCATTTTCAAATATGCTGAATCCAGTCGTGATTTTCATTTTTTATGAAAATCAATTAAATCTGTCAAAAAATTGATCTAAATGTGACAGCTCATCTCAAAAAGGAACTTTTTATCTAAATAAGTATATAACGTTTTTTACACATGTATACCCATTTTCAAATATGCTGAATCCAGTGGTGATATTCATTTTTTATGAAAATCAATCAAATCTGTCAAAAAATTGATCTAAATGTGACAGCTCATCTCAAAAAGGAACTTTTTATCTAAATAAGTATATAACGTTTTTTACACATGTATACCCATTTTCAAATATGCTGAATCCAGTGGTGATATTCATTTTTTATGAAAATCAATCAAATCTGTCAAAAAATTGATCTAAATGTGACAGCTCATCTCAAAAAGGAACTTTTTATCTAAATAAGTATATAACGTTTTTTACACATGTATACCCATTTTCAAATATGCTGAATCCAGTCGTGATTTTCATTTTTTATGAAAATCAATTAAATCTGTCAAAAAATTGATCTAAATGTGACAGCTCATCTCAAAAAGGAACTTTTTATCTAAATAAGTATATAACGTTTTTTACACATGTATACCCATTTTCAAATATGCTGAATCCAGTCGTGATTTTCATTTTTTATGAAAATCGATTAAATCTGTCAAAAAATTGATCTAAATGTGACAGCTCATCTCAAAAAGGAACTTTTTATCTAAATAAGTATATAACGTTTTTTACACATGTATACCCATTTTCAAATATGCTGAATCCAGTGGTGATATTCATTTTTTATGAAAATCAATCAAATCTGTCAAAAAATTGATCTAAATGTGACAGCTCATCTCAAAAAGGAACTTTTTATCTAAATAAGTATATAACGTTTTTTACACATGTATACCCATTTTCAAATATGCTGAATCCAGTGGTGATATTCATTTTTTTATAAAAATCAATCAAAACTGTCAAAAAATTGATTTATCCCAAAAAGAAAGGATCAGGCACAGTTTTTTGAATTAGACAATTACGTTTAATAGAAAGTATAGGGAGGTGATGAAGTTTACCGTGTATGGCATTTTACACACATATACCCATTTTCAAGTAGGCTGTGTTTACTGGTTATATTCCTTTTTTTATAAATATTAGTCAAACCTGACAAAATAATTTAAATATGACAGCCCATGTCAAAATTAAAATTTTTATTCTTTTAAAGTTTTTTATACATTTTAAGTATGCAGAATTTAATGGTGATGTTCATTTTTTATGAAATCAATAAAACCTGTCAAAAAATCGATTAAACCTGTAAATCAATGTCAAATATATAAACCTAAAAATAACTTCTACTTGCAGTATTTCTCTGGTAATTATTTTCTTAATTTATTTAATAAACAAACTTTAGGTGTTTAATTCACTCAAAATATTTCATTCTACAGTAACTTATGTAACTCGATAGGACCTCCATCTTTTTGGCTACAAATTCGTTATCGGCTCGTAGTCTCTACGTCATATTATAATTTACAGTATGTAATTTTGTTATTCATTCTATGATGATCGTTTCTTGGTAGCTTTTTTCATTAGAAATTTATATTCTTCAATGTGTGTTCGAAAATTTTTTTATAAGGATAAAATTACTTTTTTCCTCTCTCAAAGCATTCTGATTAAAGAATCTTCTTGATGATCTTAGACTTGTTTATCAGTTTCGTGTATTTTATTATCAGGCCAGAATATTTGTCAACCAATCTCATTTCAAAGGATATTTTATGATGAATCATTCGTGATGTTGATTGTTCAATTAGAAAAAGTTGTCAACGTTCTTCATCTAAAAAATTACCTCTTTGACACAAAAGGAAAAAGATGGACAAATTCAATTTAAATTAAAAATATCTTGACAGTGACAAAATTCTCACATATTGAAATCTGTGCCATTTTTGATAAATCTGACCTATTCTAAATTTTCAGATTTCCTACCCATCTTAGCTAAATGTTAACTGTAATCCTAGATGATAAGCTATAGATTTAAATATTTTTCATTTGTAAAAGAGGAACTTATTTTTCATAATCAAAATCTTTTTTGAAGCATCTAATCTATTATATAATAATATCAACTCAAGTATAGCGAATCATATATATATATATAGGTAGGTATATTTCACTTTTTTGCGAACTTTTTTTTGCGTAACTTTTACCACACTTTTACACTTTGAAGCGCAAAAGTTTTGCGATGAAGGCGAATTTTTCCCATTTTTTTTTCACCTATCTACCTTATTTTTCATTCTGCGTCGGTGCGTGATGCTGACATGATCCCAAATTCTCCGCAATTGCCCGAGGCAGAGATGCAAATTTTGGCTTTTTTGGGCATTTTGGGCTTATGACAATTTTTTTTTTAAATTCACGCCAATCACATTAAACTAAACATTACTATGAATAATAATTGCCCAAAAAATTTCTCTTTTTTATTTTCATTTTTTCGCGATGCGCTCTCAAAAATCACAATTTTTGACATTTTTAATCAAATTTTACTCATGCAAGTAAAAATTTTTTTTTTTAATATTTTCATCATGAGATGCAGATTGAGTTATATTTTTTTCTAATATTTGAAATTTTTGAAAAATCTCTATTTTTCATATATTTTTTTCATTTTAACAATTTTGTCCAAAAAAAATATGCTTGAAATCACCGCATTTTATGCTTGAAACAAAATGTTATGCGAGAATTTTTTTTTAAAACATTTTAATCCATGCGCATCTTAAAGAGCATCCTTTTACCCACATTTTTCAATTATTTTTAGTTTTCAAAAAATTCAAAATTTTTTTTTATAACCCCTTGAACAACATGCACATTTTTGCCATTTTTCACTATATTTTAGCGTGTAAAATGAAGATTTAAATTTTTTTTTCAATTTTTTTTGCACATTCATAAAATATAACTGATATTTAAACACATTATGGTGAAAAAATTTGGAAAAAAAAATTTTTATTTTTAAAAAATTTTTTTTTTGTCTAAATTTGGAAAATTTAACTTTGCAACAAAACTTTATGTGAGAAATTTTTTTAAAATCATTTTAAACCATGTTTATCTTAAAAAACATCATTTTACCTACATTTTTGAATTATTTTTAGTTTTCAAAAAAATTCAAAATTTTTTTTATAACCCCTTGAACAATATGCACAATTTTGCCATTTTTCACTATATTTTAGCGTGTAAAATGAAGATTTAAATTTTTTTTTCAATTTTTTTTGCACATTCATAAAATATAACTGATATTTAAACACACTATGGTGAAAAAATTTGGAAAAAATTATTTTTATTTTTAAAAAAAAATTTTTTTTGTCTAAATTTTAAAAATTTAACTATAGAACAAAAATGCCAGAAATTTTTTAAAAATCATTTTAAACCATGCCTAACTTAAAGACCACCCTTTTACCTACATTTTTAAATTATTTTTAGTTTTCAAATAAATTCAAAAAAATTTTTTATAACACCTTGAACAATATGCACATTTTTGACATTTTTTACTATATTTTAGCGTGTAAAATGAAGAATAAAATTATTTTTTCAATTTTTTTTTCACATTCATAATATATAATTGATATTTAAACATACTACGGTGGAAAAATTTAGAAATAATTTTTTTAATTTTTTTGAAAAATTGTAAGGGGGTACCTTTACAAAATTTTCGAAAAATTTTAAACTTATCCAATTTTCTATTTTATTATTTCATTTTAAAGCAAATTTTATACTGATTACGAAAATGTAAAAATATTTTAAATTAAACATTTTTTAAATACTTTTTTTAGCCTTTGAACTTGAAAAAATGACAAAAAATTCAACTTTGACCTCAAAAAAAATTAAAAAATCATTCGATTCATTTCAAACAAATTACATATTTGGAATCACCGTATCAAACTCTATCAGAATACGCTTTTAAATTTTAATTTTTTTGTATTTTTCAATTTTTCCGATTTTTCAGGCCTTTTCAGGTGTCTTAAAATATGACTTTTATCACTTCTCATATATTCAACCAAAAATCAAGTTTTATATATTTTTAGAATCCTCTTATCATTCTGAATAACAATATTAACTTTATTTTACCATAAATCTTTTTATTCAAAAAAATTCATATATATTTGTATATTTTGTATATACGTGCATAATGTACTTATTTTAACCAATGAAAAAAATTCATTTACATTAAAAAAATTTTACATACTCAATATATCCAATTCATTTAATGGCTGATGATGTGTTTATTCATTCTTCTCAAGAAAGATAATAAATTTGTATGTCTATTTCAAATCTATATTTTTAATAAAACAAGATTCTTTATTAAAGTTGTTTTTCTTAATTTATAAATTTAGTTTTTTTTAGATTTCTATAAATTGATACCTACTATTGATGATAATTTTTAAACAAACTAATAGTTTTATTAAAAGATTTCCTTAAAATCTAAATTATTTAGTTTATAAATTTTATTTTTCTAAACTCTATTACCTAGAATCATGCGGTACAAACAATGATCTTTCACAGGACCTAGGATCATGCGATAACTGGACCTAGAATCACGCGTTACCAATGATCTTTCACAGGACCTAGGATCACGCGGCACCAATGATCTTTAATTGAACATAGAATCACACGGTACCAACAATGATCTTTCACAGGACCTAGGATCACGTGTTAATTTCCTTAAAATCTAAATTATTTAGTTTATAAATTTTATTTTTCAATAATAGATTAGTTTATAAATTTTATTTTTCAATAATAGATTTCTATAATCTTAATTATTATTTAGTTTATAAATTTTATTTTTTTAAACTCTATTACCTAGAATCACGCGGTACCAATGATCTTTCACAGGACCTAGGATCACGTGTTCATTTCCTTAAAATCTAAATTATTTAGTTTATAAATTTTATTTTTCAATAATAGATTAGTTTATAAATTTTATTTTTCAATAATAGATTTCTATAATCTTAATTATTATTTACTTTATAAATTTTATTTTTTTAAACTCTATTACCTAGAACACGCGGTACCAACAATGATCTTTCACAGGACCTAGGATCACGCGGTACCAATGATCTTTAACTGGACCTAGAATCACGCGGTACCAATGATCTTTAACTGGACCTAGAATCACGCGGTACCAATGATCTTTAACTGGACCTAGAATCACGCGGTACCAATGATCTTTAACATGGGCGATATCAATGATTAAAATAAGTGGTACCAATGATCTGTGTAGATGATTTAATGGTTATTAGGGGTATCAATGATATTTAACTGGATCACGCGGTACCAATGATCTTTAACTGGACCTAGAATCACGCGATACCAATGATCTTTAACTGGACCTATAGGATCACGTGGTACCAATGATCTTTAACTGGACCTATAGGATCACGCGGTACCAATGATCTTTAACTGGATCTATAGGATCACGCGGTACCAATGATCTTTAACTGGACCTATAGGATCACGCGGTACCAATAATCTTTAACTGGACCTAGAATCACGCGATACCAATGATCTTTAACTGGACCTATGAATCACAGTACCAATGATCTTTCACAGGACCTAGGATCATGCGGTACCAATGATCTTTAACTGGACCTATGAGTCACAGTACCAATGATCTTTAACTGGACCTAGAATCACGCGGTATCAATGATCTTTAACTGGACCTATGAATCACAGTACCAATGATCTTTCACAGGACCTAGGATCACGCGGTACCAATGATCTGTCACACGTCCTAGAATCATAGTACCAATGATCTGTCACACGTCCTAGAATCATAGTACCAATGATCTGTCACACGTCCTAGAAT